>JAJJWX010001293.1:600000-1185481 GCA_023529315.1 Papaver bracteatum
CCAACGTGCCAAAAATCACTCAATTCGGACTTAAAACGAAGAAGTTATTGATGAAACAATATTTGCATGAAGCACGCGTGAGGAACAACTAAATATACTGAGTCATGTTTCATTACACAAATGGCTGCTCGCACAGATGGTCGGAGGCTAAGGTTATAAGCATGAAGACGCGAGTTCGAATCCTACCTTCTGCATATTTTTCTTCTTTTTCATGAAAGAAAGCGAGCCACTGCTTACTGAGACGTAGTGCTGACGTGGCACCGCCGGACGCTGATGTGGCATAGATGATAGGATGACGTGATTGACGTGACAACATCTGGTGATGACGTAGCATGCTGACTGGACCAGGTAATGACGTGGAAGCCGACGTGGCATCTAATGTGTCGGCTGACTGGACCAGATATGCTGTCTGGTACTGCTGACTGTGTAGGCTGGGCTGTCGTGGTGCTGACTGTACACTACTTAGTCAGCGTATGAGAAGTACGGGATCTCTGTTGTATGGGAGGCTGGACAGATCTAACGGTCCAGATTCATCAGATCTGAAGGATTGGATCTTCTGTATGATGAGGCGTACCTGAGGCTGTATCTCTGTTTCTGTACAGGATAGTAGTTTTTGTAACGCTTTTTTGTAACATCTATAACTGTTACAGTTCACAACACTTTCTTCTACTGTTTCTTCAACACATCGCTACGGCTGCTTCAACTTCGCAACAGTTTCGGTTCTTCTGCAACGCTTACGGAAGAACCCTAATTTTTTTTTATTTTTTTTTGCTGCTGATTTTTGCATGGAATTCGTGCACGTTTTTTGAGGTTTTTTGATGCACCTATTTTAATGGAAAAACACGATAGTTTTACACGAATCTCCTTAGTCGGCGCCAATGTTCGCACCCAAAATAAATTCTAGGCACAAAACACGATTATTTGATGATGGTTATATGAAAATTAGGATTACGAGAGAATTAGAGATAAATAAAGAAGACAAAGATTTACGTGGTTCGGCAAGTGTTGCCTACATCCACGGGGGAACAGAGAAATATTTTATTGATTGTGATGATACAAAGGTTTTTCTCCAGGTTAGCTAACCTAAAATTCCCCCCTCTTGAGATGGATTTTTAGCCTCTATTTATAGGCAAAAAACCCTAATCTAGTTCCATAATAACCCTAGATTTGTAGTAATCCAAAATAACCACATGGATTTGTACTTATCCTTTAATATTTGTGTTTATCCTTGAAGATGCATGTCTATCTTGAGAGATTCTTGTATATCTTCATAATATTTGAGTATATCCTGGATGATCCATATCATCTTTATTCAAGATTTGCACCTATCTTGGAAGATATCTATCTTAAAAATAACTTCAGTCATCTGGGCTTCTTTACTTAACCATTTGGTTTTCATAAACCCATGCCTATTTTCCTTAGGTAATTCCCAGGCCTTAGCTCTGATGAGCCCCGTGGATTACCTTGATAACCCACGGCCTGGTTTTAATAAACCTCCGGATGAAGCCGGACCTGGATCTATTGAGCCTCATGGATTACCTTGATAACCCATGGTCTGGTTTTAATAAACCTCTGGATGAAGCCGGACCTGGCTCTATTGAGCCCCGTGGATTACCTTGATAACCCACAACCTGCCATTAATTTAAACAGCTTGTGCGGTACGCGTGTACCTATTTTAAATAGGGTACAAACACTAGCCATCTCCATTTCTCCTTTGCTAACCACAACTCCCATTTAAGAATCCCGAAGTCTCTGCCAGCAACTGCCGTCATTCATGATCTCAACTGTTAAACTCTTCCAAAACTCAATCGCCTTCGAACAGAAGATGCCATCTCCTTTCATGCCTTCTAACACCTACAGTAGAAATCAAACTCAGCGTCAGCATCATCGTTCATTCTTCCTCGTTTTTGTTTTCTACCATCTTCTTCTCAGTACAACTCCAGCTTCCATTCTCTCTGGCCATATCCAATCCTCATCATTCACATGATCATGCAGTAACATCCCGTAATCAAAATCAATTACAAACCTATCTTTCTTTGTTACAGCTTAACCATCATTCACGATCATCAAGCCTGCCTTGAATCCCACGTCTCCAGCCGAGTCACGACCAAGATCGTTAGAACCAGCAGGTCACGACATATTTTCTCTAGAAACAACACCTTATTCTCAAACTCAGACCACCACAACCACTTCCAGTTAATCCCTAGACACACACCCAGATTTCGCTGTTGTATATAGTGAATAGAATTTGCCATTCTCAAAGCACCACGAATTAATCCATAAAATCTTAGTTTTTGTCTCCTTTCCTCATCTTTTCACACACTTCCCATGCAGCCAGTACATATAACAGTACTTTCTTGTTCCATCTCAACCAAAATCTTTCTTCTGAACCATTTTCAGTCCCATTCATGCATTTAGTCTCTCGACTCAGGTCATGGCAGCAATTTTGTTCGCCACTAGAGGCTGCAAGTATCAGTTTCTTGTCATAAACACCATCACTGCCAACTACGACCATAGCAGCATCTTATGTCCGTCCATCGCCTAACCACCGGAGTTTGTGCTTGCAGTGGAGGCCACGTCTATTATCTTTTAACTCCAAATAGTCCTGGTTCATTTCAACAAACCACGACCATCCTTTGCTTTGCTTCATGATTTCCTAGAATCCTAGAAGTGATGCGCTTTGGTGATTCTGGCAAGCAGGAAATGATACTGAACTTTGGCATGATCGTTGAAAATGTCAATTAAGCCTCTGTTTAGCCAATTATTCTTTCGGTAATCCAATTCACTGGTAATTTCTACAAAAGCACTAAAATAGTGTCACTAACCAAAATATTGAGTCCTAGCTAATATAGATATGGGTATAAAATGTAGCACTTACGTGCTTATCAATACCCCCACACTTATATTTTGCTAGTCCTCGAACAAAAAAAAAGAATATATCTGCTACACATCTGGATATGAAGAGTTTTGTCTGCTAAATAGCTAGGCGGATCCGCTAAACAGCAAGACCGAGAAATGTCTGCTACATAGCGAGACGAAACCACTAAACAGTGGTATAAATATGTTTGTTAAACAACTAGATGAAACCACTAAATAGTTGTATAAAGATGTTTGCTAAATAGCTAGATAGAAAGACCCGCTAAACAGTTGAGCATATCATGCAATTTATTTTATTTTAGATCTAGGACCAGAATATCGCTACAATACTTCTCTGCGAGATTAACAACACTTCCCAACGAGCATCACCGCAAGATCTCCAACTACACTTTGCGAGTATCACAAAAGCAGTCAAAAGAACGACGTAATAACTGACAACTGAAGAAAACTTGAGAAAAGAATATTTGTTCTGCGATGGTTACAAAACTTACGAGATTTAACATTGTAATTATCGTGGTACAATCGCAGAATCAACCCGAAATAAGAGGAAAACTTAGCTGTCATCCACTATGTAATTACCCTATAAATATAGACCCAATGTGTCCAGAAAAGGATGATGTATTTTTGAGAGTTAAAAAAGTCTTGAGGAGAGAGAAATTTCAAGAGAATAGTTATAATCTTGAATTCTTCCATTTCTGTAAACATTTCTGAGAACAAAATAATAAAGTGTCGTTTTTCATCTTTAATTGTGAGTTGATTATAGCAAGATCTTAACAAGGGTGTAGTGTGGGAAATCCTGCAACTACATTTTGGCGCCCGAAACAGGGATTGCATTAGCAAAATCATAGAAAAAGGTGAAGAAGAAGATAAGAATTGTTCAAGATTAAGAAAATCATAAAACAAATCAGTGAGATATTTGAAGAAAGGATGATTAGAATCAAAAAGGATTGTAGAAAATTGGAATGTGGTATGGTAACAAGAACAATGATTGATAGATTTCATGAAAATATTAAGGGGAGGATACACAAACGGTATTTTGAAGGAAGGAAAATTATGACGGTGGAAAAAATATCACTATTGAAAGATTGGGAAAAGCAGGAAATAACATTTACAGCAGCAAAAATACCAGAGGAAAATCTAAGTCATACATCTCCATTGGTAATTAAAGTATCCACTATACCAATGAGAAAGGAGGAATCAATAAAATCTGTAGAAGAATGGGCTATGAATAGAACTTTGGTAGATGTATGAAGTTCTGTAGATATAATATTTTATCATACTTTCAAGAAAATGGGATATAAGGATGAAGAAATGTCTTATTCAACATATCATGTTCATGGCTTTGGAAAATCTTTAGCAAAACCTAAAGGCGAGATAATGGTACGAATTCCACTAGGGGAGATTGAAACACAAGTAACATTATGTGTGGTAGACGTGGAATCACCATATAACATGATATTAGGAAGACCATGGATACACGCAATCAAGGCTGTAGCATCAACGATGCATCAATGCATCAAATTTCCTATACCCAGTGGAATTGGAGAAATTAGAGGAGACACAGATTTTGCGAAATTGTGTTACCAAATTGAAGTAAGAAATTGTGAAGAACGTCCAAAGCTGCGAAAGGCTCGCAGAAAATTGGCGAGAGAAACAAAGAAGGAAGAAGAATTTAAAGTTTACATGATAAGAGCAAAAGAAGGAAAATGAATACCCAGTGAAATCTCGTGAGAAGGAGATGAACTCGCGAGAGTTATGAAAACACCAACACCAATGGGAGAACCTGAAGCCAGTTATATTTCAGCAGAACCAACAAAGGAAGTAAATATTGGGAGTGAAGAAGAGCCTAAAATGCTGAAAATTGGGACTAGAATGGAGGCAGATAAGGAATAAAGAACTATAAATCTCTTGCGAGAATATAAAGATATCTTCGCGTGGAGCATGGATGAGATTCCAGGGATAGATCCATCAATAGCATGTCATAAATTAGAAATCAACAAAAATATAAGACCATTTAAGCAAAGAATAAGGAAAATCGCAACAACATATCATTCTCAAATAGAAGAAGAATTACAGAAGATGCTTGACGCAGGAATTATAAGGCAAGCAAAATATCCAGAGTGGATTGCAAATATGGTAGTGGTCCTAAAGAAGAACAAGGGGATAAGAATTTATATAGATTTCACTGATTTAAACAAGGCTTGTCCTAAAGATAGTTTTCCATTACCAGATATCCCACAGATGGTTGAATCAGCAGCGGGAAATGCTAGAATATCATCGTTGGATGGATATAAAGGATAGAATAAAATCCCTCTCGCTGAGGAAGATCAAGAACATACCGCATTTTTTGCTCCAAGAGGATTATATTGTTATACAAAGATTCCCTTTGGCTTACGAAATGCTGGTGCAACATATCAAAGAATGGTGGAGAAGGTGTTTGCAAAGTGGATTCATAAAACATTAGAAGTGTATGTAGATGATATGCTGATCAAAAGCAAAGAAGCTGATAATCATATGCAAGATCTGAAAGAGATTTTCGATCAAATGATTCACTTTAATATTAAAGTGAATCCCGATAAGTGTACTTTTGGAGTAACTTCAGGAAAATTTCTGGGGTATATTGTATTGATGGTATTTATCAATGATGTTGTAGTAGTAAAAGGTTCGTGAGACTTGTGAAAGCAAAGAATTTTAAATTTAATAAAACTAAAATAAGATAAAAATATATACAAAAATTTTCACAGGATGAAGAGATGTGCTGGGACTCAGGATTCGGCCAAACTCACAACAAAAGGTTCAAAAATTAATTCTTTTAATAATTATCGCTCAACAAATAAAAACATGGACTCTTATTTTGCCAAAGTTGATCCTCAAAACATTAATTGTATCCCCTAAGCATAGATTATCTTAATTCAAAGCATAACCTATCTAATTGAATCACAACTAATTTTATTGAATCATAAATCAATTCAAAATAAGTGCAAAAGACATATAAAAATTAAATAATTTTACCCATGTTGAATTTCGGCTTCCTCCGTCGTCCCAGGGTTGGCTTTAGCTCATCATGTTGGAAACACGCTCAAAAGTTGATTTCATTTATGCTCAAAGGGTTAAAAATGATGAATAAGGGAGAATTATAATAAAAATTGGATTTGCAATGCTTATAACTGTTGCAAAAACCGTTACAAAGAGCCGTTATTGTTGTTGTTGCGTTTTCAAGTTTGCCTGTAAACTGCGACCCACAGAATGAGTCGCTGTCACTGTTCAAAAATGACTGCTGGTGCAGGTCCGTTCTCCGTGTTCTTCAGTTTTGCAGCAGCAGAAATGACAGCTTTGCAAATTTGATTTTTCGCTCTGCAGCTCACCAAACTCCTCTATTTTGACCCCTAACTCTCCATAACCCTTCTGTGGTGCGCGAGTACCCTTTATATAGCCATAGACACCAAAAAATCTTACTCCATAACTGCTAACAATCCTCCATTACTCGGTGATATTCTCATGCAGGATACGTGAATATCTTCCCTTTTTTATCTCCTCCATGTTGTTTCCTATGGCAAGCATGCTTCTACACGTTCCTTATTGTTGCTGGAGTCATCGTACACGTACAAATCACGTTCAAAACTCATACAAACTCGTGAATATCTCTCCCATGCATGGACTGCCATGTTTTGAACTCATGGATTGTCTAGCCAAATATAACCAAAACCAACGACCATACCAACATTCTACTGTCATATCACGTCTACCCATGAAGTTTCAGTGATTAAATCTCCCTATAACCCAATCGAAATATGATCGACAAATCTGCCAGAAGTAGAGTTCGTTTTCCCGCCAAAACCAAAATTTGAAATGAAGAAGGTGGTGTGCCCCGATCCAAAGCAGTGGTGCCTTTAACAACTGGGGTGCCCTTATCCAAAATGAGGGTGCCTTTAGTACTTTTCTCCAGGGGTCCAAATAGCACTTTTTGAGCATCTTTTTCAGCACAAGTGTAATTCTCCAATAACACCTAAACAAACATAAAAACACCAAAATTAGTACAAACATCGAGACTAACAATAGAGACACTGAGGACAATTCAGACACAAAAATGTGTCTATCATGTATCAAAAGAAGGAATACAAGTTGATCCGGAAAAAGTACAAGCAATTCGCGATATGCCCACTCCTGCGATGGTAAAAGATGTGAAAAAATTAAATAGACTCTTAGCCTCGCTAGGAAGATTCATTTCGCGATCTTCAGACAAGTGCAAACTATTTTTCAATATACTCAAGAAGGGAACAAAATTCAAATGGACAGATGAATGTGAAAAGGCTTTTCAAGGAATAAAAGAATATTTGATAAACATAACTATCTTACAGAAAGCTGAACCGGGAGAAGAACTATTGATTTATCTCGCAACAACCACATATGCGCTAAGTGCTGTGTTGCTGCGAGTAGATGCAGGGGTAGAAAAACCAATTTATTACATCAGCAAAATGTTCAATTCTGCAAAGAGAAATTATTCAAAGATTGAGAAAATAATTCTAGCATTGGTACATGCAACTTTTAAGCTTCACATCAACTTTCAAGCGCATAAGGTCAAAGTGTTAACAAAAGTGCCAATTGAGTCAGTAATGAAAACTTCAAAAAGATCAGGCAGATTTGAGAGATGGAATGCACAAGTAGGACACTTCGATATCCAATATGAAGTTTTATCCTCGCCAAAGTCACAAGTTATCGCAGAATTCTTAGCTAAATTTCCTTTAGAAGATGATGAAGCTGTAGAAGAGATGATGGATGTAGAAGAGGAACATGGAGATCCAAAAGAACTATTAACAGAACCCGACAGATGGGAGATATTGGTGGATGGATCATCAAATGGGGAAGGAAATGGGATTGGAGTTGTTTTTATTTCACCAGAAGGAGAAAAAGCAGCTTTTTCATTTAGATTGGAATTTACATCCACTAATAATGAAACAGAATATGAGGCCGTGATCCATGCTTTAAAATTTGCGGTAGAAATGAAATTGGAAAATGCTAGAATCACCAGCGATTCACAGTTAGTTATTCGCCAGATAAAAGGAGAATACACAACAAATGAACCATCTTTAAGAAAGTATAAAACATTAGTCAAAGAATTATCTGCGAGAATTCCAAAAATAAAATGGAGACACATATCGAGGAAAGATAATAGGCTCGCAAATGCTTTTGCTTTCATATCCAGTATGATGACAAATCCAGCGGCGAGGTGCATAAAAATTCAAACACTTTTATTACCAGCGATAAACAAGGAAGAAGAAGAGGAAGATGTGATGATGGTAGAAATTGGCGAAGAAGAATTAAAGAGAAACATTACTGATTGACGAGCAGATCTTCATGCATACTTGGCAAGAGGAGAAATCCCAAGAAATCAACTGGAGGCACATAAATTGAAAAGTAGGGCAACCAATTATGAATTAAGAGATGGAGTATTATTTCGCAGATCTTTTAGTGGACCATCGCTAAGATGTTTGACGAGGGAAGAAGGACAAAAAGTATTGAAGATGTTGCACAATGGTGACGCTGGTAATCATAGTGGAGGAAGATCTTTGGCATATAGAACAAAAATGCAAGGCTATTACTGGCCATATATGCATGAAGATGCAAAACAACTCTCAAGGTGTTGCGAAGATTGCCAGCGATATGGAAAGAAGATACATGCACCAGGAGCACCATTATCATCTTCAACAAGTGTATGGCCTTTTGGGTAATGGGGGTTAGATATTGTGGGACCATTTGTGTCTGGTTCTGGACAAAGAAGATACCTAATCGTCGTAACAGATTATTTCACAAAATGGGGAGAAGTAAAGGAAGTATAACATATTCTCGATAAAGATATTTTTACATTCATATTTGAGAATATAATTTGCAGATTTGGGATTCCAGCACAGTTGGTGTCTGATAATGGGAAGCAATTTGAAGGGCAGAATATAGAATTGCTACTCAATGCATTTAAGATAAAGTGTGGAAAATCTACTCCTCTATATCCACAAGCAAATGGTCCAGCTGAAGCAACTAATAAGACAATCGCAGACATCTTAAAAAAGAAGCTAGAAGGATACCACAGAGCATGGTGTGAACAGGTGCATAATGCAATATGGGCCTATAATACAACTAGACGAGAAGCTACTGGAATGTCACCTTTTTGTTTTACGTATGGAGTTGAAGCTGTGTTACCAACAGAAGTAACTATTCCTACAACAAAAAGAGAGGCTTGGGAAAGAAATCTGAGTGCTGGAATGATTTTAAATAAATTGGATGAATTAGAAGAAAAAAGAGAAAAGACTTTGCAACATACAGAAAATTACCAGCGAAGATTAGCTCGCGAGTACAATAAACGTGTTAAGAAACGTGAATTTCAACCTGGCGATTTAGTGCTGCGAGAAACACCAAGTTATCAACGAGAGAGTGATGGAAAATTGGCGAGAAAATGGGATGGACCATACATAATTAAAGAGATAGTTGGAACCGGTTCATACAAACTAATGGACCCTGAAGGGAGAGATGTTGGTCAAAGACTTGACAGACTATGGAATAGACTATTTCTGAAAAAGTATTATCAATGGAAACTTCTGCAAGATAAGAGATACAGGTACGTTGTAAAAAAAAAATCTGATTACGATTATGAGGTTCTCCTAATGATAAAGCAAAGCAAGAACTGCGAGCATAATCGCAAGAAAGGTGAATAAAATTTCGCAGAGATTAATAGAATGGGATGAACCTTTATGGAGTGCACCCTAGTTAGCGAATAAAATTTCCCAAGAGGCAAATGTAAGACCTAATAGTACGTCATATAAGGGGGTATCTCTTGACATGACTCAGTGATAAGGTTATACCGCTGCTGTAACCTGACTTATGCAGATGTTGGGGTTAAAGAAAACCTATCCAGGAGAGGGATCTTGGATTTCCAATTATATAAGGTTATACCCTGGTTGGATGACTAAGGACCTCTTCTAAGGAGTGCAAAGTATGACCAAGGCGCCAAGGTACACGGTTGAGTTAAGGGTGCCGCGGGCGTACGAAACTACCCTGGCCATTCTTGGCAAGTCTTGGCTATGATGCACTCGGCCCGAAGAAAACCCCACTTAGGGTGCAGTTTTGTAACTATAAGCCATATAGGCATAAAGGACAAGAGGCGGCGAAAAACAACTGGTTGTTGGCAAATCTGGATGGGAGGAGCTAGTCTTGTATGGCCGATGTGCCCTCCTTGAAAGTGCAACCAGGGGGAAGATAAGGGTGGCACCCTCCATTAGGGAGCTGATAAATGTCTAAAGGCGACAATGTCATGGGGCTTTATGATCGCTAGAACATTTAGGCCTGTCATATTGTCGCATGACGAAAATTATACAGAGGAAACGAGCCAAAAGAGAAAAGTTAAAATGAGATCAATGGGTTTTTACATGAAAGTGTAAAGGGGTCCTGCGATTTCATCGCAAGACGGCAATGTCATAAGCTATAATTCTTGCAAGAGAATTTAAACTTATCATATTGTCACAGAGATGCTGAAAAAATATTGATAAGACAAAATCAATGGGTCAATACATGCAAATGTAAAGACGTCCTGCGATTTTGTCGCAGAAAGAATTTTTTTTTTTGGCAAAATAAGACCTTTAACTAGGAAGGAAAAATAAGACCAACAGAATAATCTTAAAAAAATTAACTATTCTATTTTAAGATGCAAGAAAGATTTGTTCATCGCAGGAGAATATATAAGAAGGAAGATTCATAACATCGTAAACTCTTTCAGAATTCTTCGGCATATCGCAGCTGTACTCATTACATCGCAGATATATTCATACTTTCACGAATAATATAGCCACACAAATCACAGAAAGGAGACACAGGAAATAATTCACCATTTCAAGAAAGATAATGAAGGGCAAGTAGGGGAATGGAAAAATAAGATTTCATTATCTTCCTTGAGGATATTCAAAGTAAACAAAATCAAAAGTTGAATTCTAAAAATTTCAAAAGTTACATTATTCGCAAGAAAGAAGAAGAGAAAGAAAGAAAAAAATGAAATTCAAGTTTTGACGATTGTCTCGCCAGATTCACTATTCTTGCTCGCTAGATTCGTTATTCTTGCCAGAATTGTCAGCTTCACCAGTATTCTTCTCATCGCTTGTAGTTACTTCTTTAGGAGGACTTATTTCTTCTTCATTATCTTCTTGGGTGGTATTTTCTTCATCATTAGTGAATTCTAATTCCTTATCCATGGGAAGAGGAATTTCATCATCATCAACTTCTAAAGGAGGAACAAATATAGGAGGGAGAGAATGGGAGAGAAGAATATCATTCACAAGAACTTCAGCACTGAGATGAACCTTGCGAAGGAAACCTCTGTCACGATTCCTAATCTCTATATTTTTAAAGTACTCGAGATAATAAAGTCTTCTTTCTGCTTTATCGCAAGCTTTAATATAATTGGAAGTAAGAGTCTTGTTTTCTTTGCGAATTTTATCCAATTTATCAGTAAGACCAGCGATGGTAGAATGAAGACTTCTTTCAGATTCTGCAAGTAACAAAAGTGATAAAAGATCATTCAGTCAAAGATTTTGCAAGAAATATAACACAAAATTTGACAGAAAGGTCAACAAGAGAGGCAGTCAATTGACTACCTTCTTTCTGCGAGGTTAAGTTTTGAATTAATGTAAAGAAACAGTTTTCCCATTGATTCATAGCGTCATCAAATTTATCGCCAACCACACCCTTCAGACGAGACTTCATGTTTTCTTCCCTGGTGCGTAGATACGAGTTTTCCTTTGCTAGTAAAGAATAAGACTTCTTCAATTGAGAGTATTGATCTTGAAGCTCGCTGGCCTTCAAACTAAGAGTTAACCTACCCTTGATAAGTTTATCCTTCTCAGCAGCAGATGATTCAGTTACTTCCTTGAGTTCATCTTTAAGGGAACAAAGAGATTGCTCTTGATTATCACATATTCTTTGTAGATTACTCAATTACTGCGAAGAAATCGCCATCAGGATTGAAAATCTATGTTTCTCTTGGGATAAAGTTCTATTTTCATCTGATAAAGATTATACCGCCAAGTTAGACTTGGTTAACAAATATGAGAGACGAGTAATCTGGTTACTTAATAAATGTTGACTTTGCGATAGTTGGTTATTCTCATTAGTAAGATTATCTATTTGATTGATCGAATATGTGTAGAGATTATCTAATCTATTATACTGGTCCATCGAAGAGTCTCTTTCAACACGAGCTTCGTCAGCAATAGATTCAAATTTAAGTCTCTCCATGAAACGAGTCCGATTTGAAACTAATATATGAATCAATAATTTAAGAAGGAGACTTGAGTACAGAGGATATAAAAGAAAAACAGAAAAACAAAAGGGTAGAGGCAGGAAAATTGTACCTTTCAGCTCGTCATTTTTTCTGTGAAGGTTCTCGCAGTTAAGAGAAGAGTTGTGAAGCATATGGTTAAGAGTATCACATTCAGAAATTTTGACTTCATTCTCTAAAGATGCTCGTGAAGCAGTATTATCAGAGCCAAAATATTTAAGTAAGGTCTCGCAAGCTTCATATTGGAGAGAGTCAGTAGAAGATTTTCTAGCATCGTCTAAAATATTAGATAAAATTTTAAAAGCAACATCAACTCCAGCTAAGATTCCATTCGATGGAGGAAGAGATGTACAGAGGGTGAAGTGGTAACAAGGATAAGTTGACGATTTGAGTCATTTGCGATGGTTGTATTATCAGAAGGAGGAGTGTTGGGAAAAACAAAAGTTGAAGGAAACAAAGGGCTAGAAGGAACTTCAGTCACATCAATTTCAGGAGCTTGATTTATCAATGAATCAAAAGAAGTAGAGGTGTTGGCAGCGATATTCTCGCATGTAAAAGAAAGAGGATCCAGTTGTGAGGGTGTGGGAGTAACTCTTGCAGATGTTAATGTGGGGATGGAGAAATCAGCCTCAAGAGCTTTAAACTGACGAGGTATTTTGGGAGGATTAGCGATGTTCTCGACATTCTGCGAATAATAACTTAGATAAGAAACAAAGGAAACAATATTGTTATTAAGAAATAGGATGTGTTTCTTACTACCTTATCATTCGCAGAACTTCTCTTCTTCTTCTCAGTCGGTCTTTTGCGAGCATTAGGGTTTTGACATGAGGATTGGGTGTTAGGGATAGTTCCACTGAAGAGAAGACAAAATACGGGAGTTATGAAGGATCAAATAGAGAAGATCGAAGAATATGATAAAAAAATTGAATCAAATAAAGATTATAATAAAATAAAACATACCTTAATGATTCCATTAGAACAGTAACAGGAGAATATGAAGAAGAAGAAAAGTTGCAGACGGAAGATAAAATAAACAGATGAAGAATATAGAGAAGTAGAAGAAGAAAATTAGTTTTAAAGTTTAACTCTACCTTTTATAGGCAAAAGGGAATAACCTATTGAGTAAAGACGTGTCAGTAAAAATATGAATTTACAACACGTGTAGGCGGTTAAAGCTAAATTAACGGAGCAATGTCGAGAAGAAAATATGGAAAGAAGAGAGGCTGCGAGCACTTTGAAGAATTGAAGATTCTCATATCCTCTCCACTTTGCGAAGAAGACATGAGAAGAGGCAAGGTGTAGGACCAGAATATCGCTACAATACTTCTCTGTGAGATTAACAACACTTCCCAGCGAGCATCACCGCAATATCTCCAACTACACTTTGCGAGTATCACAAAAGAAGTCAAAAGAACGACGTAATAACTGACGACTGAAGAAAACTTGAGAAAAGAATGTTTGTTCTGCGATGGTTACAAAACTTGCGAGATTTAACATTGTAATTATCGTGGTACAATCGCAGAATCAACCCGAAATAAGAGGAAAACTTAGCTGTCATCCACTATGTAATTACCCTATAAATATAGACCCAATGTGTCCAGAAAAGGATGATATATTTTTGAGAGTTAAAAAAGGCTTGAGGAGAGAGAAATTTCAAGAGAATAGTTATAATCTTGAATTCTTCCATTTCTGTAAACATTTCTGAGAACAAAATAATAAAGTGTCGTTTTTCATCTTTAATTGTGAGTTGATTATAGCAAAATCTTAACAAGGGTGTAGTGTGGGAAATCCTGCAACTACATTAGACCCGCTACCCAGCTGGTTATAACATGCAAGAAAAAAGAAAAGACCCGCTACACAGCTGGTCATAACCCTATCAATCATAGTACTATTTGTTTTGACCCGCTACACAGCTAGTCATAAAATAAGATAAAGAGAAACAGACCCGCTACATAGTTGGTAAAAAAATTTTGTGCCACACCCTCAAACTTAAACATTACATTGTCCTCAATGTTATTGAGTCATTGAAAGTAGAAATTAAGATGGGAGATTTAAAAAAATATATAGATAGATAGAGAGAGTAAAGGGAACAAATCTGATGGGTTGACTCCCATGAAGCGAAATATATTTGTTTCCCTTTTTTCCAGTAGCACATTCTCAAACAAGGTGAGGTTGTTACCCCAAAGTACGCTACAAATCATATATACAAAGTCTGAAAAGTTGGGGATCAACCCAACTAATAATTTTTGCTGAAAAGATGATCCTGCAGTAATGATGATTAGTACCCAGAGAGCAAAAACTGAACTCAGTCTTATTCGTAACACAATTTGAACCTTCCCCATCATATGTGGTTATCTGAAGTAAATATGATTCATGGATAACGAGTAAAGATTGTTTAGAGAATTCAACAGTCATTGTACACTCTAAATCTGGTTCTAAGTCCGAGGAGATAATTTCTGCGACTGATATTGGTTCAAATTCACCGGTATCAATATGTTTAACATTCACATAAGCTTTTAGAAAATCACTAGATGGATCCGAGAAACAAGGGATCAATGGAACAATGATATCGTGACTAATTGGCCCATTATCATCTACAACAGTTTCATTATTAAGGGTCAAGGTCAGAGCTTTTTCAACTAATGGAACTAGTCGAGACTCAGTAAAACCTAGAGGTTCTAGTTTGGGCTTCCAGTTATTAGTGTCTAGCAGTGGTGTGGAGTCTAAAAAAGTATTGAATTTACAAATAACACTATCATCATCAAAATTATACCCAAAATGAGCTACGCAAACCTCTAATGGATCTTCCAAGTTGCTATTGAAAAAGCTTTGCGAGTGCATACTTTCTTTTCGCCCGCTAATAGTTTCAATTGCAGCACTTCAAGCTAAGGTGCCTAAAAAAAGATCAAGCAAACTGCGTAAAAAGAAGCTAAAAAAAATCTAAAGAAAAGAAAATAAATTATGTACAAAAACTATCAACTAGAGAGTATTATGCAACCACTCCCCGGCAACGACGCCAAAAACTTGGTAGGCTCGAAAACCCACAATAAAATACTGCAAGTGCACAATATCTAACTAGTAGAACAATGGCAAGTACAGGTCGTTCCCATGAGGAGTGTGAAATACTCTACCAACTAATACCAAAAACTAAGTAATCAACAATATGATGCTTTTGAGAGTTTTCAGAAATTCGGACAAAATGAAATAATATATAACAAAGACGTAACCAAAATGAGAAAAGGTTATTAGGGTTTTCGATTTCCACCAATTCAATCATATAGAACTCTACTAATTTCTATTTATTACTCAAGACAAATATCGAAATCAATCTCATGTCTCGAAAGATGGTATGTGAAATTCTAAAATATTGTTTCTCCGTTGTAACTTCCTTCGCTTCAAGGGTAGTGATTCTAAAGCATTACCTATCAATCCTAAAGCATATCACGACAAGGGATTTAATCAAAGCACGAAATATCAATTAAAAAGCATAAATAATCAAGAAAATCACATAAACGATTACATACCAAGCTATATGAACATAAATTACTAGTGTAGTTGCAAGAAAACCTATACTACACCCTTCATAAGAATTCACAATAATCAACACATATTTGAAGATTAAAAACAACACTTTATTATTTGATTCTCAAAAATGTTTACAAGAAATGGAAGAAATCAAGAATACAACCGCTCTCTTGGATTTTATCTCTCCTCAAAACTTTCTTAACGCTCAAAAATTCATCCTCCTCCCTCTGAATCTACTGGGTCTCTTTTTATAGGGTAGTTACATAATGGATGACAGCTAAGCTATCCTTTAATTTCGGATATGACTCACGGTATTATCGCAGCAGTTATAATGTCAGTTCTCACAGGTGTTGTAATCCTCGCAGGATCATCATGATCTTCTCGTGTTTTTCCCATCGTCATCTATTACGTCACTCTTTAAGTTATCTTGTGATGCTCGCAAAGTGTTGCAGAAGTACTCGCAGAAGTGTTGTTAATTTCATAGAAATAATGTCATGACGATATTCTGATCCTACATCTTGCCTCTTCTCATGTCTTCTCTATGAAGAGGAGAAGATCATGAGAAATTTATCTCTTCTTAATGCCGCAACTACCCATTTTTTCATCTTATTTTTCTGACAAAACTCAGTAAATTAAGTGTAACCGCCTACACGTGTCGAGTATTCTTTTATTTACCGGTTAATCCTTTATTATCCGGTTACCATTCTTCTGTCTATAAAAGAGAGAATCTGTCAAAGAAATATTTTTCTTCTTTTACTTCTTCGTTTTCTTCTCCTCTTCGTTCTCTGCAAACTTTTCCCACCTGCAACTTTCTTCTTTTACAAATTCACCTGCTACTACTTTAATGGAATCACCAAGGTATGTGTTCTTCTGATGTTATTAGACTCGATTTTGCTTGTGTGAACTATGTTCATCCATATTATTCAATCTTTTCTACTTGATTCTTCGTAATTCCCATACTGTGTTTTCTTTTCAGTGGAACTACTCCTAACACCCGGTCTGTAATCCAAAACCCTAATCTTCTTAAAGATTAGCGGAAAAAACTAGCTGAAAAGAAAAGGAAGCCTGCGAGTCATAAGGTAGTAAGAAACATTTTTTTTCTTAATAACAATATTGTTGCCTCTGTTTCTTATCTAAATTATTATTCGCAGGATGACGAAGGTATTGATAAACCTTGCAAGCGATCTTGCCAAGCTAAAACTGTTGAGATTGACATTATCATTCCCAAATTAACATCTGCGAGTTCTGTTCCTACAACCTCGCAAATGGAACCTCCATCCTTTATCTACGAGAATATTGTTACCAATATCCCTTTCTCAGCTGATCTTCTGACAAATGAGACTTCTAAAGCTGTTGTGAACAAAACTTCTTCCACTCCTATGTCACTTCCAACTATTACTTTTCCAGACACTCCACCTTCTGGTGATGCAATTATTGTGAATGATTCAAATCTCCAGCTTTCTACTATCACTACTTCACCATCTGTATCTCTCCCTTCTTCTAAGGAAACTTCAGTAGGAGTAGATGTTGCTTTTAAAATCTTATCTGATATTTTAGTTGATGCTAGGAAGTCTTCTACTGATCTTGTCAAGCAGGGTGTCTGAGAGGTTTTATGTAAGTATTTTGGTTCTAACCAAATGGCTTCACAGGCATCTTTAGATAATGAAGTTGAAACTTTAAAAAGAAGTCTCCAAGCCATGAATTCAGAATGTGACACTCTTTGCCAAAAGCTTCGCAATTTTTCACTTGATTGCGAAAATCTTCGCGGTAAAAATAATGAACTAAAAGGTATAATTTCCTTACCTCTGTCTAATGTTTTTCTGTTCTAGCAAATTTTTATCTTTTCTGTACTCAGTTCCCTTTTTAAATCCTTGGTTCGCATATTTAGTTTTAAATTAGAAACGATTCATGGAGAGATTTCAATTTGAGTCTATTGCTAAAGAAGCCCGTGCTGAGAAAGATTCTTGGATGGACCAATATAATAGACTAGACAATCTTCACACATAATCGATCGATCAAATAGATAATCTTACTAATGAGAATGGCCAATTATTGCAAAGGCAAAATTTATTAAGTAGCGAAGTTACTCGCCTCTCACATTTGTTAACCCAGGCTAACTTGGCGAAGAAATCTTTATCAGATGAAAATAAAACTTTGACTCAGGAGAAACGTAGTTTTTCGAACATGATGGCGATTTCCTCGCAACAATTGAGTATTCTTCAAAAAGTATGTGATAATCAAGAGAAATCTCTTCGTTCACTAAAAGATGAACTCAAGGAAGTAACCGAATCATCTGTCGCTGAGAAAGATAAACTTATCAAGGGGTAGGATAACTCTAAGTTTAAAGGCCAGTAAACTCCAAGATCAATATTACCAATTAGAAGAATCTTACTCTTTATTATCAAAAGAAAATTTGTATCTCCTCTCCAAAGAAGAAAATATAAAATCTCGCCTGAAGGGTATAGTTGGGGATAAATTTGATGATGCCATGAACCAATGGGAGAATTGTTGCTTAACACTAATTCAAAATTTAACTTCGCAAAAGGAAGGTAGTCATTTTGACTGCCACAATTGTTAATCTCTCCGTTAAATTTCTCTAATATACTTCTTGCGAGATCTTTACCTAAATATCTTTTCTATTAATTTGTTTTTCTCGCAGAATCTAAAAAAAGCCTTCATTCTACCATTTCTGATCTGACTGACAAATTGGCTAAAGTACGCAAAGAAAATGGAGTTCTCACTTATCATCTTGTTCAATCTCGCGATCGAGCAGAGAGAAGGTATGACTATCTTGAATACTTCAAGAATATGGAGATTAGAAATCGCGATAGATGTTTCCTTCGCAAAGTTCATCTTAGTGCTGAAGTTCTTGTGAATGACATTCTGATATCCAAGTATCTGCCCCCTGTATTCATCGAGCCTCTAGAAGTAGATGATGCTAAAATTCCTCTTCCTATAGATAATGAACTAGATTATGCAAGCGGTGAAGAAGATATTTCTCAAGAAGACCCAACAGAAGAAGAAAAAAGCCCTCCTAGAAAAGTAGCTACTGGTGGTGAAGCAATTGCTGGTGAAGAGTTAGAAGAAGAAGCTTGAATCAATCGTAACGAGAAGAATATTGGTGAAGTTGATAACATTGGCAAAAATACTGAAGCTGGCGAGACCAATACTGAAGCTCGAGTTTTGTTTTTGTTTTCCTTTACTTCTTCATTCTTGCGAGTAATATACTTTTATGCAACTTTGGAATTCAATTATATTTCTGTTATTTTGAATATTTTCAAGAAAGATAATGATATTGTATTTATCAATTCCCATACTTGCCCCTCATTATATTTCTTGTAATGGACAAGTATTTCTTGTATTTTAGTATATTACCGCGAACAGTGTTGCGAATAGGACTGCGAAATTGTAAATAATCCTTCGAGAGAATTTGAATAATACTTCTGAGAAATTCTGAATTGTACTTGTTTCTCATTATCTCTCTTGCGATGAACAAATCTTTCCTGCATTCTTAAAAGAAAATAGTTAATGTTTGGGATCATTCTGTTGGTCTTATTTTTCCTTCCTAGTTAAAGGTCTTATTTTGCCAATTTTTTGTTTCTGCGACAAAATCACATGACGTCCTTATATTTGCATGTATTGACCCATTGATTTTGCCTTATCTTTATTCTTTCAATGTATTGCAACAATATGACAAGTCTAAGCTCCCTTGCGAGAATAAAGCCTCATGACATTGTCGTCGTGCGATGAAATCGTAGTACGTCTTTACACTTTCATGTAAAAACCCATTGATCTCATCTTAAATTTTTCTCATGGCTTGTTGCCTCTGTATAATACTTGTCACGCGACAATATGACAGTCCTAGATGTTCTTGCGAATATAAAGCCCCATGACATTGCCGTCTTTAGACATTTATCATCTCCCTAATGGAGGGTGCCGCCCTTATCTTCCCCATGGTTTCCCCTTCAAGGAGGGCACATTGGCCATACAAGACTATCTCCTCCCATCCGGTCTTAACAACAACCAGTTGTTTTCGCAGCCTCTTATCCTTTTTGCCTATATGGATTATAGTTACGAGACTGCACCCTAAGTGGGGTTTTCTTCGGGTCGAGTGCATCATAGCCAAGACTTGCCAAGAATGGCCAGGGTAGTTTCGTACTCCCCGGGCACCCTTGGCTCAACCGTGTACCTCGACGCCTTGGTCATACTCTACACTCCTTAGGAGAGACCCTCGGTCATCCAACCAGGGTATAACCTTAGATATATAGTTGGAAATCCAAGGTACCTCCCCTGGATAGGTAACTCTCATGGAGATGGACCCAAGATATCCATGACTCATGTTCCAGCAGCGGTATAACCTTATCCCTGAGCCATGCAAACATATACCCCCTTATATGACGTACTTTAGGTCTTATATTTGCCTCTTGCAAAATTTTATTCGCGAACTAGGGTGCACGCCATAAAGGTTCGTCCCATTATATTAATCTATGCGAAATTTTATTCGCGTTTCTTGCGATATTTTCGCGTTTCTTATTTTCTTTGTAATTTTAAAAATCTCGCAGCTGTGATAAATTTTTTTATTATCCATTTCATCATATAATATACCAACGTCTCAAATCTCGCAGAATTTGTCATTGATAATATCTTTTCAGATATAATATATTCCATGGTCTACCAAGTCTTTGACCAATATCTCTACCTTCTGGATCCATTAACTTGTATGCCCCTGTTCCAATTATCTCCTTAATGATATATGGTCCATCCCATTTTCTCTCCAACTTGCCACCATTTTCTCGTTGATAATTTGGTGTTTCTCGCAGCACTAGATCACCCGATTGAAACTCACGTTGTTTGATTCGTTTGTTATACTCGCAAGCCAATATTCGCTGATAATTTTCCATATGTTGTAAAGTTTTTTCTCTATTATTTTCTAATTCATCAAGTTCACTTAGAAACATGCCAACACTAAGATTCTTCTCCCAAGCCTCTCTTTTTGTTGTAGGAATAACAACTTCTGTTGGTAGTACTGCTTCAACACCATATGTTAAACAAAAAGGTGACATCCCAGTTTCCTCTCTCCTGGTTGTGTTGTAAGCCCAGACTGCATTATGTTCCTGTTCGCACCATGCTCTATTATATCCTCCTAACTTATTCTTTAATATGTCTGTGATTGTCTTATTTGTTGCTTCAGCTTGCCCGTTAGCTTGTGGATACAAAGGAGTAGATTTCCCGCATTTTATTTTAAACGCATTGAGTAGTATCTCTATGTTCTGCCCTTAAAATTGTTTCCCATTATCAGAAACCAACTGTGTTGGAATTCCAAATCTGTAGATGATATTTTCAAAGATGAATGTAAATATGTCTTTATCGCGAATATGATGTACTGCTTTTACTTCTGCCCACTTTGTGAAGTAATCTGTCGCGACAATTAAGTATCTCTTCTGCCCTGATCCTGGTAAAAATGGTCCCACAATATCTAAACCACATTTTCAGAAGGCCATACACTTCTTGAAGATGACAATGGTGCCCCTGGTTTCTTTCTGTGTCGCTGGCAATCCTCGCAACGTCTTGATAGTTGTTTTGCATCTTCATGTATATACGGACAATAATAGCCTTACATTTTTGTTTTGTAAGCCAAAGATCTTCCCCCGCTGTGATTTCCAGCATCTCCACTATGCAACATTTTTAACACTTTTTCTCCTTCTTCTCGTGTCAAACATCTAAGTAATGGCCCAGTAAAATATTTTCGATATAATACTCCATCTCTTAATTCATAATTTGTTGCACGGCTTTTTAATTTGTGTGCCTCTAATCTATTTCTTGGTGTTTCGCCTCTCGCCAAATATGCATGAAGTTCTGCTCGCCAATCTGCGATATTTTCTCTTGGTTCTTCTTCGCCACTTTCTACTATCATTACACCCGCTTCTTCTACTTTTTCTTTATTGACTGAAGGTGACATAAGTGTTTGAATTTTTATGCATCTCGCAGTTGGGTATGTCATCATGCTGGATATAAAGGCAAAAGCATATGCGAGCCTGTTATCTTTCCTTGATATATGCCGCCATTTTATTTTTGGAATTTTCGCAGATAATTCCTCAACAAGTTTCTTGTATTTCTTCAAACATGGTTCATTCGTGGTGTATTCTCCTTTTATCTGGCGAATAAATAACTGCGAATCACTAGTAATTCTAGCATTCTCCAACTTCATCTCTACGGCGAATTTTAGGGCATGCACCACAACTTCATACTCCGTCTCATTATTAGTGGACGTGAATTCCAAACGAAATGAAAAAGTAATTTTTTCTTCTTCTGGAGAGATAAAGACAACTCCAATTCCATTACCTTCCCCATTTGATGATTCATCCACCAATATTTCCCATATGTTGGGTTCCTTTAATAGATCTTTTGGGTCTCCATGTTCTTCTTCTATGTCCATCATTTCTTCCACAGCTTCATCATATTCTAGAGGAAACTCTGCTAAAAAATCTGCTTTAACTTGTGATTTTGGCGAGGATAGGATTTCGTATTTGATTTCAAAGTGCCCTACTTGTGCATTCCATCTCTCAACCCTGACTGATCTTTTTGAATTCTTCATTACTGACTCAGTTGGTACCTTTGTTAATACTTTTACTTTATGTGCTTGAAAATAGATGTAAGGTTTAAAGGTTGCATAGACCAATGCCAGAATTAGCTTCTCAATTTTTGAATAATTTCTCTCCGCAGAATTAAATGTTTTGCTGATGTAATAAATTGTCTTTTCTACCCCTGCATCTACTCGTAGTAACACTGCACTTAATGCATGCGAAGTTGTCGCAAGGTAAATCAATAATTCTTCTCCCGGTTCTGATTTCTGTAAAATATATATGTTCATTAGATATTCTTTAACTCCTTGAAAAGCCTTCTCACATTCATCTGTTCACTTGAACTTTGTACCCTTCCTGAGTATATTGAAGAAATGCTTGCATTTATCTGAAGATAGCGAGATAAATCTTCCTAGCGAGGCTAAGAGCACGTTCAACTTCTGCACATCTTTTATTGTTGCTGGCGTTGGCATGTCGCGAATTGATTGTACTTTCTCTGGATCCACTTGTATTCCTTCTTATGACACAGTATATCCTAAAAAAATTCCTGAAGCCACTCCAAAAATGCACTTTTCGGGATTCACCTTGATGTTAAAATGTCATATTTGATCGAAAATCTCCTTCAAGTCTTGCACATGGTTTTTAGGTTCTTTACTCTTGATCAACATGTCATATACATACACCTCTAATGTCTTGTGGATCCACATTACAAACACCTTCTCCACCATTCTTTGATATGTGGCACCAGCATTTCGCAAGCCAAAAGGCATCTTTGTGTAGCAATATAACCCTCTTGGAGCAAAGAATGCGGTATGCTCTTGATCTTCTTCTGCGAGAGGAATTTGATTATACCCATTATACCTATCTAATGAAGATATTCTATCATTTCACGCTGCTGATTCAACCATTTGAGGAATATCTGGTAATGGAAAACTATCTTTAGGACAAGCTTTGTTTAAGTCAGTGAAGTCGATACAAATTCTTATTCCCTTATTTTTCTTTAGAACCACCACCATATTTGCAATCCACTCCGGGTATTTTGCTTGCCTTATAATTCCTGCATCAAGCATCTTCTGCAACTCTTCTTCTATTTTGGAGTGATAAGTCGTCGCAATTTTTCTTATCCTTTGTTTGAATGGTCTCACATCTTTGTTAATTTTTAACTTATGACATGCAACTGATGGATATATTCCAGGCATATCATCCATACCCCACGCGAAAATATCTTTATACTCTCGCAAGAGGTTTACGGTTTGTTCTTCTTCATCTGCATCCATTTTAGTTCTAATTTTCAACATCTTAGGTTCTTCTTCACTTCCAATATTTACTTCTTTTGTTGGCTCTGCTGCGATGTAGCTGGCTTCAGGCTCTCCCATTGGTGTTGAGGTTTTCACAACTCTCGCGGGTTCATCTCCTTCTTGCGAGATTTCGCTAGGTATTCCTTTTCCTTCTTTTGCTCTTATCATGTAAACTTTAAATTCTTCTTCTTTCTTTGTCTCTTTTGCCATTTTTCTGCGAGCTTTTCGTAGCTTTGGACGCCCTTTATAATTTCTCACTTCAATTTGATAACACAGCTTCGCAAGATCAGTATCTCCTCTAATTTCTCCAATTCCACTGGGCAAAGGAAATTTGATGCATTGATGCAATGTTGATGCTACATCCTTGATTGCATGTATCCATGGTCTTCCCAATATCATGTTATACGGCAATTCCATGTCTACCACATATAATGTTACTTGTGTTTCAATCTTTCCTAGTGAAATTCGTACCACTATTTCGCCTTTAGGTTTTGTTAAAGATTTTCCAAAGCCATGAATATGATATGCTGAACAAGACATTTCTTCATCCTTGTATCCCATTTTCTTAAATGCATGATAAAATATTATATCTACAGAACTTCCTGCATCCACCAAAGTTCTATTTACATCCCATTCTTCCGCAAATCTTGTTGATTTTCCCTTTTTCATTTGTATAACAGATACCGTAATTACCAAAGGAGATGTATGATTCAAATTTTATGTTGGTATTTCGGCTGTTGTAAATGTGATTTTATGCTTTTCCCACTCCTTCAACGGTGATATTTTCTCCACCGTCATAATTTTCTTTCCTTCAAAATCTCGTTTATGTATACTCCCTTTAATGTTTTCATGGAATTTGTCGACCATTGTTCTTGTATCATACCACACTCCAATTTCCTACAATTCTCTTTGGCTCAATCATTTTTCCTTCAACTATTTCACCGATTTGTTCAATTATCTTCTTAATCTTGAATAATTCTCATCATCAACCTCGTTTTTTTTTATGATATTCGTTAATTCAGTCCCTGTTTTGGGCGCCAAAATGTAGTTGCAGGAAAACCTACACTACACCCCTCACAAGAATTCACAATAATCAACACATATTTGAAAATTAAAAACAACACTTTATTATTTGATTCTCAGAAATGTTTACAAGAAATGGAAGAAATCAAGAATACAACCGCTCTCTTGGATTTTCTCTCTCCTCAAAACTTTCTTAATGCTCAAAAATTCATCCTCCTCTCTCTGAATCTACTGGGTCTCTTTTTATAGGGTAGTTACATAATGGATGACAGCTAAGCTGTCCTTTAATTTCGGATCTGACTCGCGATATTATCGCATCAGTTATAATGTCAGTTCTCACAGGTGTTGTAATCCTCGCAGGATCATCATGCTCTTCTCGTGTTTTTCCCATCGTCATCTATTACGTCACTCTTTAAGTTATCTTGTGATGCTCGCAATGTGTTGCATAAGTACTCTCAGAAGTGTTGTTAATTTCATAGAAATAATGTCATGGCGATATTCTGAACCTACAACTAGTCAATGAATCACTATCAGAAATATCATCATAGAGTTTATAAAATTAAATTGTCTTCCATCTAAACCCTAACAAACAACTTATCAAATCATAGAGAAAACAAAATCAAAACGTCAAAACCTTCTTTTCTCCCTCTCACGGCTCTGTAGCCGCCTCCGACCTCCTTCCCCTATGAGTTCTAATCTGTGGATATATATCC
Source organism: Papaver bracteatum (assembly GCA_023529315.1). NCBI lineage: Eukaryota > Viridiplantae > Streptophyta > Magnoliopsida > Ranunculales > Papaveraceae > Papaver > Papaver bracteatum. The sequence goes on from JAJJWX010001293.1 coordinate 625,337, forward strand.
GTCAGGACCCTAGTTTAATTGTGTTTTATTTTGTCTAGTTTGCTTTTATCAGTTAGGGAGAGATGTTAAGGGCTGACATCTTATTATGGGTTGTCCACTTGCTATGGGTTGTCCATCTGCTATAGGCGCCCATTAGCCTTTTGAATGTACGGACTGTTGTAGTCTCGTGCTAGTCACACGAGTGGGTTGTGTGAGTGTCCTTCTTATCCTAGTCTGTGTTGTTGAGAAGGGACATGAAAAGTTATAGATGGTGGATTTTCGACAAAGGCTAAAATCGTAAACCCATAATTATACGAACCTCTGATCCATCAATCAGACATGAATACTAAGACACGGGTCTTTCATCGAATCCTCTGATTGAGAATAATTTCTCTCAGAGATGTGGTCTCACGGCTAGACAACATCATATCTCATGAATACTGAACACTTCAGTAATTATTTCTATATAGTATCACGAGATGGACGGCTCCTAGACAGCTTGCTCTGCTAGCATAGAGCGATAACGTCTTCAGGATACAAACAACGAGTTTACCCTGACTATATAAAGGATATGAAGCTCCAGAAAGCTCATATCGGAATAATTAATGCTCCTAGATAGCTTGCTCTGCTAGTATAGAGCCATAAATTAATTATTCCTAAATTCTTGGATTCATCCACAGAATTTCTGAAAATATTCAAATATTTTCGCAGATATTTCATTATTGCAAACCATGGTCCTTCCCAGCAGAAATCCATGGGTTAGTAATAAATATTCAACGCACGGGCGTCTGAGCTACCTCTCAGTAAGCCCCGATTTAAATGGTGAAAGTGTACTCAACGACGATGCACTAACAATCACCGCACAAACGAATATTTCAAAATACGAAGAGACGACGAACCTATGCAAAATAGGAAAGAAAATAATTAAAACTTAAAAATTAACCAAGGTGCTGGGAGCATGGGCCCATTGACCGGTCGACCGTGCCGTGGTCAATCCCACGCCAGTTTCATATATTTATCATATTTTTTGTTATTTTCCTTGAGTTCATGAAAATTCTTTCATTTGAACAAATATCTTTCGTTTTGAGGAAACTCCTCAGTTTCATGGTGTTTCTTTCACACCAAAGAAATAATATAAAATTAGGGAGAATATTGTGGGGCGTGACCATTGGACAACCGGACATGCCTTGGTCCCATCCGGCCCCACACCTCATGATTCCTCATTATTTTATTATTATTTCCCTAATTTCATGAAAACTCCTTAATCTCATGATATTTCCTTGGTCCCATGAAAATAATATAAAATTAGGAAAACCCGTGTGCACGGGCCATAACCAGTCGGCCAAACCCTAGATGGCCTCACACGTCCCTTTTATTATTATTATTATTATATTTTTCATGTTTTCATAATCCCATGAAATTCCTTGATTTCATGATATTTCCTTCAAATTATGAATTTTCCTTTAAATTGTGAAATAATACATAAAATTAGGGAAAACGCACGGGACCGGGCCATGGCCGGCCAACCATGCTCCAAGCCGGTTCCACACGCCCATACATCCCTTATTTATTATTATTATTATTTATGTTTCCCTCATCTCATGGAAACTCCTTGATTTGAACAAAACTCTTTAATTTTAGCAAAATTCCTCGATTTTATCATATTTCCCTAAAATCATGAAAATATTATGAAAATTTTGGAAAAACGTGTGGGATTTGCCCCTTGGCCGTACGACCATGCCTTGGCCATGGTTGGTCCCACACTTCATAATTCTTTCACTTTTTCATTATTTTTCCTTCATCTCATGAAGTTTTGACGGTTTTATCAAAAAGCCCCGGTTTCTTCATATTTTCTCAAATGATTGCTCAAATGCACATCTGAAAATATCAAAATTCTTAGAACTGAGATATGAACGCTTTGGTGACATGAGAATTTTACCTTGACCGACCAAGGATGGCTCATTGGCTCGCAAGGAGCCGGTCCCGCGTATTTGCACAATTTGACCTAATTTGCGCAATTGCACGTATTAGGTCCAAAACTCTTCCAAATAATTTTTGGGATTTTCATGGAATGATCGTCAGTCGATCCCGTGATCACCTAGGGCCAATTTCATGACCCCTTGGTCGGTCCTTCACCTCTTTATAATTAATTAGGTTTTAAAACATAAGGCTCAGACGAGCATTTTTCGAATAAATGATTAAACCAGCATTTAATCATTCTTTAATCAACAAGTCACCAACTCTTCAAGAGGTCTTGGTGTTTGACCACGTGAGCATATGGGTGTTACATGATTGACCCGCGGTCTCATGAAACCAATCCTTTCTTCGTTCCTTGGTTCAATTCCTAACAAACCATGAAGTGGTCATCAATTGATCAAATTAGGGTTTCTGAGTCCAAGGATTATAATTCCAGATTCAAACACTAATAAATTTATGACGATCTCATGATCAATATTCTTATTAATTATACTCAGTTCAACTACCAATATTTTAATTAATATTTTATTTTGGTCACGCTGCCAATAATTCATCAGATGAGCAACACTTGCTCAGATAAGCAATACTTGCTCAAATCAGATAATATTGGTTCAACTATCAATATTCAGCAAATCATCGAATGAGCAATACTTGCTCTCCTCAACTATCAACATGAGGATCATACCCATGTTCAATCCATGAGTTTCAGAACATTTTTACAAAATCATGTTCAACTCAGTGAATACATGGACTCATCATCCCATGATATCACGAAGTCTACAACTGACTAAACTAACCACAAGACGTCAATCGTGTCACTTGGGGGGATATCAACTAGCGTTTTGGTCTGGCGGTCTATGGCACATATGTTCAAACACACGATGGAATGTGAGAAAGTCATGAAATCAGTTGAAGGAGTTAACAAAGTAGTGGGTGGAAAATCAACCAAGTCTCCGCACGATGAGCAACTGGTTTCAAACACTATTTCCATCTCTCCACTCTTTGATTCCATCAACTGTCACACTTCATGGGATCATGGTGTCTACAATTCCAGCAATATAAATAAGTCTATGAATCATGATTGAGACAACAGAAACAACGATTTCACGTCTCAAAGACAATACGAGATTAACAACTCATCAATTGAGCAATTACTCTCAACTGAGCAATTTCAATCATTCAGAATTCACAACACACCTACAATATTTGATTACCATTGATTCTACGCATTTCTCGGCTTCCATCCTACAGATCGACCCATCCTCTCTTGTGACCAAATTTACTCTGGAATGGCCATTGTCTTAGTTTAGGCCGGAGTACTACAGATTGATCTCTCGAATTCAAAGCACCCCCTTTGCAGCGGTGCATTTATGTGAGGTTGAACATTTCACTCGGTTCAAGGAGTCCCCTCCGTACGGTCGTCTTGTCAATTCCTTAAAAACCAGCAAATTGTTTTTTCCTATCTACAGATTGGCGACCATAGTGGGAGATCATTCTATCAGTTACAATCTCAATTCTCACAAAGATGGTCGGTCTTAGGTATGCCAATCCGGGTTCAAAACCGATCCTAATATCACAAGCTCTAGTGGTACCGCTAATGCCACTCCTCCAAGTACTGATGCTCCAGTGATCACCCCTGTAAGTGATGACACTGGCGCCATTAATAATCTACTCTTCGGTTGATCTCATGAATGTTCATACTGACGTAGCTGCAGCACATAAAGAGTTCTGTGCTTATCTCAAAACTCTCACAGATAAGCTTGCGTCTGAACGAACTCATCCTCAACGCGAGAAAGGAAAAGCTAAAGAAACATCTTCAACTATTGATCCTGAAATCTCAACAATCCATGTTGTACATGATGAAAAATTCCGCAAAGCTGTAGATGACTCTCCAGCAATGAAACCCGCAAGTTTCATCACTCGTGAAGACCTGGATTTGAGGATCGGGGAAAAGACAAGGCATCATCTGTCCATCTTCACTAACCTTCATATCCTGCTTCCATACATAGGATTCCTCTTCCAAAGGTTATACCGCACCAACATTCATTCTTTATGATGGAACATGCAATACTCAAAAACATATATCTCGGTTTCTAGAATTATTGGGCGAACACGAGCACAACATGTCGTATGTCTTCAAAGTCTCTAACAAACAAAGCATATACCTGGTACAACAACATCGCACCCGGAAGTATCACCGATTGGAGAGAGATGATTAATGCTTTCTACGGAAAATACTTCTTCGTGAAGAACAAATCACTCTCTTTGATCTAGGAAGGATGTTTCAAAGAAGCAGCGAATATCCTGATGATTATGTGAAATGGTTCACAGTTCAAGCCTTGGACTACCACGACCCAAACATCACATAGCAGCAACTTATAGATTTTTGAATCAACAGACTGATCCCGGTCTACAGAGCCTCGCTGGAAAACCTCCGGTTCCACACTATCTCAAAACTTCATGAAGCATCCAAAGGATCAGCGACTACTACACCTGTTTTACTGAGCAAAGTTTACAAGGTCGAGGAACATCGGAGAAGCCGACGCCTGATCAATAAACAGTACAATATCCAACCTTCCATGAACATTGTTGCTCAAGGAGGCAAAAGGAAAGCTTCTGCTCAAACATGCGAGATCCAACATTTCATCCTACAAAAGCATCACGAAAGGATAACTAATCTTGCACAAACCTCGACCTGGCATCAACGAACGGGGAAATGATCAGACATACTCAAACTTCTCATAAAGGAGTGATCAAGTTACTAGAAGTCTGGGTTGAAGATGGTGCAGTCAAATTGTTGCTCAGAGCCAACTGAAGAAAAATTAAGAATCCCAGGTACTGTCGCCTTCATAGGTTCATCGATCATCCAACAAGTAACTGCAATATTCTGAAGCACATCTTCAAAGAGAAGGTTGATCCATCTTCAACTGGGGACTGAAGGAGTACGCAAGAAACCTCTCCCGGTCAGAACCTTTACACTCTCTGAACAACCAATCAAAGAGGCAGTTCAATCCTTGGTCGAACGTGAATTGCGTTATCCGTCGAAGGCACAAAGGAGAGACATGTTAACAGTACTGAACCACATCGTGTCAAGGAAGCAATTCTGAAAATACTTCTTGAGCCTCCAGCCACAGACCAAGAGATGTACGACTGGGGACTGCTTACCACAACCAATCTCAGAAGAAACAAATTTGGAAGAATGTTAATCGATGCTGACACCACCATCAACAACATTCCATTGAAAACCATCGGATCCACATGCATCACTCGACAAGAAGATACTTATGCTCCATTTCAATTAGAGACCTTGAAGGAGCGCTCAGAAATACTTATGGATACATCATTCTCAAAGAAAACGTAAGTTCAACCTGGACAGAAACCAAGTTTCACATAATCAGGAAGATCCAGGATATGACATGTCCTTCAGACGAGCGTGGATCCACGCTGAAAAAATGGGTACTTACAAAGCGCCTTTAGTTACACATCTCTCCAACGAAGAAAGTTCTGATCCAGAAGATTTAACGGACATTCCATCATCAGAGTACTTGGAGGAACTTCATACTTTCACGAGGTTGAAGCAAGAACAAAAGATGCATATACATTTATCAAGAGGTTCTGTACTCAGGAAAGTCTCATTCTATATCTATGTCATTTATTTCCTCACATGTTATCCTAGCATGGGGACTCAATTCTGCTAACAACTCTGCAAGATGTTATGAATGGTAGCTTCACCGCATTCGTATTTTACCAAGTGGTTGAATCTGACGTCTCTCCGAATCAAGCACTAAAACATTTATTACTGAGATAATGTCCAAACATGGAAAAGAACACTTTGGGAATTTCTCCTGCAAGTCCATGTGTTCCTCAAAATCAGAAAGCTCTAAGGTCTGCACAAGTGTCGAATCCCATTACCGCAACGAAAGGATGCTTAATCAACATAAGAAACTCCAAGGCCGAGATAATCAAACCCTTAAGACATTCAATGCTTAAGGAATATACGCTTCAACGCTTGAGAATATAAGAAGGCATCAAATTGTACTCCCAATCAAAGAGTACAACTGTGCAATTATCTCGACGATGACACATTGATTCAACACCAGCACGATCAAAGTGTTACTAAACTACAATCGATAAGTCTTCATTATCCCATGATAAGACTTCTGAAGCAGATGCAACATCATTTGTACATGGATGGCACTAACTCCTTCAACATACACTGGCAACCTGAGGTGATTCCATGAAACTTCATCAACGGGATTTCTCTATATCATAAGCCCCTGCATGATTGAGGAACTTTCTCTCTTCACCAATCACATCCAGTATGAAAACCGCTGATGCTATCTACCGCAACAACATCGACTCACTGACAAAGCCAGTTCATGCTAAAGTTATGCTTTCAGGAGCATTCAAGTTGAACTCTCAGTACACCTTCATCTTAGGGACGCTCAACTCATCAACTAGTTCGTGAATGTAAAGGGCTCACTGGATGAAAGAGCAAGGATTATATCTATAATCATGGTTCTAGACTTTTCGGTATTTGGAGCAACTTCAACCATGGTATCATCATCAATAATAATCTCTAGAGGAACACCATCCATGATCTCAGCATCGATAAGGATCTCTGGAGCGCGATCATTCATAGTCTCAGCACCAACGACGGTCTTAGGAGCAACATCCTCAGGCTTCATCAACTAATCATTCTCTGAAGTGTTACACAAGAAGTGGATTTCTCTAAGTACCAATGATTCATATCAAGATGTGTAGACCTGATAACATGCTCACATGAAAGTCTTCCCAAAGCTGGCACGACTGGTGGGCATAATCCAAAGTCTTCTACAAGATGTTCTCATCACTTCTACAAATGAGATGCAACACACTTCAGGTCATGGGTTTGCAAACACGTACCAATGGGTACCAAAAGGGCGCATAAATCGGACATACGAGATGAAAGATATGGCCTTTACTGTCAGCTTCCAGAGCATACAACATGCAAGCAACAATTCTTGGACGGGATTCATCACTTCCACAGTCGATCGGTGTCCACCAAGCCTTTCCACTAAGTACTTCATCAAGGTACCTCTAAATTTGACCACCTAGGTCTTAACATCAATTTTTTTACATGGGTCCTCTATCCAAGTCTTGCAAGAAGAAGAGAAAACGAAAATGAGAGATTTAACAAAATAATGGGGACTGACGGTCCACTGGTCCTGACGATCAGTTTCATAGTCCAAAGACCCGTGGCATAGGCTCTCATGTGCTAATTATTCATCATAAAAGGAATGATACCACCAGGACATGAAGCCATGGTCGTTACATCACCCCCTCTTGAGAGCAACCTCAGCTATAGTCCCGTGACCAGGGTTTCAGAAGTGATGTTTCTACTACTGACAGAAGATGGCACTGCAAGCACCACCATGCTCATGTATCAATCAAGGGTTCCTGATCTCAAATGAATCAATGACATCAAAATCCTTCACAAACCGTTCAAGACACAAGTGAATGGTCCAAAGACACAACAAGAGTGTTTTACAACAAGCTCGTCTGAAATGATTTTTCACTGTCATGCTCAAAGAGGCGAGCTGGGAGAAATTGGTGAAGAATATATGAATGGGTCATATACCATTCTCTTCTTATGGATGTATTTTACAACATATCCAATATTCACAGCAATTGGAGAAGCAAGCGAAGAGTTGTGGCCAAAACATTGGACCACATTCCAGCTGAAAATTTTCTGAAGGTCTCCTGGAAGTTTACTGTTTCATCAATTTCGACCCCTAAACGTTCTCAAAACTTAAAAGTATTCTTTCCTAAAGCTTGGAAATTTCCTGGGCATAAGGATACATAGGCAGACCGAGAAAATATGACTTCAGACGAAGATTCTACATCGTTTCTATTAAAGGCTGAAGTCTGAAATATTCTGGCTCGACAATGCCGGAATCTCCATTGATAACGCCGCTATCTCCATTTGGTTCGGGATGTATGGAGTTCTCCATATTCCCATGCCCCAAAGAAGAGTGTGCTTCATCAACATGCTGCTTATCTATAATGATTTCTTCCTGGACTCATCAACAATAATTATTATTATTTCATTCAAGGAGATGCCACGATCGCTTGCACGAAAGAGATGCTTACATCGACTTCTTCATCAGTGCTGTATTGTTTGACCGAGAACAAGTTGAAGGCAGTAAATCGATGGATAAAAAGTCTAAAAAAAGTAACAAACCTTGGTATCGTGATCCTAATTGTACGAGCAGGGAAAAGTCATGACACAAGGAGCGCTAATAACTCACCAAAGAAACGGCTGGGGACTGCACGTCATTTTCTAACATCCTTTACTCCTTGGGATCTATATTTATCCAGGGTTTCACTATACAATCATCCTGTGGTAAAGATAATGAAATAAGAAGAAGCACAACTCAGTATGAAGGATCTCTAACCATCACTCAGAGATCCCAGGAGTACCATTTCTTAAAGTCTCATCCATAAAGATGTCATCTCTGGAAACACCATCTCTGGAAGTGTCATCCTTGGAGTTAGTCATTCTTGCAAAGTGGCTATTTCAGCACATCATTCATACAAAACGCAAGATTCGACAAAACAATGAATCATGCAATTAGGATGTTCACATCAACGTCTACAAAAATGGTAACTCTCAACTCTTACCTATTTACGGTTTCACGAACTTAGTGATAATAACGTAAAACTTCGAAAATCTTGCTCGCTCCTTCAAATCTGCAAAGACGAGCATCACCCATTACTTAAAAGTCTGACACCTGACTTTTCACGAAATTATGAATAATTCACATAACCCTTCATGTGAACATTCACTGATTTTCTACCGTATGTGCATACACTATGAAATCACGAAATTCATGAAAACATCATTGTTTTCTTTTTACAATTGTTTAACATCAAAACTTAATTTTGCAAAATCTTTCATAAAATCGTGAACAACCCATGTAACTCTTTACTGTATGAACGGTTTTTCAAAATTCGGACATACGTCCATTCTATAATTGTGAAAACTCACATATAAACATTATTTCACTATGTATAATTGTCTACTTTCAACAGTTGTTCAAAATCAAAACATATATATTTAACCTGAAACTCACGTAAATTAAAAAATATATCTATATATTTTGCTCCCTCGCACGAGCATCTGTCTTTGAAGTGAGAAAATATTTTCAAATTGTGTGAACGCTCACATAGCGAAAATAAAAAAATTCATGAAAGCTCATAGACAAAAAATTTATTAACAGACGCACGTCTTTTCAAAAAAAAAATATTTTCTCTCGTATGAGCATTCACCTTTGGAACGAGAATTTATTCCATCTCACAAAGATAAAATTTTGGTTTTCTGGAAAGCTCATAGACAAAATTTTATATCATTAGACTCAGGTATATTTTGTTTGTTCCTTAAACTAATGAACAAACGAGCGTCTATTCCTAAAATAAGGATTTCCTTTTTGGGCCCGGCCCGCGAATCCTAAACGATCAAGGTCCCGTCATCCAAATCAGCGGTTCAACACTAATCAATGGTCATTAGACGATGCTTTATCATGCCATTGGGATCTTCATTCAAGTCATGGTTTGCTCGTACTATCAAAATCCGGTAACGTCTTAACTTATGACTAAGTTCAATTACTTATATTGTTTATGACCGGAAAATCACCATCCAATGCTGACTGAGGAACACGGCTTTCCTCACTAAGCAGGGGACTTAATGTAGATGGTGGATTTTCGACAAAGGATAAAATCGTAAATCCATAATATACGAACCTCTGATCCAGCAATCAGACGTGAGTACTGAAACACGGGTCTCCCATCATATCCTCTTATTGAGAATACTTTCTCTCAGAGTACATGTAGATATGTGGTCTCACGGCTAGACAACAACATATCTCATGAATACTGAACACTTCAATAATTATTTCTATATAGTATCACGAGATGGACGGCTCCTAGACAGCTTGCTCTGCTAGTATAGAGCGATAACGTCTTCAGGATACAAATAACGAGTTTACCATGACTATATAAAGGATATGAAGCTCCAGCAAGCTCATATCGGAATAATTAATGCTCCTAGACAGGTTGCCCTGCTAGTATAGAGCCATAAGTTAATTATTCCTAAATTCTTGGATTCATCCACAAAATTTCCCAAAATATTCAAATATTTTCGCAGATATTTCATTACTGCAAACCATGGTCCTTCCTAGCAGAAATCCATGGGTTAGTAATAAATATTCAACGCATGGGCGTCTGAGCTACCTCTGAGTAAGCCCCGATTTAAATGGTGAAAGTGTACTCAACGACGATGCACTAACAATCACCGCACGAACGAGTATTTCAAAATACGACGAGACGATGAACCTATGCAAAATAGGAAAGAAAATAATAAATAATTAAAAATTGACCAAGGCGCTGGGAGAATGGGCCCACTGACCGGACGACCGTGCCGTGGTCAATCCCACGCCAGTTTCATATATTTATCATATTTTATATTTATCATGAAAATTCTTTCATTTGAACAAATATCCTTCGTTTTGAGGAAACTCCTCAGTTTCATGGTGTTTCTTTCACACCAAAGAAATAATATAAAATTAGGGAAGAATATTGTGAGGCATGACCATTAGCCAACCGGCCATGCCTTGGTCCAAGCCGTCCCCACAATTCATGATTCCTCATTATTTTATTATTATTTCCCTAATTTCATGAAAACTCCTTAATCTCATGATATTTCCTTGGTCCAATGAAAAATAATATAAAATTAGGAAAATCCGTGTGCACGGGCCATAGCCGGCCGGCCAAACCCTAGATGGCCTCACACGTCCCTTTTTATTATTATTATTATTATATTTTTCATGTTTTCATAATCCCATGAAATTCCTTGATTTCATGATATTTCCTTCAAATTATGAATTTTCCTTTAAATTGTGAAATAATACATAAAATTAGGGAAAACGCACGGGACCGGGCCCTGGCCGGCCAACCATGCTCCAAGCCGGTCCCAGACGTCCCTTATTTTATTTTATTTTATTTTAATGTTTCCTTCATCTCATGGAAACTCCTTGATTCGAACAAAACTCTTTAATTTTAGCAAAACTCCTTGATTTTATCATATTTCCCTAAAATCATGAAAATATTATGAAAATTTTGTAAAAACGTGTGGGATTGGCCCCTTGGCCGGCCGGCCATGCCTTGGAGATATCTGGTCCCACACTTCATAATTCTTTCACTTTTTCATTATTTTTCCTTCATCTCATGAAGTTTTGACGGTTTTATCAAAAAGCCCTGGTTTCTTCATATTTTCTCAAATGATTGCTCAAATGCACATCTGAAAATATCAAAATTCTCAGAACTGAGATACGAACGCTTTGGTGACATGATCATGTTACCTTGACCGACCAAGGATATCTCTTTGGCTCGCAAGGAGCCGGTCCCGCGTATTTGCACAATTTGACCTAATTTGCACAATTGCACGTATTAGGTCCAAAACTCTTCCAAATAATTTTTGGGATTTTCATGGAATGATCGTTAGTCGATCCCGTGATTACCTAGGGCCGATTTCATGACCCCTTGGTCGGTCCTTCACCCCTTCATAATTAATTAGGTTTTATCACCTAAGGCTCAGACGAGCATTTTTCGAATAAATGATTAAACCAGCATTTAATCATTCTTTCATCAACAAGTCACCAACTCTTCAAGAGGTATTTGTGTTTGCTCACGTGAGAATATGGGTGTTACATGATTGACCCGCGGTCTCATGAAACCAATCCTTCCTTCGTTCCATGGTTCAATTCCTAACAAACCATGAAGTGGTCATCAATTGATCAAATTAGGGTTTCTGAGTCCAAGGATTATAATTCCAGATTCAAACACTAGTAAATTTATGACGATCTTATGATCAATATTCTTATTAATTATACTCGGTTCAACTACCAGTATTTGAATTAATATTTTATTTTGGTCACACTGCCAATAATTCATTAGATGAGCTACACTTGCTCAGATAAGCAATACTTGCTCAAATCAGAGAATATTGGTTCAACTATCAATATTCAGCAAATCATCAAATGAGTAATACTTGCTCGCCTCAACTATCAACGTGAGGATCATGCGCATGTTCAATCCATGAGTTTCAGAACATTTTTACAAAATCATGTTCAACTCAGTGAATACATGGACTCGTCGTCCCATGATATCACGAAGTCAGCAACTGACTAAACTAACCACGAGACGTCAATCATGTCACTTGGGGGGATATCAACTAGGGTTTTGGTCTGGCAGTCTACGCTACTTGTGTTCAAACACACGATGGAATGTGAGCAAGTTGTGCAATCAGTTGAAGTATTTAACAAAGTAGTGGGTGGAAAATCAACCAAGTCCCCGCACGATGAGCAACTGGTTTCAAAAACTATTTCCATCTCTCCACTCTTTGATTCCATAAACTGTCACACTTCATGGAATTATGGTGTCTACAATTCCAGCAATATAAATAAGTTTTTGAATCATGATTGAAACAACAAAAACAACGATTTCACGTCTCAAATAAAATACGAGATCAACAACTCATCAATTGAGCAATTAATCTCAACTGAGCAATTTCAATCATTCAAAACTTATCATATTAAAAATTCACAACATACCTACAATCTTTGATTACCATTGATTCCACACATTTCTCAGCTTCCCTCCTACAGATCGACCCACCTCTCTTGTGACAGAATTTACTCTGGAACGGCTATTGTCTTGGTTTAGGCCGGATTACTACAGATTGATCTCTCGAATGCAAAGCACCCCCTTTACAGCGGTGCATCTGTGTGAGGTTGAACATCTCGATCGGTTCAAAGATCCTCCTTCGCACGGTCGGCTCCTTGATTCCGTAAAAACCAGCAAATCATTTTTCCCCATCTACAAAAATAAATCTAAAAATTCTTCTCTGAGTTCTCTTCTTCCTATCAACCCTTATTCCCTAGTCTTTGAGCTAATTTGTAAGGTTAATCCTTACAATTGGTATCAAAAGCAGTCGATCTGTGTTCCTGTGAACCATGGTCAACCAGAAAGACTTCGATGATCTTCATAAGAAATTCAATATCCTAATGAAAAGCCATGAAGAAATTGTTAAGAAATTTGATGAAACCCAAGGTAGTATTTCAAATTCGTTAACAGAGATGAAATCTATGGAAGATAGAATCATAAGCAAACTCAAAGTAGGTGATGGATTACTGGAAAAGCCTAAAGATTCTCATTCACGAAACAAGCAGGGAGATAATGGCGACCCTCAAGGTAATCGACAATTTTTTACCAAACTTACTAATCACCACAAGCCTAAAATTGAATTTCCTAGGTTTGATGGCCATAATCCTAGATCTTGGATTTATAAGTGTAAAAAATTCTTTCAACTGCATATTATGGATGAGGAGCAAAAAGTTATGTTAACTTCTCTATACTTGGATGGAAGAGCTGATGTTTGGTTCCAAGATTATCAAGAAGGGAGAGACGTCATATTATAGGAAAAGTTTGCTGTCGATGTCAATTGTCGATTTCAAGAGTTGGGTCATGATGACATAGTTAGGGAATTCAATAAGTTAAGCCAGGAGGGTATTGTGTTGGAGTATCAAGAATTGTTCGAAGAAATAAAGGCTCTTATGCTGTCCAAGAACAAACACCTGACTGAATACTATTTCACCTCCAGTTATGTGAGTGGGTTGAAAGAAGAGTTGAGGCTTGCAGTACAAATGTTTTCTCTAACCAGCCTTAAGCAAGACATGTACCTAGCTAGAACGAAGGAGGCAATTCTTGAGAAGATCATCAAAAAAGCAAAGGAAGCTTATAGGCTTCCTCCTATCTCCATTCCGAGTAGAAGTAGCAGCAATAGTTTTGTGACATCTCCAAAAATAAACTCCCCCTCTCCAAGGAGTATGGATAGCTCAATTTTACCACCCATTAGGAAACTTACTTATGCTGAAATGAAGTTTAGGCGTGACAAAGGACTTTGTTATAATTGTGATGAAGTTTATACTACAGGACACAAATGTGTCAGACAACAGCTGTATATGCTAGTGGGGGAAGATAAAGATCAAGGTACATCCGAGGAAGCTTCTCTAGTTAGCTCTCCAGTTATATAAGAAATTGAGGAAGAAGTGGAGATTCCTCTACATGCTCTGTCAGGTATTAAACCTCAAAACACTATTAGAATTTAGGGTGTGACTAGAAATAACAAACCTATGACCATACTGGTGGATAGTGTTAGTACACACACCTATGTGGACCCTGAGATTGTTAAGTACAGTGGTGCCCTCATAGAACCCACATCAACTTTCCATGTAGCTGTAGCAAATGGAAACAAACTTATTAGTGAAGCCAAATGCCTTAAGTTTTCATGGAGCATGCAAGGGAACAAGTTTGAATGTGAAGCCAGAGTCTTAGCATTGGGGGGATGTGACATGGTGTTGGGAGTGGATTGGATGAAGGGTATTAGTCCTGTCAAGTTTGATTTCAAGCAGCTAACTGTAACTTTCAATAGAGGAAATGAGGAGATTGTACTTAAGGGAAGTTCTGAAGCTCCAAAGGTGACTATGATGACATCAAAGGCATGCCAAAAGTACCTCAAGAAGAGTAAGCATGGAGTAATGGGGCACCTTTTTCCATCACATCCAGAGAGGTACCAACTAATATCCCAGAGCTATTACAGCCCATTTTAAATACTTACAATTCAATTTTCCATGAACCCAATAGTCTCCCTCCTAAAAGAGTTCATGATCATCACATACCCTTAAAACCACTCTCTACCCCTCCAAATCAGAGACCTTATAGGATTTCATGTGTTCAAAAAGAAGTGGTGGAGCAGCTGGTCCAACAAATGCTCAAATCAGGAGTTATCATGCCTAGCCAGTAGCCACAGTCCTTTTTCATCCCCAATATTGTTAGTTAAAAAGAAAGATGGAAGTTGGAGGTTCTGTGTTGATTTCAGAAAACTGAATGAGGTCACCATCAAGAATAAGTATCCAATTCCAGTGATAGATGAGCTTCTAGATGAGTTACATGGGTCACATGTCTTCTCCAAGATTGATCTGAGAGTTGGTTATCACCATATCAGAGTTTCTCCCCAAGACACTCAAAAAATAGCATTTAAGACTCATCAAGGGCATTATGAATTCTTAGTCATGCCATTTGGAATAACCAATGCATCAGCAAGGTTCCAAGCATTAATGGATGATGTCTTTAAACCATATCTGAGGAAGTTCATCTTGGTTTTCTTTGATGATATATCAGTATATAGCCCTAACATGGAGGATCATGCCAAGTACTTGGAACTTACTATGGAATTACTTAATAAGAACATCTTATTTCCTAAAATGAGCAAATGCTATTTTGGGAAAAATTCCTTAGGGTACCTTGGGCACATCATCAGTGGAGAAGGATTTGTTGCTGACCCTAGTAAGGTGGAGCGTATGAGTAAGTGGCCCATTCCAAAGACCCTTAAGGATCTAAGGGGATTCTTGGGATTAACTGGGTACTACAGAAAATTTGTGCAAAATTATGGATTAATTGCCATACCATTGACTGAGTTGCTGAAGAATAACAAGTTTCAATGGAGCTCAGAAGCCACCAGTGCATTTGACCTACTCAAGGAGGCTATGACATCCACTCCAGTGCTTATCCTTCCTGACTTCAACAAGTCATTTGACATAGCCACATATGCTAGTGATTTGGGAGTAGGAGCTGTGCTGATGTAGGAAAAAAGACCAATTGCCTTCTACAACAAAAGAATGGGTGCTAGGTTCTTATCCATGTCTACTTATGAGAAGGAGATGATGGCCATAGTCATGGCAGTTGGAAAGTGGAAGTACTATTTGATAGGTAACAAATTCACCATCTACACATACCATCAGAGCATCAAGTACTTCCTTGAGCAAAGGGTCAACTCACTTCTGCAACAAAAGTGGCTAGCAAAATTATTTGGCTACAACTATGAATTGAAGTATAAGAAAGGATGTGATAACAAAATAGCTGATGTATTATCAAGGGTACAGCTCCCAGAAGATGCAGCTTGCAATTCTATTTCTCAATAACAACCACTTGGATGAAGGAAGTGAAAGAGAGTTACTCTGAAGACTCTATAACTAATAAACTTCTTCCAATACTCATAGTTAAAGATAACCAGTCTGGGGAGTACTCACTAGAGCAAGGAATCATTAGATATAAGGGAAAGATATACATTGGCAACTCTAGAGAACTGAGAACTAGAATTATGGCAGCAGTACATTCTTCTTCCATAGGAGGACATTCAGGTGCAAGGGCCAGTTACCAGAAGGCTAAGTCCTACTTTTATTAGAAGGGAATGAAAAGCAACATAATCAAATTGGTGCAGGATTGTGACATCTTCCAACAACATAAAGGGTTCACTACCCTTCCAGCAGGACTCTTACAGCCACTTCCAATTCCTGAGCATGGGCAAATATCAACATGGATTTTATCTCTGGTCTACCAAAATCTGAAGGGAGGGAGGTCATCTTAGTGGTAATGGAAAAATATACCAAATACAACCACTTCTTGGCACTCAGCCATCCTTACACAACAACAACAATGGAAAAGGTAATGCTTGACTCAGTCATTAAACTTCATGGGCTTCCAAAAACAATAGTATCAGATAGAGACAATATTTTTCTGAGCAATTTCTGGAAATGTTTGCTGACAAGAATGGGCACCTCTGTACATTTGAGCACTTCTTATCACCCTCAAACATATGGGTAGACTGGGAGAGTTAATGCTTGCCTTGAATCTTATTTAAGGTGTATGACCAATTGTTTATGGGTGAAAACTATTCCTGCTAATTTTGGTAATTTGGGGTGTGGATGAGGAATGAATCTAAACCTAAAACAAATGCACTGCGTGGTGAGTGCTTGTAGATTCGAGAGATCAATCTGTGAAACTCCGGCCTAAACCAAGAAATGGCCGTTCCAGACTTGTTTCGGTCACAAAGTGAAGGAGATAGGGTTGATCTTAGGGAGGGAATCGAAGAAGGTGTTGAGAATATGAAGGTGGTGGCTATGCAGGACTTGTATCAGAAAGTTGAACTGGCTTGAAGGATGTAAGCTATCAGTTCTGGTGTTTGAATACGATTGTATCAACACTTGCTTCTGTTGTCTGGACTTGTGTTTTTGTTGAAAATAGGGCAGAGAACCTATTTATACAAGTTCTTTAGCCTAACCTTCGTATCTCGTGGGAAGTGGAGTAGTGTGTTGGTGTCACACGACTAGGCTTGCCCACTTCTCCCATCATCACTAACCGTCCATGACTTCCTGACACGTTCTTGTGATGGCGCGTTGTGCGCTGCACGCTGTAAACCGCCAGAACAATACCCCAGTATGTATCCCCCAGTTTGTGACATGATTGATGTCTCGAGTGTTTTGGAAAACATGTAGCATGTTGTTGTAGCTTGGCAATTCAGGCTCTGGAAGCTTGTTAGCTTGGTGACCTTCGACGGTCGAGATTTTGCATCTTGAGAGGAGGGGCAACCGTTGATCGTTGCACCAGAAAACCTAATTAGCGCTCCTTACTAGAATCGTTGTAGAATTCTAGTACGGACTCGGATTTTGATGATCCACCCCTGCATTCCATACGGAAAAGAATTTCCTATCTCCCAATGAGGGAATATTTAGGTTTTAAGCTTGTTCGGGAGGAGAAAACAGCCCGAAAGCAAAACCCAGGAAGGAAATTGATACTTGTGAAGTATCGTATGTATACTATACAGGTACTGCATTGAGTATATCCAACATGGTTTGGAAGTTGCACATGCAAACCCTTCCTTTACCGACCACATGGTGTGGTAGAGTGGTGAATGGTGATCACCATGACTCCACACTGACTAATTAACTCCTGACCAGGGCTATATAACCGAGATGGTGAAGTTGGACGGATGAGATGATCTTTAAGACATTCATCTGCGACACTTGGTGGAATTAGGGTTTCGAAGGAGGTGCGCAAGCACTGATCTTCACCCTGACCGAAACCAGACTTAGGGAACTATCCTGGACTGGACGATCACACCTGCGTGTAGATGGCGTGACGGTTTAGGCGTTTATACCTACTGTCCCATAAAAACGTGATCTGGGCCACTCAATTCATCCGGCGAAGTTGAGTGGTCGAGATCGAATTAAAACAGAAGATTAGTGCCGCAAAAGCCGTATCCCATACCAACTTCGGGTGGGCATTCCAAAACGACTAAGCTTGGTCAGTCTTGGTCGACTGCTCCAACGTGTAGGTGGTAGGCTGGTGTTCACGCCTATGTCTTACCGTCTCATGAAAAAGTGATCTAAGCCACCCAATTCGTCCGGAAAAATCGAGTGGTTGAGATTAATTTGCAGCTTGGGAGGTGCGACCACGCATGTTGGAGCGGACGATTTGGGGATAGACAGGCATGGTATGCCTTGGCCGATTAGGTGAGGGGATAGACGGGTCCACGGTGGTCATGTTGACATGACCGGACCTGCTTTGATCTAATCTCGGACCCTTCATTCGTGCCGGATAAGATGGACGCTCGTGATTCAAAACCCTAATTTTGGGTTTCAGATTCATGCATCATGCTCCATTCAGGCGCACGATTTGGAATGACCAACCATGGTTGGTCCAGACCGATTAGTCAGGTATGTAGGCGGGCCTGCGGTGATTGTATTGACATACTCCGTGCCCTTTGAATCTACATCTGCACCCTCCATCTATACCTGCGAAGATGGATGGTTGAGGCTGTTTTGCGACACATGTAATGTGCCGCAAACCCTAATTTAGGGTTTTCCATCCATACTGCTATGGTTTGGACGTTTTGGCAAGCTAGGCCAAGGGAGGCCGACCATACGGGTTCCGCGTTGGTTCGGCAGGTATTCCATACCTTCTTGGGGGTGATGGAATCGATCTGGGCCATCCAATTAGGCTGGTGGAGTTGGACGGTCGTGATCATATCCAGACTGATACGGTCAGTCTGGATGCCCAATCGGGCTATTATAACACACCGAGAGTTCAGCCTGTACGGGTATTTCGTACATGGTTTCATTATAATGCTTGGAGGTTCATGTTGCTCCGCTAAGAGCAACACTCAGTCGTCATGCCGCACTGATAATGAGTACAGGAAATACAAGGCTTTTGCGCATTAACTAATAATGCTGGAAATTCACAGGGTATATGGGATTGTTGCTACATGCTCCAACCTGGATGAATTTCGTGTATTTTATTCACAGAATGGGATTGTTGCCACATGCTCCATTCTTGGTGAATTGATAAAGTGAAGGAGTATCCATCACTTGTTAATGGCCTTATCTTTTACAAGATGTTGGCGCATATTTTTTAGGTTTTACAATCTTAACCTTAAACAAAAATCCACCATCAACATTAGGTCCCCTAACTAGCACATAATGGTTACATTATTGTGGGGTAGGCATGAGATGGTGACATACATATGTGAGCAAGACAGGATAAAGGAAGTTTACCCGGAGGAGTATTGACCGACCGCTAGTTTCCCATGCCATTGCGCTTGTATGGAACCCTTTGGTGGATCGGGTTTCCTTCTTTGGGTATTTGAATCAAAAGAGGAATCCAATCAAAGAGGAATCCTTGTTCTATTAGGATTCTTCCAAATTTTGCTTATATAAGGACCGACCCATTCTTCTTTTTCCTCACAATTTTTTTTCCTTTGGTTCAGCAGCTCCCGTCCGTGCTCTCCCTTGCCGCCGCCTATTGCCGTTGCCGGAGCGCCACCAGACGCCGTCGTTCGTCCGACCAAGGTAAGTTCCGTCAAATTTTTTTTTTTTTTTTTTTTTAAGGAAAAACCCTAATTTCTTAGGTACAAATCCTTTGATAGACACATCATGCCTAGGTCTCCCATTAAGACCGATAGTACAATTGCCCATTTCTGTTAGAATTGTTTGGTATTGCAATCCCATGAATATGCCGTCTTTTGCTTCTTCTTCCATTGTTGCATGCAAAACCTAGCTTCTTGGGTTGTAGCTTGGAGAGAAACTTGGCTTGAATTTCGTAAACACAACTCCCATGACCATAAATACGTGAGCATGAATGCGGTCCCACCATGTGTGTTTGATTCGAACGTGGCCATCTACATATGCTTGACTGAAAGCCGACCTTAAACTAGTCTTGTGCCCTGGATCAATACCGTTCTTGATACTTGAGCGATACCATAATTGAAAACAATCCGGACTTGAGCGATGCCAGCCTTGAAGTTATACCGGACTTAGAAAGTACCGGACTTGAAGCTATACCAGACTTAGAAAGTACCGGACTTGAAGCTATACCGGACTTAAAATACCAGACTTAGAAAATAATGGACTTGAAGCTATGCCAGACTTGATCCGATTCCTTTGTGCACGTGAACCATGTCTTGTCGTCTTCATACAAGTTCTAACTCCTGTATTTTATTTCATTGTGGAATGAAGAAAGGAATTCCTGTTGAGATGTCTTCCGGAAATAATACTGGTGCCAAGTCTGGAAGTGTTGATAGCTTCAAGGATATGCCGAGCATCGATGATGAGTTGTTCACCTTGCCTTTTCCAAACACTAGGAAACATCCTTCTCACAAGATAATGTTACTCTTTGATTCAGAAAACATGGAAGCTGATCCATCTTCTTCTTCAGCACTTGTGATGAGATTTTGTCTTCGAAGAAACGAATATCCGCCTTCTCCTATCGACTTCAAGATTTTCCATACTCCACTGGGTTCTTATGAAGGATGGATGAGACACATGTTGAA
Source organism: Papaver bracteatum (assembly GCA_023529315.1). Taxonomy (NCBI): domain Eukaryota; kingdom Viridiplantae; phylum Streptophyta; class Magnoliopsida; order Ranunculales; family Papaveraceae; genus Papaver; species Papaver bracteatum. The sequence goes on from JAJJWX010001293.1 coordinate 646,056, forward strand.
TAACAAGGATGTTAAAGCTAATTTGACCAAAGCGCAAATCCTTAATGCCGTCATGGCATCTGCTGCTCTCGAAATTAAGAAAGACGTTGCGGGCTTGATTACTTTTGCTTCTCGGTGGCGCCCTTCTACCCATACAACTATATCCAGGTGGGGAGAGATGACTATTACTCTGGAGAGTGTAGTTGTACTAATGAACCTGCCTATTGCTGGGAACCTTTGTTACGAGCTTTCTGACATCGAACTACGTAATTATGATGCCATACTTCACAAGGTGGAAGAATTTAATGGTCTGGACAAGGAGGAGAAGAAAGATACGAAATGATTTTACACCTGGTGGGTGTCGGAGTGGTTTCCTGCGGACCCGGATCAGGAGTCGAAAAGCGATCTCAGTGTGATTGCGTTCCTGTCTTTGTGGCTCTCCAGAGACATATTTGACGACGGTTCTGGAAAGAAGACCATAAGAAGTGACCTTGTTAGGATTGCCATAAGGTTAGCAAAGGGTTAGGTTCTTCACTTAGGTGCCTTGTTCCTTGGATCGTTATATTCTCATCTGGACGCCTTAGCGATGGATATGCACGTCTCCAACGGGTACAAGAAGATGGAGTCGCATGTTCACTTCGCTTTCCTTCAGGCGTTCTTATGGGAACATTTCAAAGGCTATGCTCCTGCTCCTGCAAATTCTCTCAGCAGTTTGTATGGAGGTTCGAGAATACTCCGCTGGAATAGGAGGCGTCCCATAACTGGTGCAAAACTCGTGGATATTTTCGATAATGTGTCTTCCGTAGATTTCCGTCCATGGGGGCCAATCCATTCTTCCATCGTTCAGCCGAAAACCTTTGCTATTGCTTCTGACGGTCTTGATGCTGCGTTGCATACCGATGCTAAGACGATGAAGTTTGGAGAACTTGTTTATCTGCGCAGCTGCATCCCGGGATATGTCCCATCTCTATTCAACGAAGCGTTTATGGTGACTCCGTACAATATCGATAGGGCTTCTCGTCAAATGGGATTTGACCAGGGTATTCCATTTATCCGTCCATCAGTGGTTCTGAAAGAATTTCTCCCGGATATTCTTAATGCTGACGCGTTTTTAGAACGGCCGAGTCTTCCTTTCTGGCCTATTGGTAGAAATATTGTGGTAAGCCGATGAGTATAAAGAGTTTTGGAGGAAGCAACTGTTGGTTTTTCAGAAATTTTCAGAGGATGTTGTGACAAATTCCCATGGTGAGCCATCCTCTGACATGTTGAGGAAGCAAGTTTCGGTTGAAACCACTCCCAGGCAAACGAACCAGAGCTGACGGATGCAGTCCCCAGTCAGGAGGAAGATTCAAGAGGCAAGCTTGTAGTCCGGTGATACTCAATTCCTCCCATATGCAGGTATTCGAATCTCCCTCCGCTAATTCCTTTGTTTCCCCATAGTAACTTTTTCTAAGAGCGATCTTTGTTTGCATTCAGGGAATTCCGAAAGAGAACGTATTTACACGGCTGGCGCGCATTCAGAATGAAAGGTATGGTGATGTTGGTCCTCACATTGAGAGGTCTGGTGACACTGATCCTTATGCTAAGAAGTATGGTGAGACCGAAATTGCTCCTTCACATGATAATGACAGAGATCACGCAAGCTCGGATGGACAAGGCGCCTCCGTAAGTGATCTTGTTGATGAGGTGGTGACAGAAATCAGTACCCAGAGCGAAGTAAACATCAGGAGAAATGTAGGGGAGGTAACATATGCCATTGAGATGACTCCCCTTGAAGCACACCCTGAACAAACTACAATGAATCAAGCTATAGTAACTTCTTCCGAAAGGCCTTCCGCAACTGACAAGGCTCCTGAAATTGGTGAAGTATTGGTAATGCAACCTGGGGCTTTGTTCCATCCTCCTTTCACTACTCCCTTCCCAGGTCACGTGTTGGTTGGAGGATTCAGCGTACCAGCTCAGTTCGAAGGGTTGTACACGGCGATATGGGAGAAGCACGGCCACATTGCTACCACTAAGAATCTCAGGAGTCGCCTTGCTTTGGTCAATCGCGTCCAATAAGCTTTATTTTCCATCCACGGTATGAGCGTTACGACTGGTCGGACAATTTCTGAGGAGATGATTGAAGACTGGAAGTGTCATCGAGACGTGTTTGTGCAGTATGACTTCAATGCTCCTTGGTTCTTCAAATGGTTCTCCGAGATTCAGGGGCTCCAAAAACTACAAGATGAAGTCCCTTCTGCTGACTGTGTTACTCGCCAGGAAGAGAAGATTGAAAGGTTGTCTAACGAGTTGAAGCTGGAACATGATGTACTTCAGAAAATCAAATCCGCTCTTGCACAGAGAGATGAGTTTCTATTGAAGGACTTTCCTTGAAGGATTCCCGCAAATTTAGATTTTCTTGATTTTCTTTGAGTGATAGTGAGGATTTCCTTTCACATTTTGACTTCGGGTTTTGAATTAACAGGTAATTGAATTGGTTTATTTTGAGATAGTTTTGTGAATCGACTTTTCTGAAAAGTGATTATCTTAAATGGAATTTGTATCTTAATCATGAATGATTGCACATATCATATGAAATTGCAAATGTTGTATAGAAGGGAATCATGAAAGGAAACAGACATGGCGTTTTATTATTGAGCCTCTTTTTCCACGTGTAGGATGCTCAGTCCCCAGTGAATTCTAAGATTATCTTTTCGTAAGATTTTTGGATGTAACTTACTTACTTTCGAGACCTCACTTGTGTAAAACCGAAGTAGCTCCTACAAGGAAGCCATCCACATTAATTCTTCAGAGAAGGGATACTATCCTTCTAAACCAAGCTTCTCCTGAACAATGCGCTTCAAAGCGTTGCATTCACTGGTGGGATGGTGAAGGAACCGGTGGAAGTGACAATACCTCGGGTCCATTACTTCTTGATCAGTGGGTGGACGCCATACTGGAGGTATCTCCACCTCTCTGTTTTGCACCCACGCCTCCAGTAACTCCAAAATCCTCTACATTGGGAGAGGGAAATGCAGGTATTTCGAATCGAGCTTTTCTTGCGTTAGTGGGCGTTGTGATGTCTCTGCATGGACCTCATGTGGAGCGCATCTCGGAGATGAAGTCGGGAAGTTTGTGAGTGCCATCATATCCGTGGATCGCTTGCCTGGGTAAAGGGATGGGGAAGGTGTCGTAATATCACTGCTGAGTGATAGAAACGAATGCTCCCATCCTCTGTATTCACGCGTTTGATGTATTTCTCCTTCTTCAAGCATTTCTTCGCTTGGTTGAAAAGGTGATGCGGATTGGGCGGTCTTCCGGGCTTCAGCAAGAGTCTTGAGATATAAATCTTCCACCAGGGCTCCGTAGGCTGCAGGCTCCCTTTCTTTATCCGGCAGACATCGTAGTGCTCCGGGCGAGTCCCTTCCTTTGTGGAGTTACCTCGAGCCTTCATTGTCGAATGGACCATGTTGTTCATCTTTCCTGAGTCTTCTGCGAGTACGCGCCCTTTTCACTTCTCCATTGGTAAAGGTGTGACACCTGGCTAAAGGTCCAGCTCTTCTCACACTGTCTGGGTAGATGTCTGTCGACCCTTCTCGTAATTGTGTTGTTATATCATTCAGAAGGCGTAATGTTTCGCCCTGTCTTCTAGCGATACCATCTTGATTTGCCAAGACATCCTCCAGCATTCTAGCTATACTTCCCATGGTATCTGAACCGCCTGTGGTTTCCTGGTGAGGGTACATCGCAGGATGAAAACTGAAGAATTGAGAATTCAATTTTTTGTAACTGAGAGATCAACCTCCCATTGTGGTCGCCAATTGTTTATGGGTGAAAACTATTCCTGCTAATTTTGGTAATTTGGGTGTGGATGAGGAATGAATCTAAACCTAAAACAAATGCACTGCGCGGTGAGTGCTTGTAGATTCGAGAGATCAATCTGTGCAAATTCGGCCTAAACCAAGAAATGGCCATTCCATACTTGTTTCGGTCACAAAGTGAAGGAGATAGGGTTGATCTTAGGGACGGAAGCGAAGAAGGTGTTGAGAATGTGAAGGTGGTGGCTATGCAGGACTTGTATCAGAAAGCTGAACTGGCTTGCAGGATGTAAGCTATCAGTTCCGGTGTTTGAATACGATTGTATCAACAATTGCTTATATTGTCTGGACTTGTGTTGTTGTTGAAAATAGGGCGGAGAACCTATTTATACAAGTCCTTTAGCCTAACCTTCGTATCTCGTGGGAAGTGGAGAAAGTGGAGTGATGGAGTAGTGGAGTAGTGTGTTGGTGTCACACGACCAGGCTTTCCACTTCTCCCATCATCACTAACCGTCCATGACTTCCGACACGTTCTTGTGATGGCGCGTTGTGTGCTGCACGCTGTAAAACCAGACCAATACCCCGATATGTATCCCCAGTTTGTGACATGATTGATGTCTCGAGTGTTTTGGAAAACATGTAGCATGTTGTTGTAGCTTGGAAAGTCGGGCTAAGGAAGCTTGTTAGCTTGGTGACCTTCGACGGTCGAGATTTTGCATCTTGAGAGGAGGGGCAACCGTTGATCGTTGCACCAGAAACCCTAATTAGCGCTCCTTACTAGAATCGTTGTATAATTCTAGTACGGACTCGGATTTTGATGATCCGCTCCTCCATTCCATATGGAAAAGAATTTCCTATCTCCCAATGCGGGAATATTTAGGTTTTAAGCTCGTTCGGGAGGAGAAAACATCCCGAAAGCAAAACCCAGGAAGGAAATTGATACTTGTGAAGTATCGTGTGTATACTATGCAGGTACGACATTGAGTATATCCAACATGGTTTGGAAGTTGCGCATGCAAACCTTTCCTTTACCGACCACATGGTGTGGTAGAGTGGTGAATGGGGATCACCATGACTCCGCACTGACTAATTAAATTCTGACCAGGGCTATATAACCGAGCTGGTGAAGTTGGACGGATGAGATGATCTTTAAGACATTCATCTGCGACACTTGGTGGAATTAGGGTTTCGAAGGAGGTGCGCAAGCACTGCTCTTCACCCTGACCGAAACAAGACTTAGGGAACTATCCTGGACTGGACGATCACACCTGCGTGTAGATGGCGTGACAGTTTAGGCGTTTATACCTAACGTCCCACAAAAACGTGATCTGGGCCACTCAATTCATCCGGCGAAGTTGAGTGGTCGAGATTGAATTGAAACAGAATATTAGTGCCGCAAAAGCCGTATCCCATACCAACTTCGGGCGGGCATTCCAAAACGACCAAGCTTGGTCGGTCTTGGTCGACTGCTCCAATGTGTAGGTGGTAGGCTGGTGTTCACACCTATGTCTTACCGTCCCATGAAAACGTGATCTAAGCCACCCAATTCGTCCGGAGAAATCGAGTGGTTGAGATTAATTTGCAGCTTGGGAGGTGCGACCACGCATGTTGGAGCAGACGATTTGGGGATAACCAGGCATGGTATGCCTTGGACGATTAGGTGAGGGGATAGACGGGTCCACGGTGGTCATGTTGACATGACCGGACCTGCTTTGATCTAATCTCGGACCCTTCATTCGTGCCGGATAAGATGGACGCTCGTGATTCAAAACCCTAATTTTGGGTTTCAGAGTCCTGCGTCATGCTCCATTCAGGCGCACGATTTGGAATGACCAACCATGGTTGGTCCTGACCGATTAGTCAAGTATGTAGTCGGGCCTGCGGTGATTGTATTAACATACTCCTTGCCCTTTGAATCTACATCTGCACCCTCCATCTATACCTGCGAAGATGGATGGTTGAGGCTGTTTTGCGGCACATGTAATGTGCCACAAACCCTAATTTAGGGTTTTCCATCCATACTGCTATGGTTTGGACGTTTTGGAAAGCTAGGCCAAGGGAGGCCGACCATGCGGGTTCCGCGTTGGTTCGGCAAGTATTCCATACCTGCTTGGGGGTGATGGAATTGATCTGGGCCATCCAATCAGGCTGGTGACTGATACGGTCAGTCTGGATGCTCAATCGGGCTAGTATAACACACCGAGAGTTCATCCTGTATGGGTATTTCGTACATGGTTTCATTATAATTCTTGGAGGTTCGTGTTGCTCCTCTAAGAGAAACACTCAGTACTCATGCCGCACTGATAATGAGTACAGGAAATACAAGGCTGTTGCGCATTAATTAATAATGCTGGAAATTCACAGGGTATATGGGATTATTGCTACATGCTCCAACCTGGATGAATTTCGTGTATTTTATTCACAGAATGGGATTGTTGCCACATGCTCCATTCTTGGTGAATTGATAAAGTGAAGGAGTATCCATCACTTGTTAATGGCCTTATCTTTTACAAGATGTTGGCGCATATTTTTTAGGTTTTACAATCTTAACCTTAAACGAAAATCCACCATCAACACCAGTTATAAACCTAGCAAATGGGTATCCTGGTTATCATTGGCAAAGTGGTGGTATAACACCAATTATCATACCAGCCTGAAACTTACATCATTTGAAGCCTTGTATGGATATGCCCCTCCACAGTTTGGTGTTAATTCAACCTATGTTGAAATCATCTTGAATGCATATGATTATTTACATCAGAGACAAGTAGTGGGACATATGTTAAAAGGAGTACTTGAGGAGGCTCAGCACAGAATCAAACAGCAGGCAGAAAAAAAGAGAATTGAGAGAGATTTCAAGGAAGGAGACTGGGATTATTTAAGGATACAACCTTATAAGCATACCTCAGTGCAGTTAAGAAAGCATTTGAAGTTATCTACCAAGTTCTTTGGGCCTTACAAGATACTAGAAAGGATTGGGAAGGTGGCTTACAAGCTGCAACTTCCACTTGAGTCTAAAATCCACCTTACATTTCATGTCTCTCAGTTGAAGTCCAAGCTAGGAGCAGGGAAACTTCCTCAAACTACTCTGCCCAAGTTAAACAAGGACCAAGAAATGAAGGTGACTCCTCTGTAAATTTTGGACAGTAGGCAGGTGAAGAAGGGAAAACACACTATCAATCAAGTGCTGGTACAGTGGGAAAACTTAGCAATTCAGGATTCTACATAGGTGGACAAAGAATTCATGGCAAACCATTTTCCAAAGCTAATCCTTGAGGTTAAGGATTTTTAAGAGTAAAGGGTCTTGTCAGGACCCTAGTTTAATTATGTTTTATTTTGTCTAGTTTGCTTTTATCATTTAGGGAGAGATGTTAAGGGCTAACCTCTTGTTATGGGTTTTCCACTTGCTATGGGCTGTCCATCTACTATAGGCGCCCATTAGACATTTTAATGTACGAACCGTTGTAGTCTCATGCTAGTCACACGAATGGGTTGTGTGAGTGTCCTTCTTATCGTAGTCTATGTTGTTGAGAAGGGACATGAAAAGTAAATCTAAAAATTCTTCTCTGAGTTCTCTTCTTCTTCTCAACCCTTATTCCCTAGTCTTTGAGCTAATTTGTAAGGTTAATCCTTACAATATCACTCTTGCTGTGAATGAAATCCCAAATTCAGACCTAGCCAACGTTTCGTGTCTGCCAAGGCCCAACCAAAGATAACACCCATATAGAAAAATTAGACCCAGTACCACTTTTATTTTTGTGGGAATGTTATTTATGCCCCTACTATCCATGGGTCATGCACAAATACCCTTATCCATTATATAAATACCCCTCTCCTTATAGAGAGAGATTTTTTGAAATTATAATCCCAAGACTGACCTCACCGACATAAAGATTATCTTCTAATTTTTCGACCAAACGAAAGAAATCCATTTCTACTCTCTGTCTCCTCCTCTACCGAAGATAGACACCACCACCACCATCTTCATCGTCACCACCGTCGTAAGACAACCACCATCTTCATCGTAGCCACCGTCGTCACAGCCGTTCTGTTAATTTGTTTTCCGTCTCTTCCATCGTTTTCTTCTCCCTTAGCTATCTTTCTCTTCTAAACACCTAAATCCGTCGCTACCACTGAATCTGCACCTACGTTTCAAGAGATTTCAGGCAGTCAATGGCGGAGATGAAGGATTAAGTTGGTTATTTTTCACTTCCTCAATTAGGTATGCAAATTTCTATAATCGTTTCATTTCTAAATACTAGGGTTCTGTAAATTTTAGGGTTTTTATTTCATATATGTGTTTATCAATGATAGATAAAGCATATCAAAATTGTATCCAATTTTGTTCTTTCAGCTGCTTATACATATTTGTGTTAGCATTCATTTTTTAAATTTTGGTCATCGATGGTAAAAATGTCATCCGATATGCTTTTAACTTTGATTTAGGAAAATTTTGGCTCACACCTTTGCACATAAATCTAGATTTTTGTGAGGCTTTGATTTGATTTCCGTCGTTCCATTTGTGAATTTGCATTTGTTTGCAGTTGTTAATTTTAAATTGCCTTAAGTTGCATAATCCAAGTGGGAAAGTTGTGTTCTGGTGGTGGACCTACGAGCTTGACGACTTAAAGAGTTAGACCGATTTGATTAATCCCATTACTTTTCGCATTGATGGTGATGAACTGTTTAATATAACTTCAAATTGGTTGAAAATGTAAAATTGAGCCAAAGTTGTGTACAAGCAGCAATTATGGAAGCATTTTGCATTTGGCATAGTTTTTTAACTTTTGCAATTACTATGACTTGGTTAACTAACTGTTAGCTCTCGGTATCTTTGTTTTGAGATAGTGTTGGTGCTCGCTATCAAAACCAAATTGTTGTATAATTAAACAATGAAGAGTTATCGTCGTAATTGCAAAGAAGCTATTAATGATCTACAAGAGGTACCATTAGTGATCTACAAGAAGTTATTCATTAGATGTAATTATTAAAAGCTTTGCAATTGTTTAATCTTGCGGCATTGTCTTATTCTCGATGTTAACAGGGATTTATTCAGCAATATGTGACGAGCATTTTATCCATGGAAACAAATCATGTTCTGGAAGCATAAAGGATGCGGGGAGGAGGACGTGTTATTGAGTTGTTTTCTATCTTGAATGTTTACGCGAAACAGAGACACACAAATTTATGTACAACAAGTAAGTTGCTAAGTTTCATAGCCTTTATCTTCCTAAATCGCTTTAGTCATGATATAGGATTCCTTAGTAAGGTACCCTGCTTGCATGTTTATCTTATACCTAGGACGTACAGTGAAGATAACAAAACTAAACCAGTGGCCTCTATTCTTTCAGCCCGTGGATATATCAGAGAAGGAAAGCATCGGTTTGGCCCTCCATGTTTCCAGAGAGTTGACTGTCAAAAATAATACTTGAACGAATTAATAGGTTCAAGTAGCAATTAGACTCATCTAGCGTAAATTAGAAATTCTTTTTTTATGTTGCATAGATTTTAGACTTTTAGACTTTTAGTTTCTTTTTTTTTTTAAAGTTTGACAACTGAAGCATATACTGATGCAGGTGGAGAGCTTGAAGAGGGAAAATATAAGGAGATCGTTCTTGGTTCTTTACAGCAAAAGGGTGGACTGGAATGGGAGTTGAAGTGAAGTGCAAAACAATTTGATGTTGCAGCTGAAGTTTGGCCAATAGAATTTGGGTTTGCATACGGTTTGTCAATTTGAGCTCACTGATGGATGCTCAGATGGTATATGTGCGTTTGTTTTTTCCAAACCAGGTAGCTTTTCATGCATGTTACCTTGTGTTATGCATGAATCTATGGTGTAATTGTAGCACAACTGACTATATGTCAGAAGATGTGTGTTCGACTCACACTAGGTTCACTCATTTGTGTACAATTTTTATTTTTTGGAAAAAACTTGTGATAGTTGCCTCCATATATGAAGACAACTTGTGCTAGTTGCCTCCATATTTAGAGACAACTTGGGCTAGTTGTCTTCATATTTAGAGACAACTTTGTGCTAGTTGCCTTCACTTTTGAAGACAACTTGAGCTAGTTGCCTTCACATTTGGAGACAACTTGAGCTAGTTGTCTCAGATTCGGAGACAACTTGAGCTAGTTGCTTCCATTTTGTTTTGCAACTTATTAATGTACACTATTTATTGGAGACAACTTAAGATAGTTGCCTCCACTTTTGGAGACAACTTGAACTAGTTGTCTCCATTTTTTTTTTTTGCAACTTATTCATGTACACTATTTATTGGAGACACCTTGAACTAGTTGCCTCCAATATGGACATTATTTATTGGAGACAACTTGAGATAGTTGCCTCCTATATGGACACAACTTCAACAAGTTGACTCCACATGGTAGTGGTGGTTGGCGGCGGTGGGTGGAGGTTATTGGCGCGGTGGTGGTGGTTGGCGGTGGCGATGGGGGACAGTGGTGGTGGTTGGCGGTGGTGGTGGTGGTTGGCGGCGACGGCGGTGGTGGTCGGCAGTGGTGGTGGTCGGCGGCGGCAGTGGTGGTCGGAGGCGGTGGATGGTGGTGGTGGGCGGCGGTGGACAACAATGGTGGTGGTTGACGGTGGACAGTGGAGGTAGTTTTTTTTTTTTTGAATATTGGTTGGTGGATTTGTATATACACTATACAAAAGAGGGTATTTTGGTAATGTATTAAGCTTAGGGGTATTTGTAAAGCTCATAAGGGTATTTTTGCAAGAGGTGTCATAGTAGGGGTATATAGATAATGTTCCCTTTATTTTTCTGTCCGGCTGAACCTCCAGCACCAATCTCAATTCCCGTTCTTCGGCATGCGCCGAGAAAACTCACAGTAATAACTAACGGGCCAACAAAACTTCCCATTCATCTGCTTCATTGCTTCGTATCGACCCCAGCACCTTCTTATGATTTTTGTCCGTTCGTCCAGCCACTAAGTCCACCGACAAGATCCATCTACAAACTCCGACCAACACCACCAGTTCCTTGCTTTTCTCTTCTAATCAGCACAGATATAACTTCTTGGCAGGATAATCTATTCTCACTTGCTGTTGCTGTGAGAATAACCCACTACAACAACCATCTATTCTCGACTAATCTAGCCATCTCCATTTCTCCTTTGCTAAGCACAACTCCCATTTACGAATCCCGAAGTCTCTGCAGCAACTGCCGTCGTTCATGATCTCAACTGTTAAACTCTTCCAAAACTCCATCGCCTTCGAACAGATAATGTCATCTCCTTTCATGCCTTTTAACACCTTTAGTATAAATCAAACTCAGCGTCAGCGTCAGCATCATCGTCCATTTTTCCTCATTTTTGTTTGCAGCCATCTTCTTCTCAGTACAACTCCAGCTTCCATTCTCTCTATCCATCTTCATTCCTCATCATTCACAGGAACATGCAGTAACATCACGTAGCAAAAATACATCACAAACCTATCTTCCTTTGTTACAGCTTAACCATCATTCACGACCATCAAGCCTGCATTGAATCCCACGTCTCCAGCCGAGTCACGACCAAGCTCGTTAGCACCAGCAGGTCACGACATATTTTCTCCTGCAACAACACCTTATTCTCAAACTCAGGCCACCACAACCACTTCCAGTTAATCGCAACACATACCCAGATTCCGTTGTTGTATATAGTGAATAGAATTTTCCCTTCTCAAAGCACCACGAATTAATCCATAGAATCTTAGTTTTCGTCTCCTTTCCTCATCTACATACACTGCCCATACAGCCAGCACATACAACAGTACTTCCTTGTTCTATCTCGACCAAAATCTGTCTTCTGAACCATTCTCATTTCCATTCATGCATTTAGTCTCTCGACTCAGGTCACGACAGCACTTTCTTCGACACTGGGGGCTGCAAGCATCAGTTTCTCAGCATAAGTACCATCACTTCCAACTACGACCACATCAACAACTTTTGTCCGTCCATCGCCTAACCACCGGAGATTGTGATTGCAGTGGAGGCCACGTCTATTATCTTTTAGAACGATTTTTTGGGTCTTACGAACCATTCTCATTTCCATTCATGCATTTAGTCTCTCGACTCGAGTCATTATCTTTTTAGAACGACAGGAGATTTTTGCAGTGGAGGCCACGTCTATTATCTTTTAGAACGATTTTTTGGGCACTACTCAAAAATAGAGGGGACTAATCTTCAATATTTGGGTGGATATTAGAAGTAATAATGAGTCACCCCTTATCTAAGCTTTTTTTAATACCAAACTTGCCCTTGATAATTAAATTAGTTAGTGTAATGATTAATTAGTGAGGTTAGATTAATTAGTTGGGTGTTTTTAAAAGAATATTTTTTTAGAAGAATGAGTTTTTTTTTTTTTTGTAAGATGGTTGATTTCGAAATGAGGGCTTTGGGCACTTAGGTATACTTCAAATTTAGTTAATGTTGCTTGAATTGGGAAAAACTTTTGAAAAAATGAAAAATTTATAAACTGATTTCGACCATGGAAATAAAGTTCGGCTGCGACATTTGAAGAACATGTAGCCGAACTCATCTGCAAGTGTAGTTCGGATAATGGTTCTGAAGACACAGGTAGCCGAACTCAGCTTTAATGGAGTTCTTGCTTTTAGAGAAAAGTTCGGCTAGGAAAAAAAAAGTTGCGACATAACCGAACTAAAAGTTCAGCTGGGAAAAAAAAATTCGACATAACCGAACTCAATGTATAGGTTTTCAGAGAAAAGTTCGGTTAGGAGAAAAAAAAAATGCGACGTAATCGAACTAAAAGTTCTGCTGGGAATTTTTATTTGCGAGGTAACCGAACTTTTCTCTGAAAGAAAAAACCCCATTAAAGCTGATTTGGCTAGTTTGACAAACTGTTTCCCATAATTCCTAGCCAAACTTTTCTCTGCAACATCCATTTTAAACTCATTTTTATGATTATTACTCATTTTTTCAACCAAGTAATGGGTTTGTGGATTTATTTTTTTAATCGAGACGATGAAGCGGAAAGAAGAGATGAAAATGAATCCTCTAATAGTAACGGATTTGTGAAAAATTAAAAGTAATTGATTTGTTATAATTTTGATTTTATTTTGTTAATGATTTAGATTAGGTGTGTATATATATATATGTAAATTTATTAGATTAGTTTTAGTTTTAATTAGGTTAAGGTTAGGGTAGTCATTTCCACACTTGAGGACACATCTTATAAGTATAGGTTAGACATTCCTATCACAAAGTAGCCCCCATCCATTTTTGAGTAGTCCCCAAAAAATGGTTCATCTTTTAACTCCAAATGGGCATGGTTCGTTTCAACAAACAAACCATGACAATCCTTTGCTTTGCTTCCTGATTTCCTAGAATTCTAGCAGTGATGCGCTTTGGTGATTTTGGCAAGCATGAAGTGACACAAAACTTTGGCATGATCGTCGCAAATGTCAATTAAGCCTCTGTTTATCCAATTATTATTTCGGTAATCCAATTCACTGGTACTTTCTACAAAAGCACTAAAATAGTGTCACTAACCAAAATATTGAGTCCTAGCTAATATAGATATGTGTATAAAATGTAGCACTTACATGCTTATCGCCAGTCCCCAGCGTAGCCAACGTTAAAGACCTCTAATTGATGTGGTGGTGCTTGACAACTGGAGCAAGAACCCTTGAGTGATCGAGATTGGGTCTCCATATCGGGCCAGTAGTAGCCAAGGCGTTGAAGACGTCGGTAAAGAGTCACCACTAAAGTTTTTCCACAGATCTCACCATGAATACGATTAAGTTGTAGCTGTGCTTCTTCATCTCCTAGACATATTGATAGGGATCCATCTGGATTTCGATGGTATAACACTCTGTGGAGCATGAAGAAGTTTTGCAGGGTTTTGAGACTAACCTTTCCCTGGGAAAGAGAATTATTAAGCTCTTGAATAATCAGAGTCCTCCAATCGCTAGTTTCAGCATCTTTGGACTGTAAAAGCCACGTTGACGCCACGGTCCGCCTCCTCATTGTTAATGTTTCTTCCATACCTTCGAATTGCAGTTTTGAGGCTAATATAGCTAAGGAATCGGCGTGTTTGTTGTTATTGTGGCCGATATGAGTTATAGTTGCATCAGCAAAGTAGTTCATCTAGTTGACCAGTAGTTTAGAGTCGCCTCTTATTTCTAGATGTGTACGTGTCTCCTGCTTGTTTGGCTAGCAACAATCCTATGAGGAAAGCTTCGTATTCTACCGAATTGTTGGTGCATTGAAATTCTAGCTTGAAAGAATATGAGAAGACTTCACCAGTTGGAGACATTAGAATTATACCTGCTCCTCAGGTATTACTGCTAGGGGTAGTGGATCCGTCGAAATACAGTACCACGCTTCCTCTTTGACAAAATAGATTTATGGAAACTCTCCAAGAAGATCGTCATGTAGTGCAGTAGTACCTTCTCCTGGGAATGCTGCTAGTAGGTCTGCCACTGCTTGTCCTTTAATAGCCCGCGGGAGAGTGCATGTTATATCGAGCTCCGATATTTGGAGTAGCCATTTGGTCGGCCTGCCTTTCAAGGCCGGTTTTGATAACAAGAACTTGACAGGATTAACTTTATCTATTAGCACTACTTTGTTTGATAGCAAATAGTGTCTGAATGGCGTGAATTAGGGCTAGACACGCTTTTTATGCCTTAGGATACCTGAGTTTGGCATCTCTTAAAGTACGACTGAAGGAGTATATAGGGTGTTCAATCCATTCATCATCTTCTTGGGAAAGGAGGGCTCCAACTTTTTTAGCAAGGGGTGGCGAAAGCTAGGGAGAATGTATTTTACCTTGCCCATCCAGCGGAGGAGGCATCGCTGAAGCCGTTTAGAGACACAACTAATTAAATTTGTGTTTTAAGTGCTAAATAAAGTCTCCCTTGTATGGGAGATTTCATAATGGCATTGTTTATTTGAATTTTAATTAAAATAAAATAAGTGACGACAATATTTGCATAATCTTCCGAAAGGATTCTTGTTGATGCGTGGCCCAAACAAAGCTTGCTCCCTTTTTTAGCAAGGGGGTGAACGAAGCGATAAGCTAGGTTAATCCATGTATAAAACGCCGAATGTATTTTACCTTGCCCATGAAGCTCTGGAGTTCTTTCACAATTTGCGGAGGAGGCATCATGAGGATGGCTTGAGTCTTGGCCGGATCTACCTTGATTCCTTCATAAGTTAAGTGCATATTGTAGGTTAGTAGTGGATTTGAAAGCTCTAGTATCCTACTACTTGAAAAAATTTACACTTTTCAAAGGGTTCATCTTCAGTTTGTATTCACGACACCTTTCGAACACTTGACGCAATATATCTGTGTGGGCTTCTCGAGTTTTTGATTTGACTATTATGTCATCTACATAATCTTCAATCTTCTTGCAAAAGATGTTGCATTTGTCTTTGATGATGCATGACCTTGATTTTGACTTTCTAAAAAATCTTTTAGAGAGTGTGTCACAAGGGAATGGTGAGCTACCCAACTTCGCACCACTTTCGGCACTATTTTTGATCTCTTGAGTGCTAATTTTGTCAATCATGAGGGTGCGTCTAAAGATGAAAACTCCTTCTTGTAGTTCGATGAGCAATTAGCATCTCTATCTCTCTCAACAACATCAGCAGATTCATAGAAACACATGACGAGCAACATCAAAAATTAGTCAAGGTTTTTACATGCAGCAATACGTACAAATGCGAGAATATTATACACATTTGAAGAGATATTTTACAAGATCAAAGAAAAGAAAATAAGATGAGAATTAGTGAAGTTTATGAAATCAAGACAATACAAGTTTGAAGAATTGAGTAATAAAGTCCTTCATCCATGGTGTTAGTAGTTTTATTGTTATTTTCATTTCGTGTTTAATTAAAAAAAAAAAAAAAAAAAAAAAATATTGAAGTTTATTTTCTTAGTTTAGTTTTGATACCACCATGGTAAAGAAGAAGAATTCAAGAAGAAAATTCCAAGCAATAAGGAAATTGAGGAGAAAAGTTACAAGTTTTTGTAGTTCAAGAAGTTCACCATCACGGTTGAAGAACGGAGATTGAAGACATTTCATGGATGTTGTGAGTGGTGATGGCGGATGTGAAGGTAAGTGGTACTCCCATCCTTGCTAATGATTGATTTCCTTTCTTAGAGATCATCGAAAAGATCTGGAGTCTCCGGAAATTATTTAGGAAGGTTCTCCTTCCACCATCGTGTGCGAGGATTTCTCTCTTTATTCTTACGCACACATGAGAGACTTAAAGCGGTCTTTTTGAGTGCAATTATCATAAAACCCTATTAGGTTCGAGGCTTGTGATTATTCTCATTCTTTTCATATGGTATGGGAACTCTTAAGGATGAGAATGCGTTCTTTGGTAGTTCTCCAAGTGTTACTAGCATGCGAGAAACTCTAAGTCCTCATAGCTCCTTGGATGCTTGGGACTGTTACGCTACGACACAACTCGTCCACTAGGGACACTAGGGGTTTCAGATGCCGCTAAATGTGTGGTATAGTTAGGATTTCTTAAAATTTGTTTCACTTGAGGACAAGTAAAATTCAGGTTTGGGGGTATTTGATGAGTGCCAAAATATTGCATATTTCTACACCTTTTTATTGGCATTTAACTCATCGTTTGTGCTTTAAAATCATATATTATCCCAGTTCCGTGTTTTCTTTGTTTTCAAGAATAAATTCATATACTAATTAAATTTGTGTTTTTAAGTACTAAATAAAGCTTGGAAGAATTGAAGAGCCAAAGAGAGAAAATTGGACCGTTCGATCGATTGGAAGGCTGCGTCAAATTAGAAGGGTCAACTCACATGGAATTTGTCTACACCCTTCATACACTTGGTCTAGCCAAACACTCCTTCCATGTTCTACCCCACCCCACCATCATATAAACATTCTCACCCATTGTTTATTTGAATTTTAATTAAAATAAAATAAGTAGTGGGAGGAAAGGACATTAGTTAGTAAAGAAAGAAGAAGTGGGGAGAAAGAAAGAGAAGACGTATAAGAAGAGAAGAAGGAAAAAGAAAGAAAGAGAGGTCACGTGGGAAGAACACAAAAGTGGCATGGGAAAGAAAGAAGCATCACATGGGTAGCGTGGGGTGTTAGAGCAAGAAGGTGAGGAGCACGTGAAGACATCGAAAAAGGCGTGGTGTTGGGAGGAATGGTCGTTGAAGAAAGTGGGGCAATGAGTCCAATAGAAAAAGAGAGGTCACGTGGAAGGAAACAAGGCTTGAAGAAGACATCACATGGAATGCGGGGAGTCAAGGGACACAAACACGTTGGAAGAAGATGCCCACGTGAAGGCGTGGGAGAAGATGCACATGGGCGTGATGCGCCATGAAGAAATTCTTCATAAATATGCTTGAACTCTTTTCCCCAAGGACGGCTAAGGTGGGGTTCTCTCTACACCATAACACACCATATTTTCTATCGAGTGAAATTCCATTTTCATTTTCATCATGTTCTAAAATTCTCTGCTAGAGTTTAGATGAAACTCTAGCCTGCGATATATCACCAATACTTTGTGAGTTATTCTTGAATGTTTGAAATTGTTTAAGATATAATTTAATCAAGTTTGTCAACATTTTGCTCTCGGATGCCATGTACATTGTAGTTAGAATATCACTATGTTAATTATTCCTGATCCTTTGATTAGTTGTGCTTTAACTAGACAGGTTAACTTTGGAGAAATATTTTAGTTGTGATTAAGTTAATCTTAGATACAAGTTAAACTTGAATGCGATTTACACTAAGTTAAGTGCATATTGTAGGTTAGTAATTTGGGTTCTTCGTGTTTCTTGTTATTTTTGTATTCACGCAAAACAAACTCTTTTGGTTACTTTTATTTGAATCACTTGACGCAATATATGTGTTATACATAGTAGTAGGCTACCAATGATCTTGAGTCTTGTAGGATCTACTTTTTTTGATTTGAAATTTACACTATTATGACACCTTTCATCAATATATACAATCTTCAACTTGCTTGTGCATCATGTCATAGAAAATCGTGGTCATGGCGCGTTGATAGGTAGCACCAGCATTTTTCAAACCAAAGGGCATCACAGTATAATAAAAGTTTCTGAGAGTGGTTTGAAAAGCTATCTTACTTGCGTCCTGCTCATACATCTTTATATGGTTGTAGCCGTTGTATCCATCCATGAAAGAGAACATGCCATGTCCGCTGGTAGCGTCTACTAGCATGTCGATGTTGGGAATGGGAAAATTGTCTTTGGGGCAGCATTTGTTCAGGTCTCTGAAATCAACGCAGCACCTAATTTGATCGCTCTTCTTCTTTACGGTAACCATGTTGGCTAACCAGGTAGGGTGGTGAATGGGCTTGATGAAACCTGCACCTAGTAGCTTCTGAATCTCAATCTTGATTTGTTCATCCACATCGTGTCTGAACTGTCTTAGAGATTGTTTGACTGGCTTGGATCCAGGTATTATATGTAGATGATGAGTGACCAGTTTTTCGTCTAGACCGGGCATTTCCTCATATGTCCATGCGAATATGTCTTGATACTCCTTAAGAAGATTCACAAGTTTTGTGCGTTCGTCTGTACATAGAGCCGAACTGATGGAAATAGGCCTTGGAGAGTCTTTATTCCCGATGTTAACGATTTTAAATTCATCAGTTGTGGAGTCGGTGCCATCCTGCAACTGTCGTGGAGCATCTGACACTTCTTCTTATAGCTTGTCGTTATTGTTGCATTCCATTGGGGGTGGGGGGTGGGGGAGACTGGGCAATAGCCTCCCCTGTTAATTGCTAACAGCAGCGCAGGTATACAGTTTTCTCTTTCTGGTCAGGACTCGCCACAAAAGTATATTCCCTCTTGGTATAAGGATGTGCTAATACTTTGCTTGATAAAGAAGGATTAGTGTGTCCTGTCAGCAGAGGCGCGCCGTGAGACTTAGTCTCTCTGTTCAGCGATGCAAGACGGTCTTTCTCCTCAATCGACGCCCACATGGATAGTGGAGTGCAGTAGACCTTGTTTAATGAATCTCGTGGATTTTCATTTGGCTCGAACAGTTCCACGCTATAAATTGGTGCATAAGGAGACAATGACGCAGGAATGCGAATGACTTCTTCATCCATCACATTTTTCAGTCATTGGTGATACGTTGAGGGGATGATCTTATTATCATGAAGCCATGGCATTCCCAGTATCATATGGTAGTCCGGTTCCCTCTCTATTACTTTGAATTTTACTTTCGATTGGACAGGTCCTACTGATAGATTAAGATTAACGTACCCGTACGTGTTGGTTTGGTTTTTTTCGAAACCTGTCATCATGGTAGGCTGCCGCATAACTTTGTTTGGTCGAACCTTGGATGTCCTGTGAGTTTTAAGAGTAATAACATTTGAGGATGCTCCCGTATTGATGAGAGCCATTTTGAATTATGAATCCTTGATGCGCGCAGTAACATGTAGGGCTTTGTTTTGACTTTTTTCTGCCATCATGTCGTCTTCGGTAAACGTAACATTGTTTACGGACATTTCTGATATTTTTTAGCCTTCTGGATGTGAAGGAGACAAACGCATATCTAGAGCTATCTGGTTGATTGCAACAAATGTCTATGTTGTTTGATCCTTCGAGAAGTGTAGAAACTGTTGCTTCATGGTCCACCGGCTTCTGATTGGTAGTGAAACTGTTGATTTGAGTACAATCATCCATCGAGAGATTTGGACGTTCCACCACTTCAGCTCCTAAAATTCTTGTCACGTGTATCAGGCAGGTGAACATGTTGTTAATTGCTCCCTTCATCCGGTCCACATTTCTTGACAAAATTTCTTGTATCCGTGCTAGTTCAGCCATAGTTGGGATTTCTCCATCGATTGAATCAACAAAGACAAAGGGGGTAGTAAAATATGAAATTTCATTGGAACCAAAATCGCTCGAGGGAACGTGAGGAATATTACCATTTGTGGGGTTCTGGACGGGATCTGATGTAGTTGTATTAGCCCTAAGACCAACCATCTTTGCAAAATCTTGAAATTGCAACCGAGAGATTAATCTCCCACCATGGTCGCCAGTTGTTTTGGGGTAAAAACTGATTCTGCGGTTTTTGGTAAATTTGGGTGTGTTGATGAGAAATGAACTCAAACCTTAAACAAATGCACTGCACGGGAATACTTTTATATTCGAGAGATCAATCCGTAAAAATTTTGTAGACACCCCAATTTTGCACGGTCACGAATATTGCCGAAGTGTCGTATCCGAAATGGCCTAGTGCATTAAGTCTGGTCCGTGCCCAAAATAATAATGCATAGGTTAACTAGACCTAGGGTCCACTTATTAGCCTATTAACGAAATGTACCCATTAGAATTATATATGGGACTCAAGCTAAAGTAGTAGCCCCAACCAAGTCCCAACACGTGAGTGGGTATTTTTAGTTGGGTATATTAATTATATGTCCCTACTTTTAACTCCCTACAAATATATCCTTATGCAACAATAAATATGTCCCTCCTTTTTTATAACCTTATCCATTTAATATTAGATTACCTTAATACCCTCATCCATATAATATTTTTCTTTATTTCAAAATAAAACAAATTTCTTCCTCTACCACTTCACCACCACCACTATCACCACCACCACCAACATTCAACTACCATTCCACCACCACCACCGTTCAACAACCACCACCTACCAACCGCCACCACCACCAATATTCCACCACCGCTCCTTCACCACCACCATTACACCACCACTAGTCTGTTGCCGCCACCACCACAAATTCGTCGACGCCGCCACCATCACCGCCGCCGCCGGTTCAAATATTTTTGTATCAACAAAAAGTAGTTGATCCATTTCAGTTGGATCAAACAGTGGATGTTTATCCATTGCAGTTGGATCAACAGTAGAAGTTTATCCATTGCAGTTGGATCAACAATGGATGTTTATCCATGCTGATGGAAAAATGCTACCACTTCATCAGCTGCAGTTTCATATTCACCAACAAAACCATCAACAGTAGAAGTTTATCTAGTTTATCCAAGAAAAAAGGATCAACAGTAGAAGTTGATCCAATTTTAGTGGATCAACAATGGAAGTTGATCCATGTAAAATTGGATCAATAATGATAGTTTATCCATGTAAAATGGAGTGAACTTGGCGTGAGTCGAACACGCATCATCTGACATGGAGTCAGTCATGCTACCATTGCACCACAAGTTCAACATTAGAACAAATTTACATGATTTAAACTACAAAACATGAGTTCAAAGTATCAACAACAGTAGTTGATCCCATATAGATGGATCAACAACCATAGTTGATCCAAAATATATGGATCAACAACCATAGTTGATCCAATATCACTGCCTGCTTCAACCTAGATAACCACCATATTTCATTACCTGTAGCTTCATAAACACCAACAACTCTAAGACCGGCTTCAAAACCAATCTCAGTTGAATCAACAATGGATGTTTATCCATTGCAGTTGGATCAACAATAGAAGTTTATCCATTGCAGTTGGATCAACAACCATAGTTGATCCAATATCACTGCCTGCTTCAAACCAGATAACCACCATATTTCATTCAGCAACATGCTTCAATCTCTGTAACAACAACTCATACCAACACTGCCACCAACAAAATAACAAATGATTATCACTTGTAGCTTCATAAAACAAAATTTCGACATAGCAAATCATGAAAATTTTGCAATGTGCACAAATTTTAATGAATTTGGACGGCTTTGTAAGAAAATGAAGCAAACAAACATCACGAAAAGTACAAAAATCGACATAGCAAATCATGTTTTATGGGGGTACAAATAATCATACCGAAACTTGGAGAACCATTCTCTTGTTTATAAATTTGACCTTAGGATTGTCAACACGGATAATCATAGTCCCTTGGCGGCATGACCGGGATGTAATTGCAACTTCTAGTTCAAGAATAGACGGGAATTGTATGTGGTTATCGTGTTCATCGTAGCACTCAATGAACAGTGGTGGAAAATATGAGCCAACCCTGTTGCATAGAGTATCAAAATTATTGCCAATCAAATACAAATAGAAATACGCCAATCAAATATGTCAAACAATACTTAAGGTTGATAAGAAGACTCCTACTTGCAGCAATGAATATTTATTTTAACTTATTAACTAAATCGCTCATATCATGTTCTGTAAGCAGTCTAACCTTGTTAACTCACAGGTGTTGCAGTAATTTGTGGTTTCAAGACTACCAAATGCATAAATGAGGATCTAGATATACTGATGGTTAACTTCATGGTGTACAACAACTCGAGCAAAATAACAAACTTAGAACACATGAAAATAAGATATTATTGGAAAATGTAAAGATTGCAGACTGAATTACCAAAATAAAAACAACATGATCTAATGACAGTGAAGGAAAATTTGTAGCTTTTAGATAACAAGGCATGTATGACTTGTACCTTACCTTAGATTACATGATGAAAGACTAATTTCATCACTTAGTCTCCATTGCGAGGCCTTATTACGCGACTTGACAAGTGATGTTTTCTGACATTTTATCTCGCTGGAGTCTGTACAGATCTAAATAAACGAACCCAAAGATAGTGATACAGTTGATCAAGACGTATGGTTGAACACTATGACCGAAGTCTAGAAATTAAAACATCATAAGAACTTAAAAGGACAAAAACTAACTCCATCAACCTTCAGCTGCTGGCAATGTTAGGGACTATGTGGGTCAATCTTTGAAGGAGCTTTTAGCGGACTATGTGGGTCAATCTTTGAAGGAGCTTTTAGCTGCAACCTCCCAAGTTGGTGGTTCCACTCAGCAGGATCCATCTTGGAACACTATCAAAAGAAATGTATTTATACATTAATTACTTAAAAAGTAATTTCTGGAAACGGTAACACTTCTAAGTAAAGGAAATGAACAACCTCTCCAAAATCAATCACATTGACTGGGAACGATAATGAGCATTTTACATCCAAATAGGAACTTTTATCATCAACTTTGAGCAAGCAACCTTTCTCAGCTGGAACATCAATTGGTCTTTCAACAAATAACATGAAAACCGTCAGGAAGGATTATCTCGACTTGGGAATACAATGATTAACTTAAGAATCTAAAATAATAAGATCTACCTGCATATAAGGCGCACCTCTCCTGTAACAAGAATCTAAAAAATATAGCTACTTCAATATTTTTGCAGGTCAATTCACATTTTACGTTCACTCCTTTTTTTTAGATCTTTCAGTAAACATAGAAACTAAAGATTACATCCAAAGAAAATTAAAGATCAAAACTAAAAATTAGTAATTATATTGATTCCTCTTACCCTGATTCATTTGTGAAATTAATTTGATTCCTCGTACGCTTATTCATTTCATCTACTCTGCCGTTTTTATTTCGAGGATCTGTTTGCTGATCTTTGTTTTGCGTTCCCCAATTTATCTATGCCAGAATTACAATCGATCTTAATCGAACAAGGAAATCCCCAATTTCAGCACCACAACGATACAAATCCCCAATTTCAAAACTCCCCAATTACGACACACCAATTTGAGAGGCTAAAGAACACCAATCCCAATTTCATACATTGATTAGTGAGGATTTGATTGTTGAGAAAACGTAATGAAATTGGAAAACTGATCCCCATTTTTGAAATAAATTACTGTTTGCAATTATTTCGATCCATAACCAAACAAACAAAAATTAATTTTTGTTTCAGATCTGTATATATCTCTCTCAAATCTCTTATCTCAAATCTCTTTCCCCATCTCCCAGATCGAGTCTACCGAAACCAATTAGGTACAGAAACACAGATCTGATGTTAAAAAGAGGCGGAGGCGGAGCTAGTGGTGGTGGCGGTGGAGCTGGTGGTGGTGGTGGCGGTGGAGTTGGTGGTGGTTGAAAGAAACGGAGAGAAGAAAGAAATGATTTTTTCAGATGTAAAATTGAATATGAACTGATTTTTTTTATTTATTTTTTTGACAAAGAATATGAACTGATTGAATCCGTGATTTTAAAAGAAATAAGTAGATAGATGGGAGGGCAAATTTGGAAGAAATAAAAATCTTATTGGACCCCTGATGGGCTTATTGATAAAGAGGGACAAAATTATTATGTGATAAGGATATTTGTGTAGATCATCAAAAGTAAGGACAAAAGTTCAATTACCACTTTTTAGTTCATTAGTAATCTACCTTAGCCTATGTCTTCCAATCCCATTTACGTATAAAATGTCGACACCATTTCAACTTTAGGACGACATTAGCTTTCCTTGTATGAAGTCTTTCCATGTTAGACAAAGTCCTAGGATTAAATGATGTATAATTACAATTATAGTAATTGAAATAAAATAATTTTTAAAAATGAAAATAATATATGTTAATTTGGAAATGATATTTAGGCTTTTAATGTAAGCCGTCCGATCAAAGTCAATTAATCCTAAGGTGATAGTTAACGGAGAAACAATATAAATAGGGAACTAGTTTTGGGAGGTCGGGGAGGAAGGACGATAGAAAATCAGTAGGGAAAATTATAGAGAAGAGGATAGAGTCAGTTGGGCTATATTTGGTACGATTTGCCGCAGCGTTATATTTCTTCTATTAAGCTAAATAACATTACAATCATCTACATGCAAAAATAGGTTATATTTTATGATTTTTTTTATATATGTATTCATAATCGAAACCTTAATATCCCAATTATAAAGTAGAGGCCGATCTTCGGATTGGACGGGCTGGGCGCCTCACACCTTCCTAGCTCGTATCTTGATTTTCGGACTCATCTCTATACCTGGACCAGTACTTCTTTTGGGTCCCAACTCCCTAAGTTGGGTGGCGGCTTCGTATTAATAATTTTCCACGTGATTCCCATCTCGGATATTTAGAGATCTTAACGGATTTAGACGGTATCTACAACTGTGGCCTAAACCAAGAAACGGTCGTTCCAGATTCAATTCGGTCACAAAGTGAATGAGAAGGGTTGATCTTAGGGAGGGAAGCGAAGAAGGTGTTTGAGATCAGAATATTGAATTATAAGGTGTGGTTGTTTTATGACTTGTATCAGAATATGGAACTGGCTTGCAGAATGTAAGCTATCAGTTCTTGGTGTTTTCTGGATATGTGTTGATAACAATTGTATTGTATTTTATTTGAAATAGGTTGAAATCCTATTTATACAAGTCATGTTCGAGCACCCCTGATCTTGTAGGAAGTGGAGGTGATTAAGCAATGGAGAGGTGGGGTTGTGTAAAAAGTGGTGAACACCACGTTTCCATTATGAGATAAAACTGGTCACACTTTCACCCACTACTCTTATTATTGTTAATCGTCCGTTCTTTCCTAACACTTTATCGTAATGGGCGCATTGCATGCCACACGCTGTAAACTACCAGACCAATACCCTAGTGAGCATCCCCAGTTTGTGACATGTTTGATGTCTCGAGTAAATGGGTCAAGTAGTAAGACTCGCCGCTAAAAGCAGCATATAGTGCTTTTAGGTCAAATAATAAAATTATTTGTGAAATTAATATTTATAAAACATCGCTTATAATCGATGTATATAAAGCATCGCTTTTAAACAAGCTGCTGAAAAATAATTGATGTGCAGGAAGCATCATTGTTTTAGAGCTTGTCTAAATTAGTCGCGAATTGATCGTCTTAAAAAGTAGCGTGACCGGCCACCTTTGGGCAATCGTTTAGGAGCCCTATGGGTGAGCTATCACTTGGTCTATCGCTTTCAACTGGAGGAGGGGAGGCCGGTGATCATAGCGTTACCTTGATGGTCTCCTGAAATAAATCTAAACCGACTAGGCTAGCGAAGTTGGACGGACAAGATGATTTGCAGCAGTTTTATATTGCTACTGATTGATTTTTTAGGGTTTAAAGCCGTGTGGCCAACCTACCTTTCGCCAAACGATTTGGGGTGTTTGTCACTGATTTGGACAAGTCGATTGAGTATACATAAAGATGGGTTGCCGGCGATCTTGCTAGCATCTCATTGACCGCCTGAAATTGGATCTAGGTCGTCCGACTAGGTTGGAAAATATGGGCGGCCATGATCGATTTGCGGCAGTTGTGTAATGCCGCTAACTTAATTTAGGGTTTAAAGAGCGCGCGATCGCCCTACCTTGGGAAAACGGGTTGACACGCTCTTGGATTGTTATGTGTAGTTCGATCAACCAGGTATGGAGCTAGGTCGCCGGTGAACGCGTCAGCACCTCTTTGATCATTCAAATAAATATCTAGACAGTACAACTAGGCTAGCTCAGTTGGGAGGATGTGATGAATTTGAGAACGTTATGGTCGGTCTTAGTTCGTTTGATCTTTCTTTCAACAGCGAGATCACCCATGTTTTGGTTAACGTTTGGAGGCATTGCGGGTGAACTAAAGGAATCCGATCGGCTGGGATGCTAGTGGGCCCGCCGGTGGTTATTATGGAGGTTGCTTAGTTCCGCTGGGAGGAGGCTAAGCTCACTGAATCATGTGGTCAAATCATGTGGCCATGATCATTTTTTAAGACTGACATGGACAATCCAGATTTTCCTGAAGGAATTTAAACGCGTCGATCGTGCTAACTTTTAATTAAAAAAAATATGTCAACACGGTGATCTCTTTATCAGAGAGTGGTGTAGCCTACGTGAGTGTTTTCATGAAGGTCTCAATACTGACACTTTGGGAGATTCATGCTACTCCACTGCGAGTGAACATTAATTGTCATTTCATGCCAATATTGAGAGTTCGGCTGGGAACATTGCATAGGAAAATACTAGGCAGGTCAATGCATTAGTGAATAATACAGTAGGTTAAAATTTACAGAATATCTGGGATTGTTGCTTCATGCACCATTCTGGATAAATTTCATAAATATGTTGAATTTCTCAAAATATATGTAAGTAAAGAGGTTTGGATACTCATTATTTTTTGAATGGCTCAGTCCCTTTGCAGAATGATGGCGCATTAAATACAGGGTTTTACTCTTTTAGCATTGAACTAAAAAAACCACCATCAACATTAAGTCCCCTGCACTTAGTGGGGGACAGTCATGTTCCGCAGTAAGCATTGGATGATGATTTTCCAGTGGACGAGATAAGCATCCGAACTTAGTCGTACAAAGGAATTTTCAGAATCCCTGATTTGCTCCAATGATGTCATGTACGATAAAATGCCCAGGGTAAGGACTCTGGTAGTGTAATAGAGTGTCATCTCATGAGTAAGGAGAGATGAGGCACTGCTTCAAAAGGCGAGGGTACCCAAATATACCTCAAGCTAAAAAATTTCCTTCCTATAAGTCTTTTCTCCGAAAGTGATTATCTATGGACTAGGTCGAGACAATGCAACTAACCGGTTCACACTTCGTGTGATCGACTACGGATACAAGATCGAGATAATATAACAACAAAGTATTTTTACTTGATACAAAGGTTCAGACTTAACCCAACTCAATAGGATTCACGTATCAAGTGAATAGGAATTAACGTTTATGCAATTTACTTTAATTAGAATAAAACAATTATAATACGAAAATATAAAGTAAATGACACAACAAGATTTTGTTAACGAGGAAACCGCAAATGCAGAAAAACCCCGGGACCTAGTCCAGAATTGAATACTCTCAGGATTAAGCCGTTATACAAAATAAACCAACTTCGTATAGTTGAGACCAAGCAACTAAACCTATAGTTAACCTAGTTCCATCTGTATTCCCACGCCTCCAACCTGTAAACAAGTCACGTACTTGGACCAATTCCTTTGGTTCGTATTCCAAACGGTAAAGGAACAACAAATTTGTTTGGTATCAACTCTCTTCAACCAAGTGATATGAGTTGCACAAAGGCTCTTCTGTTTATCTTAACATAAACTCTTTTTCCAGGTTCCAAGATCTATCTTATGTTCAATAACCAAAAGGTAATCGTTAAGATTAAGCCAACAACACTCTTAATCCAAAGAATTGTGTTGATGCCGATCTTCTCAATTAATCAATCCAATCTACCACAAGGATAACCGATTATTAATTGGATTCTTTTTTACCAAAACAAGCATTGTGCACACCAAAGATTATAAAACCAAAGATTACTTCCTTAAAACACATGTAAAAACATTGTTTCCTAGGATGAAATCCTCACCTCATACCCATAACATACGTTAGGGAATGAAATATTTTAAGTCTATGTGATCGAATTTTAGATAGTGGTAAGAAGGTTGGCATGATGTTGTGATATTTGACTTGAAACATACGTTAGGGAATGAAATATTTTAAGTTAAATATCCCTAACCTCAAGTGGAAGGATGATGTTGTGGTTGTAGCTCCGTACTTCTTCAAGTCTTCGCAATACTTGTAATGTCTCATCATAATACTTTCAAGCTAACCTATACGAAGTTGACTCTAGTACATTTAAATCAAGCTACTCTTAAATGAGTTTTGGTTCACTAAAATATGACAACCAAACTTGACATACCAACGCTTGGTGGGTTCACCGAGCTATGCTCTAACACTGCTGATTTTGGACGGTCAGACGTCCAGTTTTGGTCGGTTTAGCATTTACGGGCCCAGCCCAAAAAAGAAATCCTTGTTTTAGGAACAGACGTTTGTTTGTTTGTTATTTTAAGAAACAAACAAAATAGACTTGAGTCTAATGATAAAAAAAAATTATCTATGTGATCGAATTTTAGATAGTGGTTAGAAGGTTGGCGTTCACTCGGACTATGTTGAGATTGATTTCAGATTTAATAAAGGAAAATAGTAAAAATAAAGAAAATATATATACAAAAGTTGACAAGATGAAGAGATTATAGGGACTCAGGATTCCACCAGACTTCAATTTCATGCAGTTCAAATACCAATTCTAAACAATAATAGCTCATAATATAAAGTTTCATTGACTCTAATTCATTGACTAAAATAGATTTCTAAAGTAATGGTTGCAAATCTAAAGTATGGGATATCAAAACAATTAAGCAAGCATAACCCATCAATTGAAATGATAACTATTCAATGATAATCATAATTCGATTAAATAACTGTGCAATTAGTCATAAAAAGAATTAATATAATTACCGCATTCGTGAAATTTGGTTTCCTCCGTCGTCCCGGTGTTGGGGTTTAGCTCCATATGGTAAAAACACACTCAAAATGACAATTCATAACTCAAATGGTGTTTTTTATTGAAGAAATAAGATAAAACAGAGATTTGCAACGCTGTATAAGCGTCACAGCACATACTGTTACAAATAAAACCTAGTGAACTGTTGCTAAAGAAGTTGTACGTTACAACTCAGAATAAATCCGTTACAAAATCACTATTCTTAAACGACGGCTATATTGTGTTTGTTCTTCGTGTTCTTCAGAACGACACTCTGTGTGTGTCGTCTGCAACTATTCTTCCTGCTGCTGTTGCAACTCCTCATGTAGCGTAATTCTTCGACCTCAGCCTACCCTTAACTCTCCATAACCTTCTTTGAGTCCCCATAAACATATATATAGCTCACAGAACCCATCAAATCACGAGAATAACTCGCAATCAATCTTCATTACTCCTTTGCCAATGTTATAGAATAAAATCTTCTACTATGATTCTCACGCATATTCTGCATGTTGACTCACTGACCACACACTGTCGACACCTTATAATCACGCTCAAACTCCTTCCAAACATAAGGAAACTTCCCAAAAGAAATGCCAGAAAAATCAACAGAAAAACCGTATTATTTTCATCCCTTGTTTCACTCAAATTCACGTGTCTTGCCCATGTTTGTCGAAACTAAACACATTATCACCCTTGTTTAATCGTAACAGGATGATTACAACTCACTTGGGCGATTAAATCTCGCATGGACTCCAAAAACTCTAGGGTTTTCTCGTAATTCCATGTTTTATTCAAATTCGATGATTCAGCCAATTTCGATCCAAATAAGCACCCTTACCAACCCTTTCTGGCCCAGAGAAACAAACCTAATCAATCTCAGCCCTTTAGTCTCCCTAAAACACGCCCAAATCACAAACCCTAAATCTGCCGATATAGAATTATGTTTCCCGCCAAAACTTGGAATTTGAATGAAGAAGATGACCCCCCCTAACAGAGATGGGGGTGCGAATAGAAGCTGGTGCCCTTATCCAAAATGTGGGTGCCTTTATTTATTTTCTCAGGGGCACCAAAAAACACTTTTCGAGCAACTTTTTTCCACACAAGTGTATTTCTCCAAAAATACCTAAACAAACATAAAAACACCATAATAAGTATAAAATCAAGCAATAACAATACAAACACTGGGGACAATTCAGACACAAAAATGTGTCTTATCACTATGCGCTTTCACGGAAGCCAAAATTTTATTTTTAAATATGTGAGATTCCACTAAAGGGAATAAACTCTTGTTTCAAAGGTGGATGCTCGTATGAGAGAAAAGTTTTTTTTTTTTTTTTTTTTTTGAATAGACGTACGTCTATTAGTAATAAAAAAATTGTCTATGAGCTTTCATGAATTTTTTAAAATATACTCTTATTTCAAAGACGTATGCTCGCGTGAGGGAGCAAATATATATATATATATATATATATATTCAAATTCACGTGAGTTTCACGTTAAAATATATTTTTGTAAAATCAATGTTTTGATTTTGAACAACTGTTGAAAGTAGACAATTATTCATGGTGAAATAATGTCTGTATGTGAGTTTTCATAATTGCAGTGAATATTCACGCAACGAAAAATCAAGTTTTGGTTTTTGAATAAAATATTTGCTCGTGTTTGCAGGTTCGAGGAGACGAGCATATTTTGAAGTATTAACTCTTGTAACACAATCACTACTGTTGGTGAAATCGTAAACATGTAAGAGTTGAAAGTTACCATTTTTGTAGATGCTGTTGTGAGCATCTTTATTCCATGATTCATTGTTTTGTTGAATCCAGCACTTTGTATGAACGATGTGCTGAAGTAGAAATGGTATGCATTTGTCACATCCACTTTGCAAGAATGAATGACTCCCATGATGACACTTCCAGATATGATGTTTCCAGAGATGACATCTCTACGGATGCAACTTCAAGAAATGCATCTCTGAGTGATGGTGAGAGATCCTTCATACTGAGTTGTACTCCTGGTTACTTAGTATGAGTAATGCATGGAGACTTCTTCATGGAAGAGTATAACATTGACAGTGCAGCACGCCAGATGGGCATTGACCAATGTGTTTCGGACGTTCGAATGAATAAACCATCAGTTGAACAACTTTAGGCTCATTTCGATTACACGTACAAGAATGGTCATGAATATATATTTCTTTGCTCTAACTGGGCCACGTATGAAACTCCGGGTTATATCGGTTTCTGGACCTAGCAACTTGAACACCTTCATGAGTTTATAATAGCTGCTCAGATTCCCTCAAAAGAACCTCCTACTATTGAGATGGTCTCCGCTCGGTCGAGATTGAAATACCCATAGGACGGTCGTGCTGTGAGACCTAAGATCGATGTGGATTACTCATAAATAGAAGTAAGTCTTCGGGAAGAGAATCCATAAGTAAGGATTATAGAATGATACCGAACACTGTAAAGTCCCCGACGGTTTCTTTGGTGAGTTGTTAGCATTCCCTATACCATGAATTTTTCTTGTCCGTGCAATTAGGATCATGAAACAAATGTTTGTTACTTCATCTCAGAACTTTTCCCCATCGAGCCTTGACGATCTTCAATTAATTGTTGCTGAAAAAACAGTCTCTGAATCGAGCGTTGAAGAAGAAGTTGATGTAAGTGCTGAAAATAACACTACTTGAATGAAATATTAATAATTGTTGCTGATATATCCAGAAGGAGATTTCGTGGATGAACAAAGTATTGGCAATGCTCATTCTTCCTTGGAAAATGGTAAGACGGAGAATTCTCAAAACCCATGACCGAATGAAGGAAATAGTGCTACTAATGGTGGTTACGGCAATATTGATCCTCTGAACGGCTTAGAGACCCCTAAAGTAAGTATTCCCATGTACTTTCTTCATAGAAGTATGAAATTGATTATTTTGGGATGAATAAATGAGAACCCACATGAACGAATGAGAAATTTTTCCGAAATACGCCACCAGAAAAATCCAGACTTCAGTCTTTCAGTAAAAATGCTGTAAAATCTTCGTCCGATGTCGGATTTTCGCGATCTACCCAAGTTTTTTCATGCCCAAGAAATTTCCAAGCTTTAGAACAAATGATTTTTGAGTTTTGAGCACGTTTAGGGGCCGAAATAGGCGAAACAATAAACTTCCAGGAGACTTCCAGCAATTTTTCAGTTGGCATATAGTCCAATGTTTTGGCCACATCTCTTTGCTAGTTTATCCAATTGTTATGAAATTTTGTATGTTGTAGAAAACATCCATACGAAGATAATGGTATATGATTCAACCTTGGATTCCTCACCAATTGCTCCTAGGTAGTCGTCATATACATAGAAGTGTAAAATCTCCACAGACGAGCTTGTTGCAAAATGTGTTTTATGAATTTCACGTTATTTTCTCATGTCTTGAATGCATAGTAAAGAACTTAGATAGTGTTAGTTCACTTACATGCTGGATTTTATGATTACCTTTTGATTTTCATGCTTGGAGCGTCCTAATCCAGCGTAATCTTCATGTTAGGTGCCAAATGTCGAAGTAGAGAATAATGAAGCCAATGATGATTCAAACCATGAGGCGAATCGAGTTGATGATGTTACCATATCTGTACATCAATGCCATGAGAATGTTGCAACTGAAGTTATCGAAGAGAATGAAGCTCAAATTACCATTACTGCAGGGGTAGAAGAAACCGGACCCAGAATGGAAGAGATTGCTCCTATAATAGAAGAAACTGTTCCCACGACTGCTAAAGTTGCTCCAATGATAGAGACCCGCATGATTGTGAATAAATATTTTACTGCAGGGATTTTTTGTGTGCCTCCATTTGGTGAGTTACACCCGTATCATGAATTAGTTGGTGGATTTAGCATTCCTAATGTGTATGCTGGCATGTATGAGGAGCTATGGAAGATGTATGGTCACATTGTTGCTAACAAAGATTCCAAACGAAGTTACTTCATGACAATGTAAGTGGGAACCATCTTGTGTGTCATAGACAATATACAAACCATAGCTAGAAGTACCATCAATCTAGATATACTCTTTGATTGGGAGTACAACCTGAAGAATATTGAGGAACTGGGTTTCAATGTGGGATGGTTTCATGAGAGAATTGAATCCATCAAGGAAGCAGTCGAGAAGAATGTACCTCTGACAAATGATGCTATGATAAAGAAGGAGGCTAAAGTCGCCCAGTTGATGTAAGAGTTGGAGCGGGAGAAAGCATCCTTGCGAGGCCTGAAGATTGCAAAGGAGCAAAAATATTTCTTTGATGATTTCCTTTAGTTTCCTTTCCATAATCTCTTGAACCTTGAACTTCTGACAGATGTGAGGTTTTACTTTGGTTTTGATTTTTGATTGGTTATGGATAAGTGAGTGATTAAGGATTTTATTTTGGATTTGATAGAGATTTTTCTTTAAATTAAAGAACTTTGATAAATTATTGAATTTAAATACTGGATGCAAGTATTGCAAAAGTTTTGGAGGAATTGAAAATATAGGTGAAAGAAAATCCTAAAATTCATTGGCCGTCTCGAGCATTTGTTCGTGCCTTAAGCAAATAACACCCCAAGACACTAAAGGCCTCAGGCGTCAAAAGCTTTGAGCCAATTCTCATGTATCACTGGCACACTGGTCTTGTCATCCATGTTGATTAGTTTGTAGTATCCACCAACCATGGAGTTGCGACCATAAAAGGCGCTTCCCAGTTAAAGTTTCTTGCAAAATGGAGATTGCTTTTAGTTGCTTTAAAAACTAAATCCCCTTCATGAAATTTGTTAGGATTGATCGTTCATACACTGAAGATCTTATGCTGATTCGGCATTCTTCTGATGATGGGGTTCCATGTTCGTGCGGTCGAAGCTTTCTAACTTTGTGGCACATATGAACACTCATGCAAAGTAACAGGAGGATATCTGAGGTATTCTTTGTCATACTTATTAATCATCTCAGCAATAAAATTTTCGATGAGATGCTCAACTTGAAGAGTCTCCACATTAAACCATTTAGTAAAATATTGTTGATGTGAGACTAACCACTCATATCGTTTGGTGAGTGCTAGGTTATTAGAAAGATTGAGTCCCTGGACCATGGTAGCATGTTTGAAAGTTGATAATATGGATGCATGGGGGGAAATAACACTTGCCTGAGTGCGGAACCTTTTGATGAAAGCATGCGCATTTTCTTCAGGTTTTTGCGTCGGTTTCATCAAGGCTTTGACTTCCTCCATATGCTCGAATGATGGATTATCCTCTATTTCTTATGAATCAGAGCTTTCTTCAATAGAGAAATGTGCGATTGAAGATGTTGGAGTTACTTTTTCAGGATGAATCCATGTTCTTCCAAGGATCGTATCATATCCTGGATCCTCCCTAATTATGTGAAATTTGGTTTCTGCCCAGGTTGAACCAGTTTTCATCTTGAGAATGATGTAACCATACGCATTCCTGGAGACTCCTTCATGATTTCTGACTAAAACAGGATCATGAGTGGCTTCTTGTCGAGTGATGACTGCATCTCTCAGATTTTTCAAAGGGATGATATTGATAGCAGTGCCAATATCGACCAACGCATGCTTGAATTCATTTCCTTTGAGATTGACTGTGGTGAGCAGTCCTCATTCATACATCTCTTTGTCAATGACTGGAGGCCCATGGAGCATTTCTAGAATGGACAGTCATTTCTCGGGCACTACATGGTTCAAAGCCGCAAACATGTCCATCCTTTGAGCTTTTGATAGGTAAAGAAATTCGCATATGTTCTCGATCAATGACTGAACTGCTTCTTTGACTGGTTGTTCTGAGAGTGTTAAGGTTCTGACTAGAAGAGGATTCTTTTGTACTCCTTCAATCATCAGTTCTCCTGAATCGGACTTTTCTTTGAATATGTGTTTCAAAGTTATGCAATCACTTGTTGGATGACTGACATACCTATAAAATCGGCAGTAGCGAGGATTCTCCATTTCTTCTTCTGTCGGCTCTTTCCTAACGGGAGGTAGTTTGATCGCACCGTCTTGAATCCAGACTTCTAATAACTCAATCACCTCTTCAATGGGAAAAGGAAAATCTAGTT
Source organism: Papaver bracteatum (assembly GCA_023529315.1). Taxonomy (NCBI): domain Eukaryota; kingdom Viridiplantae; phylum Streptophyta; class Magnoliopsida; order Ranunculales; family Papaveraceae; genus Papaver; species Papaver bracteatum. The sequence continues at coordinate 680,956 of JAJJWX010001293.1, forward strand.
CTTCCTGGTCATTTTGTTGACGCTGAGCTAGTGCTCTTTTATTACGAGCCTGACTATCCTTCCATGGTGTTTTTGGTGGATAACACGTTGGAACATTCTTATGATGATGTGCTTCGAATTTCCTCTTGCTTCCATCAGTAACATTCATCGAATATTGGAGATTTTATTGCTTGTTGATCAGGCGCCTGGCACTGCCTCGATTTTCTCATGGTTCCTCGACTTTTGCAGGTCTTGTTCTTTATAGTAAGGTTGGAGAAGTAGTTGATGATCGCTTGGATGCTTCATGAAGTTATGAGAAAGTCTGGAATCACAAATTCTCCAGTAAATCTCTGTAAACTGGGATTATTCCTTTGATGCACAAGTCCACCAGTAGTTGTTTAGTGACATTAGGGTCATGACAATCCAAAGCTTGGACTTTGAACCTCTTCACATAGTCGTTCAGATGTTCATTGTTCTTCTGAGCCATTCTTCTTAAATCAGATAGAGTAATCTTCTCTGAGACGAGGAAGTATTTCCTGTAGAAGGCATTAACCATTTCTCCCCTAACTAGAGATGCTCCCGGTGCAATATTGTTATACCATGTGTATGCTCGGCCTGTCAGAGATTTCGAGAATTCTTTTAGACGGACGACATGGTTGTGTTCGTGCTCACCTAGTGCCTCCAGGAATCGAGAGACATATTATCGAGCATTCCCCGTTTCGTTGCACATCGTAAATATTAGAGAGTATAGCCCTTCGGGAGAGGAATTATTTGCGTGCAAGCAGGATACGGAGGTTGATAACGGTAAACAGATGGTGTTTTGTCTTTTCCTCGGTCCTCCATGAAGCGTTACAGGTACTCACGAGTGATGAATCCTGCAGGTTCCTTAGTTGATGGATTGTATGCATCCTTATGGACTTCATTATCATCTACTACATGGATCAGAGTGACTTCAGGATCAGCAGCTGAAGACGTTTCTTTGGCTTTTCCCTTCTCCTGAGTTTTCTCTGACATCTTGTTAGTGAGAGTCTTGAGATAATTGCATAACTCCTTCTGAGTGTTAACCATGTTAATATGATTTTTGGAAAGAGTTTATTTCACCTTCATGAGATCACTTATGGTAGGCGGATTTCTTCTGATTTCTTCAGGAGACCTTCCGAATAGAGTATTGTCTCCGATGTTGGTTTGCGGAGGAGTGGTATCGCCAGCGCCGTTGCTGGAAACATGAGTAGTTTCTGAAGTACCACCATTATTTCTAGTGCTAGCGTTATTTGGGTTAGGATTTATGACCGAACCTGACCTAAGATCATCCATTTTGTAAGAATTTGAGATTGCAACCGAGAGAATGATCTCCCACTGTGGTCTCCAATCTGTAGATGGGGAAAATGATTTACTGGTTTTTTAGGAAAGTGAAGAGACGACTGTTCAGACGGGGGTGCTTTGAGTTCGAGAGATCAATCTGTAGGACTCCGGCCTAAACCAAGTCAATGGACGTTATAGAGTCAATTCAGTCACAAAGAGGGAGATGGGTTGATCTGTAGGAGAGAAGCTGAGAATTTTGGGATCAATAATGATCAAGGATTATGGATGTCTTGAAGGTTTATGCAAGTATATGAAATGTAGAGTTCTGCAAATAAGTTTCGATTGAGAGAATTATTTTTTAGTCATCAATTTTGGACTTATTTATATTGCCAGAATAGTAAACACATTGATCCCAATAAGTGTGACGGTTTCTTGAGTCAAAGAGTGGGAAAGTGGAAAATCGTGGTAAAACCAGCTCCATGTCGTGTGGAGACTTGGTTGATCGTACACCCACTACTTTTATAACTCCCTCAACCGCTTGCACAAATTATTCACATTTATCATCGTGGATGAACACACGTGCCGTAGGTCGCCAGACCAAAACCTTAATTAATATCCCATATGTGATGTGATTTATGTCTCATGAACGTGGAGTCTGCAAGGCAGACGTGTATTTAATTAGTCAGTTATTGACTTGGTTAGATGATGAGTCTAAGTATTGTTCAGTTGATCATGATTGTTGAATGCTCTAAGATTCATGGATTGAACATGTATGTTTATACGTATAGTTCTTGAATCAACATGATGATAGTCTGAGAAAATATTGCTCATATGATAAATCGTTGAATGTTGATAGTTGAATCAATATTAACACTTTGAGGAACGTTGCTCGTTTGATAAATTATTGGTAGCATGACCAAATAAAATATCAATTAAAATATTGGTAGCTGAACCGAATATTATATAATTAATTAAGATGTTTATTGCTGGATCAATCATAAAATTATTAGTGTTTAAAGTTGCTCAAAATGATGATTTGTAGAGCATTCGGTTCAAAACCCTAATTTTGATCGATTGCTAATCAGTTGGTGATTTATTAAAGAATCAATGAGTAAAGGAGGACCCGCTACATGGGATGATGGGTGACCATGCAGTGCCCAGGTGATCGTGTGAGCATGCAACAAAGTCCTTTGTTGACCCGCTGATGAAAGGATGATTAAATGATGGTTTAATCATTTATTAGAATAGTGCTTGTCTGAGCATTAGGTAACAAAACCTAATTATGAATAAGTGAGGGACCGAGCAAAAGGGAATGCGACCGGCCCTTGGTGGTTATGGGACCAGCTGATGGTCGTTTGAGAAAATTCCAGGTTGGTTGGAAAGAGTTTGGACCCAATATGAGCAATTGAGCAAATTAGGTCAGAATTATAAATATGTGTGGGACCGGCTCTTTGCAATCCTTAGTCAAGGAAGCATCCCCGTGTCACCATAATGTTCGTGTCTCAGTCCTGAGAGTTTTGATATTTTCTGATGCACGTTTGAGCAATATTTTGGATTTTCAGAAGAGTTTGATCTTTGACTGAAATTCTTGATTTTGCTAGAATGAGCAAGTAGAACTTTGCTCCTTTGATCAATATTTTAAGATTATTAAAATAATAATATTTAATACTTTTCGTGAGTAGCCTAATCGGTCATGTGACCATTTAACTTTTTGGCTTTTTCATCGTTTGAGCAATATTTGAGAAAATATGAAGAAACCTGGGTTTTTGCTCAAACGGAGGATTTTCATGAGATGTGGGAAATAATAATTATGAAAACAAGGGATTCCAAGGTATGGGACCGGCCATGGATATGGCATGGCCGGCCGGCTAGGTAGCCCGGTCCTGTGACACCTTCCCCTATTTTTATTATTTTTCATCTTTGAAGGAAAATATGGAGAAACCGTGAGTTTTGCTCAAACAAGGAAAGTTTCTCGAATGAAGGAGTCTTCATGAAATCATGAAAATAAGAAAATAAGATAAAATAAAGGAAGAGGCATGGGGGCCCGGCCACGGCGGCATGACCAGCCGGTCGGTGGGCCCGGTCCTTAGGCGCCTCTTTTATTTTTATTATTTTCTCTTTCCTATTCTGCGCGGGTTTCCTTGTTTGTACATATTTTTGAATGCCCGTTCGTGCATTTGGGTGCTTGTTTGTGCATCATTGTTGAGTACACTTTCACCATTTTCTTAGGGATTACTCGATGATAGTCGAGACGCCCGATTGTTGGATGTTTATTACTAATTCATGAAATTAAGCTGAGAATGATTCATGAAATGGATTAATAAAATGAATTGATTATCTATTCCTAATCCATGGAATACATCCGGGGGATTCAGAGAACGGAGTAATGGGATAAAATGGTTATCTATCACTAATCCATGAAATCAGTCGGGGATCAGCCATGGAACGGAGTAATGAGATAAAATATATTACTTCCTAGGAATTCAATCGGTGAATGTCACGCTAGAATTAATCTATTGCAGAATCGAGATATGAGATAGATGAAGCATCATACCCGTTCTGAAGGGTGTATAGTCAGGGAACAAAGTGCTGCGTTGACGTCCTGAAGGCGTTAAGCCCTCTAACAAACAATTATGTCTAGAGAACTTCCTGAATACATACATGGTCTCTCTACATAGTTAGGGAAGTGACGTCCTGAAGGTGTTAAGCTCTTTGACAAACAATTATATCTAGAGAACCACCCAATCCTCGAGATTCTATATAGAGGTGGGTCTCTCTACGTAGTCAGGGAACAATGAGCAGCGTTGACGTCCTGAAGGCGTTAAGCCCTCTAACAAATAATTATGTCTTGAGAGCCTCCCAATCATTTGATTATACGTAGAGGTCACGATGAAATGTGTGCAGCATCGAACGCTCAGCTAGGAGGCCTTTCGAGAATCATATTCATCATGGCTCTAAGAGGAATGCTCACTCAGACAGAGATCGTGAGACGGTTCATGGATCAAAAATATGAATCGTCACATGCGTTCCTGAAGCCGAGTCAGAAACATTTAGTATCATGATTTTACAATTTTAGCCCTTGTTGAAAATCCACCATCAATAATGGGTACCCGTGTTACTGTCACGAATCAATTTTGGAAACCCTAAAAGTTACCTTCCATAAGAAACCATTTAAATACCAAACCTTTTGAGTCATGTAAGCATACTTTGGTTATCTTGTTTAGTCAAGTATGTCTTCGTCTTCTAGCTCTGGTGATTTTTCAAGAGGTTTTATTGATAAAGGTATTGGTTTCGAGACCAAAGGGAAGAAGAAAAGAACCCTAGTAGAAGATGATTGTCCCAATGCCTCATGATACTATGCCTATTCACAACAAGATATTGAGAATGATGATATGGTTTCTACTGAAATAGTTCATGATTTTCTTAAATACTTTGAGTAAGCAAAACTGCAACTCGTTGATATTATGAAGAGTCTTGATGTGTTAAGAACTGAGTTGAAAAAGGTTAATTATGACCTTGTTCTCATGAATACACATGTTAAAGAACTTCTCAATGAGGATATCTTCTCTGAAGAAGCAGTGGATGTTGTCAATCACAAGCTCAAATATCTCAAGGCCTCGTGAGGATTTCGAAACGGCTATTTAACTTCAGTTCGTGTTCGGTCTTGGTGGTTTATGAGTCTTTCTTTGTTTCTTAGCTTGTCGATTTCTTTTTGTCTAGGAAACTTCTTAAAAGAATTTATTTTTGTGTTTTTAAGAAGAATAACTAGGGTTTGGAATAGCCATTATTGTGAGTACACATAGCTATTTCCAACAATTTTCATCTTGCAATGTTTTTAGATTTATTTATTTAAATTCTAAAGTTGATTTGGAAGATGATTTTGCAATATTAATCTTTATGGTTATATATATTGCAACTTGTTATGGGATATGTGTGTTTGATTCCTTAAACTATAATTGTCCCATACATGGTCAAAAGTTAAGTCTTTCATATGTCAGTATGCAAGTATTGATAAAAGATTGAATGAACTTTTGACAAACGAAAGTTAAGCCTATTATGTCATTATGCAAATATTGATGGAAGATATGGTGAACTTTTGTTTACAAAGATTAAGTCTATTATATGTCATTGTGCAAATAGTGATGAAAAATAGAATGAATCTTTTTTTATTCCGCAATATTGATCTTCCCTGATTCATATTCTTATGTGAATACTACGCGGCTCCGTAAGTTCTCTTATGTGAGCATTTCGATTAAATTAATCATGGATTCTCTTGTGGTTAATTTAATTGAGATTTTTGGATACAAATTCATATTCTTATGTGATTTGTTAATGTCCAAGAAATTCTTCTTTTTTTGTGAAAGTAAGGTCGCTCTTGTTGTCTTTCGGGAATGACATTTTATGGGGGAGAGTTCTTAATTAAACTTGTGCTTAATTGCTAAATCTTTGTGGGGAGTGCGGATGTGGAATATTATAGGGGTTATCTTGTATCTTTATAAACTCCTTGATGAATGCATTGAGTTTCGGATATATGATTGCATCTAAAAAAGTAGATATGTTCTTTTCTTTTGGTCATGAAGTGTCTCTATGAAAATTTCATTAGGATCCCACTAATTTTCGTACCTTTGCCAATTTTATTGACAAAAAGGGGGAGAATTAATGTGTAGTTCACACTACAAATACATATGGTTTTTGGATCATTATGTAAGAGGGGGCGGTTTTCATGTGAGATGGAGTATTGACTAAGGGGGAGTGATACATATCACCATAGTATTGTTGTCTAAGTTGTGATACAATTGAATTTGATGTTATGTAATAATATTATAACACTGTATAACAATGATTGAGAGCTTTTGTTTTCTCATTGTTATGGCTACGAATCTTCAACAATGATGATGCTGAATTGAATACCTTTGGAATCATTGGAGTACTTGGAAGTGACGAAGATTTCGAGTAATGTTAAAGAACCAAGGATTACAAGCACTTGGAAGAGAAGCTATAAATTTTATTTATTTTGTATTTCATATGTTTTGATAGTTTTGTCACTAAAATTGACAAAGGGGGAGATTGTTAGATAATTGCTCGGTCGAACTCGCAAGCGTTGCTATCTCAAGCTTGTTTGTCAAGTTTAGTTGCCAAAACTATAAGTCTTGATTTCAAGTCTACTTATAGCTAAGTCTCGGATTTGGATAGTAAGTGTAGTTGATCCTTAGACTCCACGGTGTTCATTGAATGAAGACGAAGAACTACTCAAGGGAACTTGTGGAACTTCATCAACAAAGAGGTATGTGGAGACTTGAACTTATCTATCACTCAAAGGTCTATCTATTTTGTCTCATATTTTGAGACAACAGTCGTATTGCTATATAAACTTCAATTATACACATTTTCTATTTCGAGCCAAGTTTATCTCGCTTATCTATTTCTCGAATTATGTGTTGGTAAGCTTTTGCTTTAGCCAAGTTAATCTTTACTCATGACGAAAGTCATGTTGATTATTTCAATAACTTGAAAATCGCTTTGATGAAAATAGTTTGTGAATAACGACTATTTTAGCATCCTCTAAGAAAGTTTCAATGATTGAAATGAGAGTCTAGAACAAGTAACCATGTTTGGATATAAACATAGTGCGTTCTCGCATTTGTGTAAAAGTCCAAAATCGGGAACCTAAAGTATGCATACCCGTACGCGTACCGGCGTACCCGTACTCATACTGGCGGAAATTTCATATCCGTGAATTTCTGCTGGAGTTTGGAAGCGTGAATTGGTATGCGCACCCGTACGCGTACTGGCGTAACCAAACTCGGTCCGACCACTTAGGTATGCGTACCCGATTGCATACTTAAGTAGGTTACTTTTTAAAATCGTTTTATTCACGAACTAAAATATTTATATAATACGAAATCCAATCTTTGCAAACCGTGGCTATAATGTTCAAGAATTGATTCGAGTAAATCAAAATCGATTATGCTTCAATTGTGCCGTGTATACTTCTATGAGATATAATCAATTGAACAACTCTCTAATTAGTTCATTTGAGTCACTTGAACTAGTTTTGGTGAAGATGAATAAGGTTGATATGAAAGTGATCATATGGATAACCATTGGTTAACTTTTGTTGAACCGACTAGGTGTACACGTTTAGGTACGGTTACCCAAACTTAAATGAAGGTGCATTTCATTTGTGTATAACAAGCTAAGTTAGATCAAACGGTTGAAAGATATTAGCTTTAATCTAATCAGGTTTTCATCTAACGGTGAATATTGAATGCTTTGTTGCCAAGGTAACTTAGATTTCAAATCCTGATTTGGAGACTATATAAAGGAGAACTCTAGCAATTATGAAACCTAATCCCCATACCTCATGTGTGATACTAGTTACATAAGATAGAGTCGATTCTCCTTTAACCTTAGGTTTTTCACGAAGCCCTATAGGTTAACGACTTAAATACTTCATTGAGATTGTGAAGCCATACCCAACTATTTTCTCTATAGTTGCGTGATATGATCTTGCTGTTTCTATCGTGTTTGAGTACCATCATAATATTGGCTTGAGATTTATATCTCTGGTAGGCAAGATAGAAAAGTAGTCACAAACACCTTCGTCTCATAGTTTGTGATTCCACAATATCTTGTTTCGTTAATCTATTAAGATTATTGTGAGGTGATTGATAATTCTAGGCAGTTCTTCGGGAATATAAGTCTGGGTTATCGATTGGTTCTTGTTCACCTTGATTTATTAAAAGACGGAATAAAAACTCGTAGGTATATCTGTGGGAGACAGATTTATTTATTCATTATACTTTTCTGTGTGAGACAGATTTGTTTATCAAGTTTTCGACTTTGGGTCATAGAAACTCTTGGTTGTGGGTGAGATCATCTAAAGGAATCAAGTGCGTAGTATCCTGCTGGGATCAGAGACGTAAGGAATGCAACTGTACCTTGAATCAGTGTGAGATTGATTAGGGTTCAACTACAATCCCGACCGAAGTTAGCTTTGTAGTAGGCTAGTGTCTATAGAGGCTTAATACAGTGTGGTGTTCAAATCTGGACTAGGTCCTGGGGTTTTTCTGCATTTGCGGTTTACTCGTTAACAAAACTTTTGGTATGTGTTATTTTTTTTCCGTAATATCTTTTATTATATAATTGAATTATAACAGGTTGTGCGTTGAATCGATCAATTGGTAAATCCGACCTTTGGTTGTAGATTGAAATTGATTGATCCTTGAACATTAGTCTTTGGTACCGTTCAAGTTATTTATCTTGTATTCAATCAGGCTCGCAAATTCCTATTTGCTTGAGTGCGGATTGAATCGAGAAATTGAGATATAACTCTTTGATATACTTTTTATTAAGATTGAGTCTAACTGTCTAGTTTATTCTCTTGAAAGTATATTGGAGTTAGCTCATACAGATTTGTAAGTGAAATATTGGGTGTGGTTGTTATACCCCCGCTTTTTCAGCATCCCCTTTGCAAGTGACTTAATTTTCCACAATAACGACAATTTTTAATAGAACGAGAAAAGTGATGTTTTTCTAATTTTCATTGTTTTCATTTGATGCTTCGATCTTACTTAATTTTCTATTTGAAGTACAATTTAATTAACGTGTTTGTTAAAATTTATGGCAATTGATGGTTGATCTTGGTGGTAGTTTGCAATACATGGAGAGGAAGTCAACCCACATAAGGTACCAATAGTGATAATTTCTTTATATGATCTATTTTGTTATGTTTGTTCTTGGTGGTAAGTTACATTGGTTCAACTTTAGTTGCAAATTTACAATTCAGTATTGTTGTTAGTGATTTTTTTTTGTTGATTATAAGACCTCCGGAGGCTTGGTTAAGAATAAGAAAGTGGAATATCATAATATGAGTTTTCGACTTTAAATTGAAATTTCAGTGCTCTATAAAAAATATTATGTAGAATACTAGTATATGACCCGTGCCGTAACGGCCCGGGTTTTGGCTAGTTGTCCAAACAAAAATTCAAGAGCTTTTTCTTCTTATAAACCGTGAGCAGTGAGCTCCATATTGAGAGAGTTCATAAGTTGATTTATTACTAATGATCATGTTGTCAGTAACTAATCCCGATATATGGTTATAAATCTTCTATAGCCTAACTTCCTAACCATTCATGTCAGTCATATAAGGAAACCTCAAACATACTGCCTTCCGAGTTTTTCAAATTCACTGAATAATGGTGGTTCAGAGGTCAAGATATGTACTTCACATCATAAAAACTTAACAGAATAGTCAAGCATGCCGAGATATTATCAGAGGTGATCTGTGTAATGAAATATGGAACATGTGCATTAGTTCATTTATGTTTCCACGATCCCAAATGGTCTCAGACTCTCAGTATGAAGCTTTCCAATGACGCGGGGTTTGATTATTATGATAGTGTATTATTTAAAAATTTGCAGATCTCAATATAAACATGTCATCCCAGTTAGATGTAAGTTAGATAGTTACTTTATACTAAATCTCAGCAACAACATTGATGTGACTCACTCAATTTACTCATCGGTGTAGTCAAAATATAACAGACCATGAATGCAGTGCTACAACACAATGTTTTTACTCAATTGAATATCTCGTTATCTTAGGTTTTGTGGATCATTTGAAGATAAATTTGAGGGGCTTCATTACTAATTTGTTGCAGGGGTAGTAATCGATTAACTGTGATTACGTTTGGTCTGCGATGCCTAGGAAGTTCACTATAAAAAGACTACACGGCAAACTGCTAGAAATACAGTGTTAAAAACGTGGTGCAACAAACATGCACCCAGCTTCTAGATTCCATAAAATGAGTGCGTTGAGGGTTCTTGTCCCAATATTTGTCTACCTAAGTGTTTTTGTAACCAAATATACTGCATTAGAAACACATTTCAGAAGTGTAGACAATAAATACATATCAACCAAATCCAAACTTAATTTTATATGGAGCACTTGCTGTTATTGGTCAAATGACTTCGTGGCGTCCAGTTTCACTGAATCAAGGATAAAGGACTTCAGGTGGCTAGATTTTGCTATCCGTTATGGTGGAGTAGAAAGATTTGGGGCATTTAAGCTTTCAATGTAGCAGCAAGGCCATAGATGGCCAGAGACCTGCTTTTAACACGAACTCAGTCTGTATTAAAAGACATGCTTCTGGATCGGTGTCATTTTTCTATAACACTTGATCATAACTGCAAGGATATGAGTCACGACTATTAGCAACCCAAGATTATAAATCAAATCTCTTCTTGCATAAGAATAACAAAATTTACGGATCATCAATTTAGCTCCAAAAAGCAAAAGCAAATGATGACACAATTTTTTTTAAGATTCCAAAATAATGTGAACAACTCATTTTTCTACTTTTGATAAGATTCTAATCCTTAAGTAACATGATATCCATGGAAAATATAATATCCATTTTTTTTACTCCTTCAAGATGTGATACTTGACACAATAGATGTTATCTCATCTTTCCTAAAACAATCTCTTTGTTGTTGTAAGACTGGTAAACAACAAAGTTTTTGAACAAAAGAAATTTGGAAATATTATATGGAGATATATTATACCGGCTGTGGTCTTCTCCCCCTCCCTCCTAGTATCATCTCAGATCCATATCCAAGGCATGATATGTGAATGACTTCATTTTTAACATTTACGTCCTCAATTCCCCTTTTCCTTCCTCTTCTTGGAACTAAGTGACCACAAACACTGAAATGTCAATGTACCTAAAAACGACTGCAGTATATAGTAGCATACATTTTTGTTTCTTCATGGCTCATTTGAGTTTCCTATATAGGTAACCTAAGTCTGAACCCATACTTCATGATCTTTAACTGGCTCATTTGGATGCTCGTAACACTTACATCCAAACGTAGTAGTTGGTCACCTGCATTATACCATTTCTAGATTTAAGTCAGATGCTTGGAACGCGCAACCGAACTTAATTTCAAACTCATAACTAATTGATATGAAAAACTATATATACAATTCCTCATTTCATTTCAAGTAATCTCACGAGAAAAAGGATAATTCATCCAGGGGTTCACTCAATTCTATTCTATAACATTAAAAAGTAAAATAATCATAGTGATGTCATTCTGACCTATGGATGGAAAACTTATAATTACGTTAAGCAAGCCACAAAAAATAAAGAATGATACACAAATGTAATTAACTCATGTGTACTCACTTGGATAGAAGAGTTGCTACTATATTTGAATCTTTTTGTCTTTAGATTTTGGATAACCGCTGACAGGATCCACTTACTGAAAAACAAAAAATGATGAACAATGAGAAAAATAAGGATCTTTACAAATAATGACCTAAGAAACCAAATCGTCATTTTGTTAACCGCTACGGGTGATGTGATTGACCCAATCATCAATGTATACACCGTATCATGCTAAAACGCTTTGGAACTGCCATCTCGTAGATGACAGTGACTGATATGAAAATTCCAATATTTAAAGTTTTATAGCTCTTATCCAGCTGTTGTCTGATGCTTAATTGTTTTGGTTAATTTACCAAAAGCAAATTGACAAACCATAAACGCTTTGGAACTGTCATCTTGTAGATGAATCCATACAAAATTTTGAGCTGGACAAACTTTAAGAGCATTTAGCCAGTTGTTGTGTGATTATTATTGGTTACCCTGTTAGTCTTACCCATCTCCATATCCTATCTCTGTAAGCGTCTGACCATAGTAACAATGTTTAAAGAAGCATTTAAAAAGAAAAGAAAAGAAAAGAAAAACACATAAAGAAATTGACCTTAGTCTTCATAATATCTGCAGTCGGTGTTTACTTTGTAAGCCCAATGTTTACTTTGTAAGCCTAATGCCCCCTATCTTTAATCTCTGTAAGGTTTCCATATCTCAGTCCCAATGTTTACTTTGTAAGCCTAAGTCGCGTTCAGGCCATACACCTTGATTAACCACCATATCTGCAATGATCGCCAAGTTGTGTTATACTCCCTCCATCCTAGTTTACTTGCCAAAATTAGTTTTTACACACAAATTAAGAAATATAGAAAGAGTGGATTTTTTTCCAAAATTACCCCAAGCTAGCATTTAAGATACATAGTTTTTACATGTTTAGTTTTCTAGTCTTTACTTGAAGAACTCAAAAAAAAAAAAAGGATATATAGAGAGAGGAGAATTTAAAATTGTGTATAGGAAATAGAATTATACAATTCTCAATAATATGACCTGATTCCAACAAAGGGGTAAATTAGGATAAAAAGTGGAAAAATATGAAACTTGGCAAGTAATTTAGGACAAAAAAAATCCCCAATTTTGGCAAGTAAACTAGGACGGAGGGAGTATTTATATTTTTGAATCGAAATAGTTAACTTGTTATTTCCAACGTATAATGTTATATTGATGTCGAGATTGAGATCTAAATTTGACTCAAATTAACAAAGACTTCTACTAAGTATTTCCACCAAAAAGGTTTAGAATCAAATATAAGAAAACCAAAATGATTTACCTGATGATTGATTATACTGGCGACCAATCTCTATATGCCCCCTCCAATGATCTGCGAACAACATTACAATTTCGGAATGCAAAGAAGCATAAAAAAGAACGATAGTTCCATCTTGTACAGCTCTGCAATTAGAGAAACCTAATTTTCAAATGCCTAAGAACATTTCATTTCAGTGGATGAAAAACTTGAGCCAATCAATCTACTTGGCTCATGATCCTTTAAAAAACTAAGGAATGACTAAATGTAGCTATAAACACCAACCTATGTGGTGGCTTAAGCTTGTGGGTAATCCATGATGTCACAATTCTTTGTAATCATCCTACAGAAATAACAAATCCATAAATAAACCACATCCAAGTTAAAAGGCTCTAGCTCTCGAATCCTTCATTAAAAATTATAAAGAATCCAAAATTCCAAATCTATTGTAAATCAACAAAACAAAACACAAGTGAAATAAGTAATAAACCTAATCTAATTTAGTGCATACAGCTAAATTCAGTGGTGCCAATCATGTCTAATGAGTGAATATTCATAGCACATAGGTGACAGACAATAAACTACTTCGGGTACTTACATTGTCATCAAGCATGAAGACATCCAGGATGGTGACCTCGTTGGTCCCCATGATATATAGTTCATTCCACTTTCTTGAGATCCGAACGCTACTCATCCATTTTATGCCCTCTTCGGCCTCACCAATATGGGAGAAACTTTTGTAGGTATTTGCGGAAATTTTGGAAGGGTTGTTGATAATTTGGGAACGTATTTAAAAATGCTGATGGGGTATAGACTGAACAAAATTTCAGTCAGCAAAATTAAATTGGTTGATATATGAAAACAAAAATTAAATGAGACTTATTAGAGTTATGGGTACAACCCTTTTGGGGTTTTCCTACTTGATGCAGTAGAGAACAATCTAATATGCATAAGAAATGAGATGTTTATTTGTCACTTAATTTTGGACATGAACCAATCATCCACAGATTTACAATTCTAGACAGCAATCAACAAAGTCTAGACACCCAAAAAAAAAAAAAAATCAAACACAATCATAAACTGATAGGTGTAAAATACATCGTATTTTCTATGTAGAGTTTATTCTTTCTTTGCTATTTTTCTTGTGAATTATGTATTTTACGCGTGTTTTTGAGTTATTAGGTACTCTGGAGTCATACGGAGGAAAAGAAGAAGAAATCATCCAAAATTGAGAAAGAAGGGCAAAACCGTCATTTTACAGGCGGACACTATCTGGAGTCCAGTCAAGGTTAAGGGGCAACTCTTTTTGGGAGAAGTATTAAATACAGCCAGCTCTGGTTAAGGGGTAGCCAGTCTTGTATTAGATGACAAATATTAAAAACACCCAATCTGGGTGGCTCTTATGAGGGGTGTCTTAATCCATACCAACACCTATACCCTAGTCAATTGAGAAGATATTTTCTTCTCCTCGTTCACTTTCCTTTCTTTCACCTAAATTTATGAAGAAGTGCAGCTACTACTGAAATTGAGAGATTGAGATCGAGATATTATGGCAGTGAAGATGTTGATCAAAGCAAACAATGATCTAGGTCACTGTAATTGATGAATCAGAGAAGGGCTTCGATGTGGTTCAATTGAGTCAAGAAATGAGAAGTTTAAAAGGGGATCTGTGGTTTTTACTCAAAATCAAAAGCAGATGAGAAGAAGCTCGAGAGAAATTGGTTTGAATCTGAATCCGTGTTTCAATTCAGAAGATGGGTCTGATGGAATTAAGGTTTCGATTATCTGCAACTGAAGAATAGAGATGGGTTATTATGAAGTGGGTGTTGTTGCTCGAGTTATGAGCTACGACAGATGAATAAGCAGATGGAATTGATGGCAATTTGAGGTTTCGATTGAGATTTGAAAACATTGGTTCTTCTGATACAAGGATGGTTGCTGGTGATTCTCATGGTTTGTGGATGAGGATGATTGCAATAGTTGGTACTGTTAAATAGGGAAGACAATGGTGGTGACGTTCATGGGTGAGCTGAAAAAAAGAATTAAGAGAAGAATGGGTATGAGATGGAGTTGGTGTTGTAGTGGAATTAGAGACGCCGATGATACTGCGATGTGCAATTGTTGGTGGAGCAATTGGTGTTGGTGGTCGTTGTTCAATAATGGGATCTCTTTGAGATTGAATTTGTGGTATTGAGAAGAAGAGTAGGTGAAGGTGGCGTTGTTGGAGATGGAATGAGGCTGAGTTACTGGTGAATCGAGAGGAGAAACTCACAAAGCCATCTGTGATTGAAGGAGGAATTCATTCAAGAGAAGAAGAATAAGATGAAAGTGATGTGATGGGTTATGACCTGAATGGTGAATTGAAGATGAAGAACAGATGGAGAAAATGGGTCTGTGGCTTTGCTAAAATACCAGAATTGGAGTCTGTTGATGTGAGTACAATGGGTTAGTGATGCTGATGATGCTGCAGGAATGAAGGCTGTTTAAAGCAGCAATTATGTTGATTGAATTGCCTTATATGTATGCTAGGATTGTTACAGGGAATTGGCCTGAACTCGGCCTGAGGAATGCCTATAAATAAATAGAACTCTGTCGGATTTTGATACCGACGAGTTAACTCAGTGAGTTCGTTAAACGATCCAGTCATGTAACTCAATTGAGTAAGCCTAGTAAGACCGAGTAAGATGCTGACTCGGAGGCTAAATCACTCTCTCCCTTTGACCCTTGACTGTTAAGGACCGTTAGGTCAACAGTTAATTATAACGGAATATTATGTCGACGGCATGGAACTCATGCAGCCGGCGGTGGACTTCCGGCTGAAAACCTAGTTTTCCGGCGAGCGTTTTTTGACATAATTTTGCACGGGTATTTTCCACACATGGGCTTGGTTGACCACTTGGAGATGGGTTTTGAGAAGACCTAATATTGGAAGGAGTATCCTTTATGGAAATTGAGAAACATATAAAAGAGAAGACGTTTCTCTAAACCTATTATCTTTTATCTTCTACTTCTATTCTAGGGTTTAAAATATGATAGGGTTTCTCTTTCTTCTTGTTATGAACTCCTTAAGCATGAGTACTTAATTTTATTATTGGTTATGGAATAATTGGATTTCACAAAATATTCTTTTTGATATGATAAATTAGTTTTGTCTCCATACTTTATCGTTTACGATTCATCGTTTATATTGTTATATGATTTGAATGCTTGTTTGGTCGAGTCTAGAATCGATTGAGTTTGTTTTCATCTCTATTGCTAGATTAGGGTTTGTTATACGCAAAAGTGATAGATTCCTAATTGCAAGTAGCATGAATATGGTTATAGCTTGTAGTGATGCATCCTTATGATCATATGTGAACCATAACCTTTGTTAAATCGGATTAGTGCGCTTTCCACATTCGATTGCTTTGATTGGCATGATTTCATAGAACTTAATGCATCTAGGGAATTAAACTTGATTAGTACTTTTACACGTTAGGTTGTTATTTAAGATAGAATTCATATTCGCATCTTTTAATGTGTTTGTTGATGATAAGAGGGAATTAGCGGGATATTCTTGCGATCAAGGTATCCTAGGGATTTTGATAAAAGTTGAGATTAAATATAAATTCTACTTATTGTTTTGAAAGCATGTTTGTGAATGAAGAGGAATCCTTAACCAATATCTTTTCTATTGATTTGCTTGCTTATTTCTTTAGTTGCTTTTATTTTAATTTGCTTTATTAAAAATCAGAAAACCCCCGGTGTTTTATATAGGAAACCGAAACAACTTGACAACCTAGACCTCTTTGTGGGAACGATCCTTTCTTGCCCTTGCTTCATTATATATTTTGAGTTGTAAGAAAGTGTAATTTATTTTTGACGCCTACGACAGTGATCATAAACACAATTGATTTACCTAACATGTTAAGAACTGTGATGATTCTCTGAACCTACAAAACAATAAAATTATCAGGGACTTAAATTTGTAAAAATCACTCATTTGAAAACTCATTTACATATTTACAAATCTAGATAGGAATCAACAAAGTCTAGAAATCCAAAAAATAAAATAAAAAAATCGAACACAGTCATAAACAAAATTGAATTACCTAAGATGTTTAGTACTCTGATGATTTTCTGAATACAACAATCGAAACCTACAATAAAACAATAAAATTATTAGGAACTAAAATTGAAAAATCAAACTATCATTGAAAGAATTAACCAAAAAAATAATTGTCCATTACCTATTATTGTTGAGAGAGTATGCGAACTGAAACACGGTAAGATGATGACCTCGTCTAGGGTTTATGTAGGGATGTTGTTGCATGTAACATATAAAGAAAATCGTTTTTTTTTTCCTAAAGAAGATCATAGAAGCGATGTAATAAGAGAAGATAAGGGAGGGTTTTGAAACGAAAAAGTGAGGAGATTGATGTCCTAAATTAGTGCTGATTTTATTGGGATTATAATGATTTTGTAACGTCCGAAGAGGATAATAATGGATGGGTGAATGTAAGCGATTGGATGGAGGCGTTAACCATGGGTTGATTTTGAACCACGATTTGTATCTCAACTTTGAGATCAAAAGATGGTTGTCGATCACAATAAAACACCCATTCAAAGACGTCAGATGGACAAAAACACATTTGTTTTTGTAAGATAGACTTATATATGTGTCCAAGAATTCTTAATAAACATACACACCAATTGTTTGACAACACATCCTAATGACCAATGTTTTAACTCTTTATTGCTATGAGCTTGCTATGAATGAGCCTCTTCCTTGATTACACACCTAAATCGATTCCGAAAGGATCTTTATAGATTTTATCCGAACATAGCATCAACGAGTCAAAACCTAAGTATCTTGACACATTCCATTACTCTTCTTACCATGAGAAATTTCAATACTTTTGCAATTCCTTCTTCCACCGTCAACTTTGCAGAAACCAAAAAGGAAAAAGAGGGTAAATCTTTAATAAATATCCCTCTCTCCCTCTGATAATGATTGATGCCCCCAACTTTTTCCCCCATAAATTCCCGAAGAGGTGGCATCATCATCCACTATTATATTAGTAACCTTGCCCCACCAGCAGGAAAATAGGGGTCCCTTTTACAAGTGTTGTGAGTGTGGGGAAAAGATGTGGGGTGGGGTGGGGAGGATTTGGGGGGCGCCATGCATTTTCGCTCTCCATATGATATCTAATAGAATTTCATAACATTTTCCATCAGGAAAAAGTACAATACTATGATATAGCCAGAGAAAAGAAAGCAACATTTGTCGATGCTACAATAAAAAACAAAAAAAAAAGAAAGGTATAATAGTAGTCTGTATTTTTTTAGCAAGCTATTTTTTTTAATTTTCATGAGGTTTTCCGCTCATGGGGTACCATGAAAGAGTCCGAAGGTGGATGCAGCAAAAATAAAACCACTAACATAACAACATTCACTACATCAGAAAACTAGTACAAGTGTAAGTGACCATATCCTCTAAAACCAGTTGATTCTTTTCTTGCATTGTTAGAAAAATGAGAATTTTGAAGTATCAAAATATGAAAACAAAGTTGCTGCCTAGCACATCAGATAAGGCGACAATGTGAGTGTTGAAAAAAGAACAATAATAGATGGAGAGGGATCAACCGAGGTAAGCCAACCTTGTTATTGTTGCTTATTTCAGTCCTCAATATTATCAAGATATACCATGAGGAGATAAGTGTTTTACCTCATACTGTAATTATGAAATCTGAATAATCGTACAATCTGTAATTAAAAACACAAATCTAATAGCGAAACAATTCACTTCCACAATATACAAATCAAGCAATCACGCTAATTTCAAATGTAAAGATAAATATTTCAGCCATGTAATGGTTTCACATGTCCTTAATTAATTAGTATTAAAAAAAAGAAAACAAAATGTATTATTTTATATATATATATATATATCAACACATACCACTTGAAAATGCGGGGGTCAAACAACCACACCCAACAATTCGTTTGGAAATCTGAGAGGACTTACTCCAATATACTTTCTAGAGAATCAACTAGACAGTCAGACTCACTCTAGAGAAAAGTATATACAAGAGTTTAATATCTCTGTTTCACAATTTAATCAGCAAATCAAACAGATAGAAATCCGCGAGCCTGATTATTTTTTGAAACAAGTTGAACGGTACCAAAGACCAATGTTCAAGTGACAATCAATTTAAATCAACAACCAAAGGTTGGATTATCTAATTGATTGATCTTAACGCACAACCTGTGATATTTCAATTATATAACAAAATATACCGTGGAAAAGAAATAACACGGACACCAGAATTTTGTTAACGAGGAAAACCGCAAATGCAAAAAAACACTGGGACCTAGTCCATCTTTGAACACCACATTGTATTAAGCCGCTACAGACACTAGCCTACTACCAATGAACTTCGGACTGGACTGTAGTTGAACCCTAATCAATCTCACACTTACTCAAGGTACAGTTGTGTTCCTTACGTCTCTGATCCCAGTAGGATACTACGCACTTGATTCCCTTAGCTGATCTCACCCACAACTAAGAGTTGCTACGACCCAAAGTCGAAGACTTGATAAACAAATTTGTCTCACACAGAAAAGTCTATAGAATGAATAAATCTGTCTCCCACAGAAATACCCAAGAGTTTGTGTTCTGTCTTTTGATAAATCAGTGTGAACAGGAACCAATTGATAAACCAGAATTATATTCCCGATGAACAGCCTAGTATCAATCACCTCATGGTAATCTAAATCGTATGATGGCGAAACTAGACATTGTGGAATCACAAACGATGAGACGAAGGTGTTTGTGATTACTTTTTATCTTTCCTATCGGAGATTAAATATCGAGCAAATATTAGAGAAAGTAATACTCAAACGATAGGATCAGGCAAGATCAGAACACACAAGTACAAAAAAAATAGTTGGGTCTGGCTTCACAATCCCAATGAAGTCTTTGAAGTCGTTAACCTACAGGGTATCGATAGAAACCTAAGGTTAAAGGAGAATCGACTCTAGTTGATGCGACTAATAAAACACATGAGGTGTGGGGATTAGGTTTCCCAGTTGCTAAAGTTCTCCTTTATATATTTTTCAAATTAGGGTTTGCAATCCAAGTTACCTTGGTAACAAAGCATTCAATATTCGTTGTTAGATGAAAAACCTTATTCAACCAAGATAATATCTTTCAACCGTTAGATCGAAATTATCTTGTTACACACAAATGAAATGTACCCTCATTTTGGTTTATGTAACCATAACCAAACGTCTACATCATGTTGGTTTAACAATAGTTAACCGAAGTTAGCCATATGATAACTCTCATATCAACCTTATTCATCTTAACCATAACTAGTTCAAATGACTCAAATGAAACTAGTTAAAGAGCCGTTCAATTGATGTATTCTCATATAAGTATACAAGAACACAATTAAAGCAAAATCGGTTTGATTCACTCGAATCAATTCATGAACATTATTGCCACGGTTTGCAAAGATTGCATTCCTTATTTTTATAAATGTTTAATTCATGTACAACCGATTTTAGAAAGTAACCAACTCAAGTATGCAAACGGGTACGTATACTTAAGTAGCCGGACCGAGTTTGGTTACACCGGTACGCGTATGAGTGCGCATACCAATTCACACTTCCAAACTCCAGCAGAAATTCACGGATGTGAGACTTCCTCCAGTATGCGTATGGGTACGCATACTTTCCCAGACATCCAACAACCACCAATACGCGTATGGGTATGCATACTTTGGGTTCCCGGTTTTAGACTTGCACACAAATGTGAGAACACACTATGTTTATATCCAAACATGGTTACATGATTCTAAGCTCTTTATTTTAATCATTGAAACTTTCTTAGAGGATGAAAATAACCATTTTCACACACTATTAGTATCAAAGCAATTTTCAAGATATTGAAATAATCATAACGAAACATTCCAAGTCTACACCAAATGATTGTATCACACGAACCATGTAAGATGTTCCTTAGAAATTTTTACATGATCATATTTTGACTTTCGTCAAGATTATAAGATGAACTTGGTCGAAGCGAAATCTTGCCAACACATACTTCGAGAAATATGTAAGCGAGATAAACTCATCTCGAAATCTCAAATGTGTATAATATGAAACTATATCGTAATACGACTTATGTCTCAATATAGGAGATAAAGTAGAAAAAGACTTTCCAAGTGATAGATGAGTTTCAGTCTCCACATACCTTTGTTGATGAAGTTCAACAAGCTCCACTTAGTAGTTCTTCGTATTTAAATGATGAACGTCGTAAAATCTAATGCTTAACTACACAATTTATGTCCTAGTCCGAGACATCTACAAATATGCTATAAATCAAGACTTATAGTTTTGGTCACTAACATTGACAAACATGCTTGAGATAGCAACGCATGCTAGTTCAACCAAGCAGTGCTCTAACACCACTCAATAATTATGTGTTTTATTTTTCATTATGGATACAGCTTGGCAGAGAGTCCCTGCGGGACGAACTACTGGAAGAGAAATGCAAGAATATTGGAAAGGACACCAAGGTCAGTAAACTAGTAACATATTGTGCAGAATTATTTTTCTGTTCGTTAATACTCTGTTAACACTCTTGGTCATTGTCTGTTACAGCTATTCTCTAACTGTTTTCTATTTCTGTTCAGTAAGATCATTCCACGTGCCACCATATAATAGTTGTTTGCCTGTAAGATCTCTGAGTTTGTCTGAGAGTTTATATACTCTATCTGCACCCTTTTGGTTAATTCAATGAATATGTTTCTTCTTCTCAATCAGTGTAACTATGGCATCAGACGAGAATTCTTGAAGAATTCTCGTATTATCAGGGTTTTCGATCTTTCACTGCTTCTTCTTTTCTTATATCTACAATTTCTCGATCTTTATCATTTTCATCTCTGTTTTTTTTTCCTTTATTCTTTCTTTCTTGATTTCTTCATTGAATGAGTTATAGATCTGGTTTAATGGAGAATCCTATTTCTTTTTTCAATCACTAAGGTTTCGATCAATTAATTGATGAGCACTATTACTCTCAAACTCACAGATTCCAATTTCTTGTCCTGAAAATCATTAATGTTACCTACGATTCATAAATTCAACAATATGAAGTTTTTGAATGGTTCACACGAATGTCCAGTGCAATTTACAAATCGAACAAATATTAATAATAGAATTGAGAATCCTTTTTACATTGATTGGATTGATGAAGATTCTACAAATTCTCATGTAGATTAATTCGACTTTCTCAGACAGTGTGATCTCTTATTTTTCTAATATTTCTTCATCTCATGAATTGTGGAAAGCAATTTCTGATTGCTTTTCCCGAGTTTCTTCTACACATTCATTTTAACTGCATAGTGTCCCGGATTTCCAACAACCGCCAGTATGCGTACATGTACGCATACTTTGGGTTTCCGGTTTTAGACATTTACACAAATGTGATGACTGTTTGTGGGTAAAAACTATTCCTGCCAATTTTGGTAATTTGGGGTGTGTGGATGAGGAATGAATCTAAACCTTAAACAATGCACTGCGCGGTGAGTGCTTGTAGATTCAAGAGGTCAATCTGTGCAATTCCGGCCTAAACCAAAAATAATGGCCGTTCCAGACTTGTTTCGGTCACAAATTGAAGGAGATGGGGTTGATCTTAGGAAGGGAAGCAAAGAAGGTGTTGATATTGTGAAGGTGTTGGCTATGTATGACTTGCAAAATAAAGGTGAGCAGGCTTGTAATTAACGCAAGCAGGCTCTGGATGTTAACACTTGGCTTCTGTGTTATGCTCTCTCTCTTCTGTCTTGTCTTGTTTGAAAAATAGGGCTTAGAGCCTATTGGTACAAGTCTTTTAGCCTAACCTTCGTATCTCCTGGGAAGTGGAGAAAGTGGAGTGATGGAGTAGTGGAGTAGTGTGTTGGTGTTACACGACCAGGCTTGCCCACTTCTCCCATCATCACTAACCGTCTATGACTTCCTGACACATTCTTGTGATGGCGCGTTGGGCGCTGCACGTTGTAAACGCCAGACGAATACCCCAGTATGTATCCCCCAGTTTGTGACATGATTGATGTCTCAAGTGTGTGTGGATCGTGGGACCCACAGAAAGTAGCATGTAATGCTACGTTATTTAAGAAATTGATACTTGTGAAGTATCGTATGTATACTATGCAGGTACTGCATCGAGTATATTCAGCATGTATGAAGCATCGTTGTTTGAGTGTCTCAAAGAAACTTCATGTTCATCCTACTTCATGTGATGGTTTGGAAGTTGCGCATTCAAACCCTCCTTTGACCGATCACATGGTGTGGTAGAGTGACGGGTGGTGATCACCATGATGCCATACTGACCAATTAACTCCTGACCAGGGCTGTATATCCAAGCCGGTGAAGTTGGACGGACGAGATGATATTTGAGACACTCATCTGCGACAGTTGATGAAATTAGGGTTTATGAAAAGGTGCGCAAGCATCACTTTTCAGCTTGGTCGAATCCAAGCTTGGGACGCAACTTTGGCTAGGCCGGTCGTGCATGTGTGTAGACAACATGGCGGTATAGGCGCCCATACCTCATTGTCTCACGAAAGTGTGATCTAGGCCACTCAATTCGTCATGCGAAGTTGTGTGGTTGAGATCAATTTGTGACAGAAAATTGGTGCCGCAAAAGCTGCACGTCGTACCAACCTTGAGCGGGCATTCCAAGACGACTAGGCTTGGTTGGTTTGGCCGATTGCTCCAACGTGTAGTTGGTAGGCTGGTGTTCACACCTATGCCTTACCATCCCATGAAAACATGATCTAAGCCACTCAATTCGTCCGGAGAAATCGAGCGGTTGAAATTAGTTTGCAGCTTGGGAGGTGCGATCACGCTAGTTTAGGCGAACGATTTGGGATAACCAGGCATGGTATGCCTTGGATGATCAGGTGAGGGGATAGACGGGTCCACGGTGGTCATGTTGGTATGGCCGGACCTACTTTGATCTAATCTCGGACCCTCCATTCGTGCCGGAGAAAATGGACGCTCGTGATTCAAAACCCTAATTTTGGGTTTCATGGCCATGTGTCATGCTCCATTCAGGCGCACGATTTGGAATGACCAACCATGGTTGGTTATGAATGATTGGATAGGTATGTAGGTGGGCCCATGTTGATTGTGTTGACATACTCTGTGCCCTTTGAATCTACATCTGCACCCTCCATCTATGCCTGCGAAGATGGATGGTTGAGACCATTTTGCGACACATGTAACGTGCCGCAAACCCTAATTTAGGGTTTTGCGTCCATACTGCTATGGTTTGGACGTTTTGGAAAGTCATGCCAATCTTTGGGTGGGGGCGGGGGGGGGGGGGGCGACCATATGGGGCCCATATTGGTTTGGCAGCAGATATTCCATACCTGCTTGGGGGTTATGGAATTAATCTGGGCCATCCAATCATGCTGGTGGAGTTGGATGGTCGTGATCATATCCAGACTGATATGGTCAGTCTGGATGCTCAATCGGGCTAGTATAACACACCGAGAGTGTCTCAATCGGTCTAGTATAACACACCGAGAGTTGCAGCCTGTACGGGTATTTCGTACATGTTTCATTATAATGCTTGGAGATTCGTGTTGCTCTTCGGAGAGAAACACTTAGTCGTCATGCCGCACTGATAATGAGCACAGAAAATACAAGGCTGGTTGCGCATTAATTAATAATGCTGGAAATTCACAGGGAATATGGGATTGTTGCTACATGCTCCAACCTGGATGAATTTCGTGTATTTTATTCACAGAATGGGATTGTTGCCACATGCTCCATTCTAGGTGAATTAATAAAGTAAAGGAGTATCCATCACTTAATAATGGCTTTATCTTTTACAAGATGTTAGCGCATAATTTTTTAGGTTTTACAATTTTACCCTTAAATGAAAATCCACCATCAACATTAAGTCCCTTGCCTAGCACATAATGGTTACACTATTTTGGGGTAGGCATGAGATGGTGACAAATTTGTACACTGAAATGACCAAGATAAATTGAATGTATATTTACCGGATAGGTCGACCTCGTCAGGCATTGCCCTGGGAGTTTTGGTTAGGGTTGTGAAGGAAGCATGACTTGATCTGGTGAGTCGCTTTGATTCCTTTTATACAGGGAAGAGCTCGGTCCCTTCCTTGGGTCAGGTGTACTTCCTTTCATCATACGGCAGCTTTCCTCAGATATATGCGATAAGCATCGTTGATTTCTATCCAGCCTTCATAGGTGGTAAGTAAAGACTTCTTTTCTCCTGGGATTCTATCGACTCGGGAGATTATAAAGAATTATCTCACGTAGTTGTCCCTTCCATACCTCAGGTACTGCTCCGCACTTATCTGATCTTCTGATTGATTTTTTTTTTATATATAACTTCTTTTTATTTGCCGTTTAACATGGAGGCGGTGGACGACCATCATATCACCTCTCCAGAAAGAATCTTCGAAGTTGATAAGCCCGAAACTCATGCGCACGAAGAATTAATGGCTAAGATCGACCTTCCGCTTCACGAAGTTGGCCGTGCCATACAGGGGATATCTATTTTTCACCTGCGTATTTCCAGGGGACGTATATGTGCCCTTTCAGCTGCGATTGACATGGAGGAGCGGTGGAGGCGCGATGAAGCGTTGCAGGCACCAGTAAGCCCAAGGACAGAGAGATTTGCAGTGTGGTTGAAGAGGCAGAGGGTTGATCATAAACGACCTCCAAATGAAAATAAGTGTGATTACCCAATTCAGGATGGCGTGATAATTCTCGATTCACGAACCTGAATGTTTAAAAGCAACTGGCACGACTCTTGATGAAGTTGAGGCAGATCCGAAGGGAGGAGCATCGCCTGCGGAAACGTTTGTTGCAGAAGCTGAGGTAGATCCGAAAGGAGAAGCATCAACAGGTGATGGTATTGAAGCAGAAATTGACGGTGGTGCAGGCGCGGTCGACCCCCTCGACGACTAAAACCTCTTTTTTCTTTCTTTCCAAGTATATTCCATAATTTGTGAACATCTTCCTTGTATTCAATGGCCGTTGAGTTCAAGGTTTTCTTCTATCATTTGATTAATTGAATAAAGGTTTTACTTTATAATCCTCTGTTAAGATCGCGACTGAACTTTCTCAAGTGCAAGGGTGCGCATTTACATGTAATTATTTGTGATAAAAGAAATAATGCCATAATGGAATACTAAGGACCTGTGTTCCTGACGCAAAATCTTCCTGGATTTGCTGGGGTGAGTGGTTCAAAGCCCCTTCCCTTTCCGCGCACATCTTTTCCCTCGACTCTTTTTTAGTATGTTTTTTCTTAGGGTTTCTTTCCTGCTCTAGTAGATTGGTTGTTGATGGTGGATTTTTGTTTAAGGTTAAGATTGTAAAACCTAAAAAATATGCGCCAACATCTTGTAAAAGATAAGGCCATTAACAAGTGATGGATACTCCTTCACTTTATCAATTCACCAAGAATGGAGCATGTGGCAACAATCTCATTCTGTGAATAAAATACACGAAATTCATCCAGGTTGGAGCATGTAGCAACAATCCCATATACCCTGTGAATTTCCATCATTATTAATTAATGCGCAACAGCCTTGTATTTCCTGTACTCATTATCAGTGCGGCATGACGACTAAGTGTTTCTCTTAGCAGAGAAACACGAACCTCCAAGCATTATAATGAAACCATGTACGAAATACCCGTACATGATGAACTCTCGGTGTGTTATACTAGCCCGATTGAGCATCCATACTGACCGTATCAGTCTGGATATGATCACGACCATCCAACTCCACCAGCCTGATTGTATGGCCCAGATCAATTCCATCACCCCCAAGCAGGTATGGAATACCTGCCGAACCAACGCGGAACCCGCATGGTCGGCCTCCCTTGGCCTAGCTTTCCAAACGTCCAAACCATAGCAGTATGGATGGAAAACCCTAAATTAGGGTTTGCGGCACATTACATGTGTCGCAAAACAGCCTCAACCATCCATCTTCGCAGGTATAGATGGAGGGTGCATATGTAGATTCAAAGGGCACGGAGTATGTCAATACAATCACCGCAGGCCCGCCTACATACATGACTAATCGGTCAGGACCAACCATGGTTGGTCATTCCAAATCGTGTGCATGAATGGATCATGACGCACCACTCTGAAACCCAAAATTAGGGTTTTGAATCACGAGCGTCCATCTTATCCGGCACGAATGAAGGGTCCGAGATTAGATCAAAGCAGGTCTGGTCATGTCAACATGACCACCGTGGACCCATCTATCCCCTCACCTAATCAGCCAAGGCATATCATGCCTGGCTATCCCTAAATCGTCCGCTCCAACATGCGTGGTCGCACCTCCCAAGCTGCAAATTAATCTCAACCACTCGATTTTTCCGGACGAATTGGGTGGCTTAGATCGCGTTTTCATGGGACGGTAAGACATATGCGTGAACACTAGCCTACCACCTACACGTTGGAGCAGTCGACCAAGACCGAATAAGCTTGGTCGTTGTGGAACGCCCGCCCGAAGTTGGTATGGGATACGGCTTTTGCGTCACTAATCTTCTGTTTCAATTCGATCTCGACCACTCAACTTCGCTGGATGAATTGAGTGGCCCAGATCACATTTTTGTGGGACGGTAGGTATAAACGCCTAAACCGTCATGCCATCTACACGCAGGTGTGATCGGCCAGTCCAGGATAGTTCCCTAAGTCTGGTTTCGGTCAGGGTGAAGAGCAGTGCTTGCGTACCTCCTTCGAAACCCTAATTCCACCAAGTGTCGCAGATGAGTGTCTTAAAGATCATCTCATCCGTCCAACTTCACCAGCTCGGTTATATAGCCCTGGTCAGGAGTTAATTAGTCAGTGCGAAGTCATGGTGATCACCATTCACCACTCTACCACACCATGTGGTCGGTAAAGGAAGGGTTTGCATGCGCAACTTCCAAACCATGTTGGATATACTCAATGCAGTACCTACATAGTATACACACGATACTTCACAAGTATCAATTTCCTTCATGGGTTTTGCTTTCGGGATGTTTTCTCCTCCCGAACGAGCTTAAAACCTAAATATTCTCGCGGTGGGAGATAGGAAATTATTTTCCGTATGGAATGGAGGGGCGGATCATCAAAATCCGAGTCCGTACTCGAATTATACAACGATTCTAGTAAGGAGCGCTAATTAGGGTTTATGGTGCAACGATTTTTGTTTAAGGTTAAGATTGTAAAACCTAAAAAATATGCGCCAACATCTTGTAAAAGATAAGGCCATTAACAAGTGATGGATACTCCTTCACTTTATCAATTCACCAAGAATAGAGCATGTGGCAACAATCCCATTCTGTGAATAAAATACACGAAATTCATCCAGGTTGGAGCATGTAGCAACAATCCCATATTCCCTGTGAATTTCCAGCATTATTAATTAATGCGCAACCAGCCTTGTATTTCCTGTACTCATTATCAGTGCGGCATGACGACTAAGTGTTGCTCTCCGAAGAGCAACACGAACCTCCAAGCATTATAATGAAACCATGTACGAAATACCCGTACATGCTGAACTCTCGGTGTGTTATACTAGCCCGATTGAGCATCCATACTGACCGTATCAGTCTGGATATGATCACGACCATCCAACTCCACCAGCCTGATTGTATGGCCCAGATCAATTCCATCACCCCCAAGCAGGTATGGAATACCTTCCGAACCAACGCGGAACCCGCATGGTCGGCCTCCCTTGGCCTAGCTTGCCAAAACGTCCAAACCATAGCAGTATGGATGGAAAACCCTAAATTAGGGTTTGCGGCACATTACATGTGTCGCAAAACAGCCTCAACCATCCATCTTCGCAGGTATAGATGGAGGGTGCATATGTAGATTCAAAGGGCACGGAGTATGTCAATACAATCACCGCAGGACCGCCTACATACCTGACTAATCGGTCATGACCAACCATGGTTGGTCATTCCAAATCGTGCGCATGAATGGAGCATGACGCACGACTCTGAAACCCAAAATTAGGGTTTTGAATCACGAGCGTTCATCTTATCCGGCACGAATGAAGGGTCCGAGATTAGATCAAAGCAGGTATGGTCATGTCAACATGACCACCGTGGACCCGTCTATCCCCTCACCTAATCAGCCAAGGCATATCATGCCTGGCTATCCCTAAATCGTCCGCTCCAACATGCGTGGTCGCACCTCCCAAGCTGCAAATTAATCTCAACCACTCGATTTTTCCGGACGAATTGGGTGGCTTAGATCGCGTTTTCATGGGACGGTAAGACATATGCGTGAACACTAGCCTACCACCTACACGTTGGAGCAGTCGACCAAGACCGAATAAGCTTGGTCGTTGTGGAACGCCCGCCCGAAGTTGGTATGGGATACGGCTTTTGCGTCACTAATCTTCTGTTTCAATTCGATCTCGACCACTCAACTTCGCTGGATGAATTGAGTGGCCCAGATCACGTTTTTGTGGGACGGTAGGTATAAATGCCTAAACCGTCATGCCATCTACACGCAGGTGTGATCGGACAGTCCAGGATAGTTCCCTAAGTCTGGTTTCGTTCAGGGTGAAGAGCAGTGCTTGCGTACCTCCTTAGAAACCCTAATTCCACCAAGTGTCGCAGATGAGTGTCTTAAAGATCATCTCATCCGTCCAACTTCACCAGCTCGGTTATATAGCCCTGGTCAGGAGTTAATTAGTCAGTGCGAAGTCATGGTGATCACCATTCACCACTCTACCACACCATGTGGTCAGTAAAGGAAGGGTTTGCATGCGCAACTTCCAAACCATGTTGGATATACTCAATGCAGTACCTACATAATATACACACGATACTTCACAAGTATCAATTTCCTTCCTGGGTTTTGCTTTCGGGATGTTTTCTCCTCCCGAACGAGCTTAAAACCTAAATATTCTCGCGTTTGGAGATAGGAAATTCTTTTCCGTATGGAATGGAGGGGCGGATCATCAAAATCCGAGTCCGTACTCGAATTATACAACGATTCTAGTAAGGAGCGCTAATTAGGGTTTATGGTGCAACAATCAACGGTTGCCCCTCCTCTCAAGATGCAAAATCTCGGCCGTCGAAGGTCACCAATCTAGCAAGCTTCCCGATCCTCACTTTCCAAGCTACAACAACATGCTACATGTTTTCCAAAACACTCGAGACATCAATCATGTCACAAACTGGGGAATACATACTGGGGTATTGGTCTGGCGGTTTACGAGATGCAGCGCACAACGCGCCATCACAAGAACGTGATAGGAAGTCATGGATGGTTAGTGATGATGGGAGAAGTGGGAAAGCCTGGTCGTGTGACACCAACACACTACTCCACTACTCCATCACTCCACTTTCTCCACTTCCCACGAGATACGAAGGTTAGGCTAAAGGACTTATATAAATAGGTTCTCCGCCCTATTTTCAACAATAACACAAGTCCAGACAACAGAAGCAAGTGTTGATACAATCGTATTCAAACACCAGAACTGATAGCTTACATCCTGCAAGCCAGTTCAGTCTTCTGATACAAGTATTGCATAGCCAACACCTTCACATTCTCAACACCTTCTTCTCTTCCCTCCCTAAGATCAACCCCATCTCCTTCACTTTGTGACCGAAACAAGTCTGGAACGGCCATTTATTGGTTTAGGCCGGACTTGCACAGATTGATCTCTCGAATCTACAAGCACTCACCGCGCAGTGCATTTGTTTTAGGTTTAGATTCATTCCTCATCCACACCCCAAATTACCAAAATTAGCAGGAATCGTTTTCACCCATAAACATTGGTTTAGGCTGGATTTTGTATCTTTAGGGATAAAGAGGATCTCAGATGGGAATAATACTTCAATTGATTTTGAAAATTGAAAATTGAAACCCTAACTATGAATGTAAGTATTGCAATCATTTTCTAGAGTAATTACAAATATAATGTGAAATTATAAGGGAAAACACGTTGGAGGAAGTAGCACAGCATCTTAAAGCGTGTAGGATGCTGGAAAGTGGTAGCACAACGTTTTAAGTACGGTAGGGTTTAATCCATCGCGAGTGAATTTTTATGCCTTCTAGCTTGTCAGCGTTGATGAGTTTGCAGTAGCCGCCTAAGATGACATATGCTACCAGGTACGGTTCACCCTTCTTTTCGGTAGGTGAATTAGGTGAGGTAGTCATTTTCACTATAATGCTTCCAACCTTGAACGCGGTTGCCTTCGTTACTAGGTCTCCAATTTCGAATGGGTTTGGGCGTGTAGACATCAGGGTCTTGTTTTTGTCGTCTTTGATCGAGACAACTTCTAGACTCCTGATAAACTGTTTAAAGGGGTCGGCCTCCCATTCGCATCTCTTAGAAAAGGTTGGTTTCTTGGCTAGAGCCAGTCCCTAGGACTTACCAGAATGAGGGGCGGTTGGTTGTAAAAAGGGTTGCATGATGAGACTTACTTGATATCGGAACCTTTCAACGTACGCTGACAGGATCTCCCCGGGAAGTTGCGTCACATTGGAAAGTTGTTGGTGTGGCAACAAACAGTCGTCAGGTCCAGAAGGCGTGTTGGAGATTCTTTCAGGTATCTTAGCCGGTAGAGGACAGACTCCTAGCGTTGCCATGTTGTCATGTATCCAAGGGCGTCCTAGGATCATGTCATAGTTGGTATGATCTTTGACTATGTAGAACTTTTCTTATGTCGAGGCATCACCCAATTTGACTTCAAGATCAATATATCCATATGCATCTCTGAATTCTCCTTCTGGATCCTTAATCATAGTTGGGTGACGAGTAGCTTCCTGCTTCGATATCTTTGCCTCTCTCAAGGTTTTGACATTAATGATGTTAAATTCGGAGGCCGTATCAATCAACACGCTATCGAACTCAACGTTTCTCAAATGAGTGACGGTTAGGGGTCCCCAGTTTCCTTTGCTCGCATCTTTCAGGAAATACTGGGGTCCCTGGACTGCTTCTAGATACAAACGCCTGCCTGATACAACGCGGTTGAGAGCTATAAATATGTCTTGACACTGTCCCTTGGAGAAATACAAGATTTCACATAAGCGCTCCATCATAGATTGTACAGTCTTGCGAACAGAATCTCCAGAAATCATATAGTTCCTGATAGGAAGAGGATCTCTATGAACACCTTCATTTCCAAGATGAAGTTCTCTTGTCTCTATCTTTTCCCTGAAGATTTGTTTCAGCCTATTACAATCTTTGGTTGGATGGTGAACAAATCTATGGTAGCAGCAGTATTTAGGGTCTTCCATGTTTTTCTCAGTGGGAGGACGTCTGATAGGAGGCATCTTGATGGCGTCGTCTTGGATCCACGCTTCTAAGAGTTCTATCACTTCATTCATGGGGAAAGGAAAACCTGTATCTTCGGCGTCTTGTGTAGGAGTTTTGTCCGCTCCTTTCCGAGATGAAGTCTTGTGTGCCGGGGATGCCCGCTTGGTTTGTTGTTCCGTCGCTGAAGCTTTCCTTTTTTCTCCCCCGCCTACTACACTCACAGAAGGACCAGTGTTGTATTGCTTGTTCGTAAGATGCCTGCTTCCTCAACTTTCACGTGAATCTTTACTTCGAAAAACTCTGGTTCTTTCTAGCAATGCTGGTGCGGTTGTTGCTGAATGTTTGGCAGCTTCACGGAGTTCATAGAACGTTTGAAAGCCTAGATTCTCTAGTAGAGAGCGGTATATGTGTATCATCCCATACCAATTGTTGTTCGGTGACATTCGGGTCATGACAATCCAGTGCTTGGGTTCTGAACCTCTTAATGAAGTCGTTGGGATGCTCGTTGTTCCGCTAAAGAATTCTTCCCAGATCTGAAAAGGTGATCTGTTCAGACACGAAGAAATACTTTCTGTAGAAAGCACTGACCATCTCGTTCCAATTGGATATGCTGTTAGGTGAGATGTTGTTGTACCAGGTGTACGCCCTTCCCGTAAGTGACTTTGAAAATTCTTTTAGGCGGAGAACATGAGTGTATTCATGCTCCCCCAAAGATTCTAAGAATCGAGGGACGTGTTCACGAGCATTACCAGTACCATCGTAGAGGGAGAATTAGGGAGAGGTGTAACCTCTGGGAAGAGGAATTCGTTGCACATCTTGAGGGTACGGTGGCTGATGCTGGTGTACATCCATTCGGTTCCCTTTTCCTCGATTTTGGATAAGTCATTCCAGGTCCTCACGTGTGATGAAGTTGGATGGTTGGTTCCTTCCTCTTGGGAGTTCAGGGAAAATGCGAGTTTCCTCCTCCGTGTGGGCCAGGATGGAAACGTCTCCCCAGGGTTGTCATGAAAATTGCGGCAATCATTCATGTTTGTGGGAGAAATCTACTTCTGCAGGTTTAGGTAATTTTGGGTGTGTGTGGATGAGAAGTGAATTTAAACCTTCAACAAATGTGCTGCACGATGAGCACTTTTGATTCGAGAGATAATCTGTACAATTCTGGCCTAAACCAAAGACACGGCCGTTCCAGATTTGTTTCGGTCACAGGTGAAGGATGTGAGGTTGATCTTAGGGAGGGAAGCGAAGAAGGTGTTGAGAGTATGAAGGTGAAGGCTATTTGATGACTTGTTAACAGAAGGTTGAGCAGGCTAGCAAATGTTGCAGGAAGGCTCTGGGTGTTGAATACGATGGTATTAACACTCGGTTTTTCTGTGTTGTTGGAAATAGGGAGGAGAACCTATTTATACAAGTCGATAAGCCTTCATCACGTCTCTCGTGGGAAAGTGGAGGAAGTGGAGTGATGGAGGAAGTGGAGTTGTGTGTTAGTGTCACACGGTTGCTTGCCCACTTATCCTATCATCTCTAACCACCCATGTTTCCCTGACACGATCTTGTGATGGCGTGTTCAACGCTCCACGCTGTAAACCTCCAGACCAATACCCAAGTTTGTATCCCCCAGTTGTGACGTGATTAACGTCTCGAGTAAGTCATGGGTCCCACATAAGGTAGCAAACGGTGCTAGGTAAAATAATCAAGTTGTTTGTAGGCGCATATTGTATGCATGCGGTGCATTAAATATGCTTAACATATTTGAAGCCTACACAACCTTGATGAAAAGATTGCAAGTTGAAGTGACTCAACTAGCTATGTTCAGGCGTTGTTCGGAGGTCGCATGAGCAAGACCCACCTTGGCCGGTTATGCCATGGGGAAGTGTGGAGGATGGTGATCACGGTGATACCTTGTTTGCCACCTAACTCCCTTTCTAGGCTATTCATCCAAGCATGTGAACTTGGACGGACGAGATTGATGGAGGAATAACCGTTGGATTAGGGTTTTGAAGGCTTGCGAGATTCCTCTTTCACCCTAACGGTTTTATGCCTTGGAAGGCGTGCATGGAGTGGCCGATTGTCCCTGCATGTAGGTGGGACGCTACTCTACACGTCCACGCCAGCTGGAAGTCAATCGGAGCAATCTGGGTCGCCCGTTCTAGCCTGCGATGACGGATGGCCGAGATTAGAAGGGATCTCGCATGTTGCCTTTGGGCACGAATTTCGAGATGGCTGGTCTGCAACCGACCGTGGCCGATTGGCTGGTCTTGTATCCGGTCCCATGGTGAGTACACAGGCGTCGTCGGCCAGCAGTTGTGCTTCGAAATCGTTAGTGCGCGCATGCCCAAAGTTGTTTGGTCGCAACCTGTAAGCAAACCCTAATTTTAGGGTTTGTGAGCCGCAGCTTCACGCTAGCGCATCTCGACGCCCATGGCTCCTATGGTGAAGCCGTTTGCACCATTAGGAAGGTAGACCGGCGGTGAGCATGTGCGTGCACGCTACTCGGTCCCGCGCATGATCTAGGCCGTCCAACCATGCATGCGGAGTTGGACGGATGAGATCTATTTTTGAGTTTGTTTTCAGCAGGTGAGACTAACATGGGTAGTCTTGCATGCGTTCAACGGGGCTAATATAACCCGCCGTCAGGTAGCCTACGGGTGTTTGCATGTCGAATACAAGGCTTTGAGTAGGGCATTAATTGTAATGCTGCAAACCTACAGAAAATCGGGATGGTTACTACATGCTCCGCTCTGGGTAGGTTTTAATTCTCAGGGATGGTTGCACATGCTCCAATGAATTATAATGGCCAGAAATATTCATCGCCTGAAGGCTTTATCCTTTGCAGGACGTCAGCTTACAAAAATTGGATTTTTACAATTTTAGCCTTTAAATAGAAATCCACCATCAACATTAAGTCCCCTGCCTAGCATGTAATTATTACACTGTTGCAGGGTAGGCATGAGATGGTGACAAATATACGTAAAAGAAATAAAGGTAACTAACCTTGGAAGGCAGCCGCTAGTGATTGTCCATGTGAACGCACCATCGCAGGCATGAAACCTTGGGTGGGCCGGTTTCCCTTCTTGGTTTTTGGAAGCAAAAAGGGTCCTTTTCAAATTAGACTTCTTCAAATTTTTGCCTATAAAAGGGAGAACCCATTTTCGTTTCACGATTTCTCTTTTTTTTTTGTGAACGTCCAGCTCTCTGCTCGTCTTTGCCGCTTATCGTCGTTCTTGCGGCGCTGTTAATCAGGTACGTGCAAAAAAAAAAAAAAATTGCAAACCCTAATTATTTAGGTAGAGTTTCTTTTGCACTTTGAGAGGATTGTAGGTGCAACAAAACATACCATAATTGATTCCTTTACCGCCTGCCAAGATTGCGTAGTAAAAGAAAGCATAAACATGTTGCTCGTTCCCTTTATCCTTGCATGTCAAAACCCAGGTTGTAGCTTGATAGAACCACTGCCTTGAACTTGTAGACATGATAAAAAACTGTAGAAAATATGTTGACATGTTGGATTAGTTTTAGGGATGCGTATGCAAACTTTAGTGCCCGCCTGCGTGATTTTGAGGTACTCTTGCGCTTGCGTTTATCGAAATTGCTGTAGAATCCTCATACAAACTCGGATTTTGACGGTCCGCATATGTATCCTCAAGCCCAGAAAATTTCCAAGTTTTATTAAAGAAGCTTTTTTAATTTTGAGCGTGTTTAGGGGATAAAAACCGCGAAATAGTAAACTTCCAGGAGGTTTTCAGAATTTTTTCAGGTTGCGTGTTTTATGATGTTTTGGCCACCCCTCCTTGCTCTTTCATCCGATTATCGTGAAATTTTTATATGTTGTAGGTAACTTCCATATGAAGAGAATGGAACATAACATAACACTAGATTCCATATCCATTGCTCCCAGTTCATAATCGAATACAGGGTAGTGTAAATTTCCCTCAACTGAGTTTGTCTGGAAGACGCTTGAACCATCCCAATCCCATGTAATCTCCGTATTAGGTGCCTAACAGCGAAGTTGGGAATCACGAGAATATTTTATTTCCGTACGACTCCTTGGAAACATGCTGACACTTCCAATCTTATTGTAGTTGCTCAAATGATGAACGCGGAGGATAATGTTGTGAAGGGAGGTGTCGACCCTTTCAGAGATATGCCAAATATAGATGATGAAATGCTTACCAAGTCTTTTTCGAACATCAGGAAGCATCCCAATCATAAAATATGCCTTATTACTGGTACAGAAAGTGATGAGGGTCACTCATCGTCTTTAGTAGGCGTGATGAGGTTTTGTCTCCAGAAGAAAGAATATCCACCTTCCCTTATTGACTTCAAAATTTGTCAGACTCCACTTAGCTCATAAGAAGGATGGATGTGGCGTATGTTGGGTAACGCAAGGATTAAAGAAAACTTGACCAGGGCACGAATTCTTGATGTTGTCAGGGCGTCCGCAATTCTCCATGTTAAGAAGGACATCCCAGGTTTGGTTGCTTTTGTTTCTCGATGGCGTCCTTCTACAAATACAGCTTTATGCACATGGGGTGAAATGACTATTACTCTTGAGAGCGTGTCTGCATTAATGAGTCTTCCTGTCACTGGCAGTTTTAATTGCAAACTGTATGGCGATGATGAAGATGCCATCCACCAGTCTATAATTCAGAAACTGAACGAATACGACCAGCTGGACAAGAAGCCGAAATGTTTCTACACATGGTGGGTAGGTGAATGGTCCTCCATGCAAGGTAATGATGATCTTAGCGCAGCTGCATTCTTGTCCTTGTGGTTGTCCAGAGATATTCTTGATGACGGCTCAGGAACGAAAACTATTAGAAGGAAGATCATCATGTTCGCCATTAAGCTAGGCAAAGGTATAACTCTCCCCTTGGCTTCGTTATTCCTTGGCTCGTTGTATGGTCACCTGAATTATTTAGTGGAGGAGATGTATATTTCCAACGGGTACATGAACGTGGATACATATGTGCACGTCGCCTTTCTTCAAGCGCTTTTGTGGGAACACTTTAAGGATTACGCTTCCATTCCTACAACCTCAGTCCCCAGCTTGTATGGTGGTTCAAGAATACTCCGTTGGCAGAATAGACGTCCAAAAGTTGGGGTGAGGCTTGTAGATTTTCTCGATAGTGTGAGTGCCATAGACTTTCTTCCTTGGGGGCCGGTTCATCCTTCCGCCATCGTCCCTGTCATTGAGTTGCCGCCTGAGGGGAGAGATATGAGCCCTGAAGAAGGTGTTTTCTTGTGGAGCTGTATACCAGGATATGTTCCTTCTTTTTGTGATGACAGGCTAAGCATCATTCCATATAATATTGATAGAGCCGCTCGCCAAATGGGTTTTGATCAAGGTGTCCCATTTCGTCGTCCCGCAATGCCTTCAGAAGAACTTAAGTCATCATGCCTTGACGTTGATGTTTTCTCGCCGTAGCTAAAACTTCATTTTCCTTCCCCGGGGAGAAAGACGGTAGCTACTTTTGGTTACAAAGATTTTTGGAGGGGGCAACTGCTACTCTTTAAATCATTTGCTAGTGAAATGACAACTGACCTTCGTGGTAAACCTCTTGATGACGTCTTGGTTGGTCATAGGCGATTGAAATCCCTTCTAGGCAAACGAGGCAGGGTTAACGCCACCGACTGTAATCTCAAGTCCAAGAAAAAGAAGCGAGAATGTAGCCCAGTAATTCTCAACTCTTCCAATATGCAGGTATTCTGAATTCTTTATGCTTGATTTCCAGTTTCGACTTTCATGAGCAGTTTTTATTAATCCTTGTTGGTGATCAGGGGATTCCTGAAGAAAATGCCTTTGATGTACTGGCTCGAGTTTACAATGAGGAGCGTGGAGACAACGGGAAGTCTGGAAATCTTCATACTGATGAGTCTGATAACAATGACCTTCATGTAGAGTAGTCTGGCAACACTGATCATCATGCGAAGAAGTCTGGATACACTGATCCTGTCATAGATAACGATGAAGGTGGTGCAAGCTCGATTGAAGAGAATGCCTTCCAGAGAAGTAATTTTAGTGAGCTTGTAGATGAGGTCGTGTCAGCAATCCGGACCAGCACTCCGAGGAATCTGGAAGGGACATCAGCTGCGATGGTTCCTTCTAAAGAGATGTTGTCGCCAACAGTCTTTCCTGGTGCTATGTTCGACCTTCCCTTTGATAATCCACGTCCTGATCATGTGTTGGTTGGAGGGTTCAGCGTGCCGGCTCAGTTTTAGGAGTTGTATACCAAAATATAGAATAAATATGGTCATATTTCCACCACCACGAAGCTGATGAGTCTTCTTGATTTGGTCAATCGCGTTCAGGAGGCCTTACATGCTATTCAGGAGATGAGCGTTGCAATTGGTCGTGATGTTTCTGAAGACGTGATGGAAGACTGGAAGTGCCACTTGGATGTGTTTGCGCAGTATGACTTCAATGCTCCTTGGTTCTTCAAAATGTTTTATGCAATTCAGGAGATTCAGAAGAAGCAAGGTATGGTGCCTTCCACTGAATGCGTCGTTCGTCAGAAACAAAAGGTTGGTAGGTTGGCCGAGGAGTTGAAATTGCAACAAGCCGTTCTCCGGAAGATGGAAGCTGCTCTTGCTCAGAAGAATGAGGTGTTTCTGAAAGACTTTCCCTGAAGTATTCATGCCATCTACTTGTGTTTTCTATTTAGATGCTTTTCGAGTGATTGTGAGGATTTCCTTTCACACAGTTTGGTTTTAGGTTTTGAATTGATGGGTGATTGAATCTTGGACTGGTTTATTTACGACATGCTTTTATGAATTTTTGACTCTTGGAAAAGATTATTCTAAAATAGAATTTGAATCTTATATTATGAGTGATCATACATGTCATGTGAAATTGAAAACGCAGTTTGAAAGGGAAAGGTTAGGGGGGCGAGCATGTATGGTGCCTTCTCATTGAGTATCCTGTTCATATATGTAGGACGCCAAGTCCCCAATAGGATATATAACTATCTTACAATAACGTTTGCTGGAACTTACTTGTCTTTCGAAATCCGTGTATGAGAATGAACACTCCCGAATACTTTCTCCCCAAAGAGCGCATGCTAATTTTTTGAGGGGAAAGGTTGTTTCTCTGAATTTTTCTTATCGTGGACAATGCGTTTCAATGCGTGGCACTTGCTGGTGGGGTGATGGAGAAATCGATGGTAATGACAATACCTCGGGTTGGCTGTCTCTTGATCGGTGGGCGGATGCCACACAGGTGGCAGTTGTACTTCTCCATCACGTACCCATGTCTCCAACAACTCCACAATCTTCCTTATGGGAAACGGGAATCGTGGACCTCTTGAGTCTAAACTTTCCTGCGTTGGCGCGTGTCATGACTCTTTCCTTGGGTCTCGGTGTGAAGCACGCTTTGGAGACGGAATTAAGGCGTTGTCACGTGTCACCGCATCCGCGGCCCTCTTGGTCGGGTGATTCTGCTAAAACATGGAGGACGTTGCGCTGGCGATGGTATTGTTGTTGTGCTGGTGATTTGAAGGCTGCAAGCTCCTACGTTCATATGCTCTCTGATTGATTTCGCCTTCCTCCAGTGTTTCTTCCCCTGGATGAAGAGTCAGCACGGGTTGGGCATTGTTCTGAGCTTTGGCAAGAGCCTTGAGGTATAAATCTTCAAACAAGGCTTCGTATACAGTTGATTCTCTATTTTTTATCCGGAAAGCGTCGTAATTCTTCATGCTAGTCGATCCTTCTCGAGCTCCCATTGCCGGGTGAAAGGTATTGTTCGTCTCTGGGCTCTCTGGGGCCATGTGTTCTGCCAGTTCTTCTGAAAACCTGACCTTCAGAATTTCTTGCGTCATTAGTGATATTTCCTGGGTAGCTGCTTGCAGAGCCCTCCTGTAACTGAGCCGATAAGTCGTTCAAGAGACGGAAGGTTTCACTCTGCCTTTTAGCAATACCTGCTTGATTTGCCAGGATATCTTCCAGAATCCTGGTCACATTTTCGATGACACTTGGATTATCCATGTCTTCTGAAGGATTTAACTAACGGGAGTACATCTTATGAATTTCTGCGATTTGGTGAAGAGTGAACTGAAAATCGAATCAAATCTAAGATTTACCCCTCCAAATTCGAATAAAAATTGTCAGACTTTAAAGATTCGAGTTTTGCAACCGAGAGATTAACCTCCCACTGTGGTCGCCAATTGTTTGTGGGAGAAAACTACTTCTGCAGGTTTAGGTAATTTTGGGTGTGTGTGGATGAGAAGTGAATTTAAACCTTCAACAAATGTGCTGCACGATGAGCACTTTTGATTCGAGATATAATCTGTACAATTCTGGCTAAACCGAAGACACGGTCGTTCCAGATTTATTTCTGTCACAGGTGAAGGATGTGAGGTTGATCTTAGGGAGGGAAGCGAAGAAGGTGTTGAGAGTATGAAGGTGAAGGCTATTTGATGACTTGTTAACAGAAGGTTGAGCAGGCTAGCAAATGTTGCAGGCAGGCTTTGGGTGTTGAATACGATGGTATTAACACTCGGTTTTTCTGTGTTGTTGGAAATAGGGAGGAGAACCTATTTATACAAGTCGATAAGCCTTCATCACGTCTCTCGTGGGAAAGTGGAGGAAGTGGAGTGATGGAGGAAGTGGAGTTGTGTGTTAGTGTCACACGGTTGCTTGCCCACTTCTCCTATCATCGCTAACCGCCCATGTTTCCCTGACACGATCTTGTGATGGCGTGTTGCACGTTGTAAACCGCCAGACCAATACCCCAGTTTGTATCCCCCAGTTGTGACGTGATTAACGTCTCGAGTGAGTTGTGGGACCCACATAAGGTAGCAAATGGTGCTAGGTAAAATAATCAAGTTGTTTGTAGGCGCATATTGTATGCATGCGGTGCATTAAATATGCTTAACATATTTGAAGCCTACACAACCTTGATGAAAAGATTGCAAGTTGAAGTGACTCAACTAGCTATGTTCAGGCGTTGTTCGGAGGTCGCATGAGCGGGACCCACCTTGGATGGTTATGCCATGGGGAAGTGTGGAGGATGGTGATCACGGTGATACCTTGTTTTCCACCTAACTCCCTTCCTTGGCTATTCATCCAAGCATGCGAACTTGGACGGACGAGATTGATGGAGAAATAACCGTTGAATTAGGGTTTGGAAGGCTTGCGAGCTTCCTCTTTCACCCTAACGGTTTTATGCCTTGGGAGGCGTGCATGGAGTGGACGATTATCCCTTCATGTAGGTGGGACGCTACTCTACACGTCCACGCCAGCTGGAAGTCAATCGGAGCAATCTGGGTCTCCCGTTCTAGCCTGCGATGACGGATGGCCGAGATTAGAAGGGATCTCGCATACTGCCTTTGGGCACGAATTTCGAGATGGCTGGTCTGCAACCGACCGTGTCCGATTGGCTGGTCTTGTAGACGGTCCCATGGTGAGTACACAGGCGTCGTCGGCCAGCAGTTGTGCTTCGAAATCGTTAGTGCGCGCATGCCCAAAGTTGTTTGGTCGCAACCTGTAAGCAAACCCTAATTTTAGGGTTTGTGAGCCGCATCTTCATGCTAGCGCATCTCTACGCCCATGGATCCTATGGTGAAGCCGTTTGCACCATTAATAAGGTAGACCGGTGGTGAGCATGTGCGCGCGCGCTACTCGGTCCCGCGCGTGATCTAGGTCGTCCAACCATGCCTGCGGAGTTGGACGGATGAGATCTATTTTTGAGTTTGTTTTCAGCAGGTGAGACTAACATGGGTAGTCTTGCATGCGTTCAACGGGGCTAATATAACCCGCCGTCAGGTAGCCTACGGGTGTTTGCATGTCGAACACAAGGCTTTGAGTATGGCATTAATTGTAATGCTGCAAACCTACATAAAATCGGGATGGTTGCTACATGCTTCGCTCTGGGTAGGTTTTAATTCTCAGGGATGGTTGCACATGCTCCAATGAATTATCATGGCAAGAAGTATTCATCGCCTGAAGGCTTTATCCTTTGCAGGACGTCAGCTTACAAAAATTGGCTTTTTACAATTTTAGCCTTTAAATAGAAATCCACCATCAACAATTCAGTAAAAGTTTTGAGGAAAGTGGGTACCTCTTTATGAGTTGCGGCCATATCCGTTTGTGTCTTAGCCAGAACTTCCTATTTCTCCATTAAGTCTGCAATGGTAATGGGTGGTGGTCCTCCTCTTGTCCCTCCGGCTCGTCATCCTGATTAATGAGTGAAAGTTGTTGCTCTGGTGACTACCGGAGGCGTTACGCTTGAGGAGATGCCAGGATTAGCGGCTGCTCTGGCTCTGGTGATGGGAGGTGTTACACTTATTGGAATATTTCATGCTACACTGGTGCTGACGGTAGAGGTAACGGCTCCACGAGATGTATTGATCACGGAAGCTCCACTGACAGGTACATCGACGCCATGAGTGTTATCCACGCTAGTTCCATCGGAATTGATTGCTGATCCAGACCTGAGTTCCACCATCTTGAAATGAGTTGTTGATTGAATTGGTTCTAAGATCTACCCTTTTGAAATTGATAAAATCAAATCGGATTTCGAAGAAATTAACTTTACAACCGAGAGATCAACCTCCCACTGTGGTCGCCAATTGTTTGTGGGTGAAAACTATTCTTGTCGATTTTGGTAATTTGGGGTGTGTGGATGAGGAATGAATCTAAACCTTAAATAATGCACTGCGCGGTGAGTGCTTGTAGATTCGATAGTTCAATCTGTGCAAGTCCGGCCTAAACCAAAAAGAATGGTCGTTCCAGACTTGTTTCGGTCACAAAGTGAAGGAGATGGGGTTGATCTTAGGGAGGGAAGCGAAAAAGGTGTTGAGATTGTGAAGGTGTTTGCTATGTATAAATTGCAACAGAAAGGTGAGCAGGCTTGTAATTAACGCAAGAAGGCTCTGGATATTAACACTTGGCTTCTATGTTATGCTCTCTCTGTTCTGTCTTGTCTTGTTTAAAAAATAGGGCGGAGAAAGTGGAGTGATGGAGTAGTAAAGTAGTGTGTTAGTGTTACACGACCAGGCTTTCCCACTTCTCCCATCATCACTAACCGTCCATGACTTCCTGGCACGTTCTTGTGATGGCGCGTTGGGCGTTGCACGATGTAAACCGCCAGACCAATACCCCAGTATGTATCCCCCAGTTTGTGACATGATTGATGTCTCGAGTGTGTGTGGATCATGAGACCCACAGAAAGTAGCATGTAATGCTACGTTATTTAGGAAATTGATACTTGTGAAGTATCATGTGTATAATATATAGGTACTGCATCGAGTATATTCAGCATGTATGAAGCATCGTTGTTTGAGAGTCTCAAAGAAACTTCATGTTTAGCCTACTTCATGTGATGGTTTGGAAGTTGCGCATGCAAACCCTCCTTTGACCGATTACATGGTGTGGTAGAGTGATGAGTGGTGATCACCATGACGCCACACTGACCAATTAACTCATGACCAGGGCTGTATAGCCAAGCCGGTGAAGTTAGACGGACGAGATGATCTTTGAGACACTCATCTGTGACCGTTGATGAAACTAGGGTTTATGTAAAGGTGCGCAAGCATCACTTTTCATCTTGGTCGAATCCAAGCTTGGGACGCAACTTTGGCTAGGCCGGTCATGCATGTGTGTAGACAACATGACGGTGTAGGCGCCCATACCTCATTGTCTCACGAAAGTGTGATCTAGGCCACTCAATTCTTCCTGCGAAGTTGTGTGGTTGAGATCAATTTGCGACAGAAAATTAGTGTCGCAAAATCCGCACGTCGTACCAACCTTGAGCGGGCATTCCAAGACGACCATGCTTGGTCGGTCTTGGCCGATTGCTCCAACGTGTAGGTGGTAGGATGGTGTTCACGCCTATGCCTTACCGTCCCATGAAAACATGATCTAAGCCACTCAATTCGTCCGAAGAAATCGTGCGGTTGAGATTAGTTTGCAGCTTGGGAGGTGCGACCACGCTAGTTTGGGCGAACGATTTTGGATAACCAGGCATGGTATGCCTTGGCCGATCAGGTGAGGGGATAGATGGGTCCACGGTGGTCATGTTGGTATGGCTGGAACTGCTTTGATCTAATCTCGGATCCTCCATTCGTGTCGGAGAAAATGGACTCTCGTGATTCAAAACCCTAATTTTAGGTTTCAAGGCCGTGCGTCATGCTCCATTCAGGCGCACGATTTGGAACGACCAACCATGGTTGGTCCTGACCGATTGGTCAGGTATGTAGGTGGGCCCACGGTGATTGTGTTGACATTCTCCGTGCCCTTTGAATCTACATCTGCACCCTCCATCTATAACTGCGAAGATGGATGGTTGAGACCGTTTTGCGACACATGTAACGTGTCGCAAACCCTAATTTAGGGTTTTGCGTCCATACTGCTATGGTTTGGAAATTTTGGCAAGCTAGGCCAATCTTTTTGGGGGGACCGACCATGCAGGGCCCGTATTGGTTCGGCAGCGGATATTCCATACCTGCTTGGGGGTTATGGAATTGACCTGGGCTATCCAATCATA
Organism: Papaver bracteatum; assembly: GCA_023529315.1. Taxonomy (NCBI): domain Eukaryota; kingdom Viridiplantae; phylum Streptophyta; class Magnoliopsida; order Ranunculales; family Papaveraceae; genus Papaver; species Papaver bracteatum. The sequence goes on from JAJJWX010001293.1 coordinate 725,484, forward strand.
CTGGTGGAGTTGGATGGTCGTGATCATATCCAGACTGATACGGTCAGTCCGGACGCTCAATCGGGATAGTATAACACACCGAGATTTGTAGCATGTACGGGTATTTCGTACATGTTTCATTATAATGCTTGGAGATTTGTGTTGCTCTGCGGAGAGCAACACCCAGTCGTCATGTCGCACTGATAATGAGTACAAAAAATATAAGGTTGGTTGCGCATTAATTAATAATGTTGGAAATTCCCAAGGTATATGGGATTGTTGCTACATGCTCCAACCTGGATGAATTTCATGTATTTTATTCACAGAATGGGATTGTTGCCACATGCTCCATTATAGGTGAATTAATAAAGTGAAGAAGTATCCATCACTTAATAATGGCTTTATCTTTTACAAGATGTTAGCACATAATTTTTTAGGTTTTATAATTTTACCCTTAAATGAAAATCCACCATCAACAAGGACACATTATGTTTATATCCAAAGATGGTTACATGTTTCTAAACTCTCATTTCAATCATTGAAACATTCTTAGAGGATGTTATATAGTTGTTATTCACAAACTATTTTTCATCAAAGCGATTTTTAAGATATTGAAATAATCAACATGACTTTCGTCACGAGTAAAGATGAACTTGTCCAAAGAAAAATCTTACCAACGCATATTTCGAGAAATAGATAAGTGATATAAACTCAGCTCGAAATAAAAAATGTGTATAATCGAAGTCTATATTGCAATACGACTTTTATCTCAAGATAGGAGATATAATAAATAGACTTTTGAGTGATAGATAAGTTCAAGTCTCCACATACCTTTTTGTCGATGAAGTTCCACCAGTTCCTTGATTAGTTCTTCATCTTTGCATGATGAACACCGTGGAGTCTAGAGCTCAACTACACTTACTATCCTAGTCCGAGACTTAGCTATAAGTAGACTAGAAATCAAGACTTATAGTTTTGGCAACTAAACTTGACAAGCAAGCTTGAGGTAGAAACGCTTGCGAGTTCGACCAATTAGTGCTCTAACAATCTTCCACTTTTTCAATTTTAGTGACAAAACTACCAATACATATGGAATACAAAAAAATAAACTTTGCAGCTTTCCATCCACATGCTTGATCTCCTCCTTGGTTCTTCAACATTACTTCCAAGTACTCTAATGATTCCAAAGATATTTAATTCAGCATCATCGTTGTTGAAGATCCGTAGCCATAACAATGAGAAAACAATATCTCTCAATCATTGTTACACGATTTCATAGTATTATTACACAGCATCAAAGTTCAATTGTATCACAAATTCGACAACAATTATGGTGATATGTATCACTCCCCCTTAGTCAATACTTCATCTCCCATGAAAACCACTCCCCCTTACATAATGATCCGAAAACCATATGTATTTGTAGTGTGAACTATACATTAATTCTCCCCCTTTTTGTCAGTAAAATTGGCAAAGGTACGAAAACTAGTGGGATCCTAATGAAATTTCCATAGAGACATTTCATGACCAAAAGAAAGCACATATCAACTTTTTAGATGCAATCATATAGCCGAAACTAAATGCATTCATCAAGGAGTTTATAAAGATACAAGATAACCCCTATAATATTCCACAGCCTCACTCCCCACAAAGATTTGGCAATTAAGCACAAGTTCAATTAAGAACTCTCCGCCATAAAATGTCATTCCCGAAAGAACAACAAGAGCGACCTTACTTTCACAAGAAAAGAAGGGTTTCTTTGGATAAAACATATGAAACATGAATTTGTATCCAAAAATCTCAATTAAATTAACCAAATGAGAATCTATGATTAATTTAATCGAAAATGCTCACATAAGAGAACTTACGGAGCCGCACAGTATTTACATAAAAATATGGATTAGGGAAGATCAATACTGCAGAATAAACAAAGATTCATTCTATTTTTTATCACTATTTGCACAATAACATATAATAGACTTTAATCTTTGTAAACAAAAGTTCATCCTTTCTTCTGTCAATATTTGCATAATGGCATAAAAGGCTTAACTTTCGTTTATCAAAGTTCATTCAATCTTTTATTAATACTTGCATATCGACATATGAAAGACTTAACTTTTGACCACGTATGGGACAATCACAGTTCATGGACGCAAACACACATATCCCATAACAAGTTGCAATATATGAAACCATAAAGATTAATACTGCAAAATCATCTTCCAAATAAACTTTAGAATTTAAATAAACAAATCTAAAAATATTGCAAGATGAAAATCATTGGAAATAGATATATGTACTCATAATAATGACTATTCCAAACCCTAGTTATCCTTCTTAAAAACACAAGAATAAATTCTCATAAGAAGTTTCCTTGATAAAATAATAAATTGACAAGCTAAGAAACAAAGATAGACTTTTAAACCATCGAAAACGGATATGAATTGAAGTCAAATTGTAGTTTCGAAATCCTCACGAGCCTTGAGATATTTGAGCTTGTGATTGATAGCATCCACAACTTCTTCAGAGAAGATATCCTTATTGAGAAGATCTTTAACATGTGTCTTTATGAGACCAAGGTCAGAAGCAAACTTTTTAAACTCATTTCTTAAAACATCAAGACTCTTCAAAGTATCAACGAGCTGCAGTTTTGCTTCCTCAAAATATTTAAGAAAATCATGAACCGCTTCAGTAGAAACCATATCCTCATTCTCAACATCCTGGTGTGTATATGCATAGTAACATGAGGCATTAGGATGATCATCTTCTACTAGGGTTCTTTTCTTTCTCTCTTTGGACTCGAACCAATACCTTTATCAAGAAAACCTCTTGCAAATCACAGAGCGTGGAGATGAAGACATTCTTGACAAAACAAAAAATAACCCAGAGTATGCGTACGAGACTCAAGGGTTTGGTATTTAAATGGTTTCTTAGGGAATGTAACTTTTAGGGTATCCAAAATTGATTCGTGACAGTAACACAACCCGTACGAACATAATTTTGACCCAAAAAAAAGACACACCAAAGGTCGTGCCTTTACGACATGACTGAATTTTTTTTGCTACGTGACTATTTTCACAAAATTTTGGCTCAATAAATTTTATATCTCAGTAGAGAAACAATTTAGAGCACAAGAGTAGCAGGAAACTTAGTTGCAAAGAAAAACTTCTTCGAAAACAAAGCAAACATAAAGAAAAACGATGAACATCTTTAGACACAGTAAATACTTAAGCAAAGTTTTCTGCAGATAATATTTCAGCTATAGACGATAAGAGAATAGCTCAATTAAACAGAAAGCAATTTTGCCAAAAGTAGACCTGATTATTAACACAACTTACTCAACATGATTTTTATGAGTAAGTTCGCAATACTTGTGATTAAGTAGCACAATAATGAGCCCTAAGCTCATTAAATGAACGATGTTCATGGTTGAGTCTCTTTTTCCTTTCAAATCTAGGAAAGAATATCTTTTGATGTGAGAAATTATCATAAAACTTACTGTCATCAAAATTCGAGACATAGTTTGAGTTCTTACCAGAAGAATTTTGACTAGAGGTGGTTGACAGCCTGTTGACGATTTCTTTATAACCTTTAATTATCACTTTTAGGTTATTTCTCATATCATCATTTTTGCTTCCTTCTCCTGACACTTTGTTCACATCAAAAGTAATATTATCTTTCTTTTTGACAGAAGAAGATACCTGATCTTTTCTTAGACGATTTTTGTTGAGTCGTCTGTTATGCTTCTGAACATTTGAGGAACTCATCGAACTGACTTTCCTGGTAGAATACATAGGGTGTGTACTGAAACCAATTGGTTTATACATACGAATGTCAGTTACACCTTTAAGGATTAATTCTAAGGTGTGTTGGAGTAAAACAAAGGAATTGTCATTCAACCTAGAGTTTCTCTTTTGCATAACAGACCCTTTTGAGTCACAAAAGAGATATACTTTCTGATCACGAAGGTGATTAGATAGTACAGACTTAACAACATCATTTGGAAATTTCTTCCTTCCATGTGATGTGGAACATCTTTGATTAGAGGAAGCTATCGGCACATCTTTTCTAATAGGAAGGGATTCCGGTTTTTCTTCTGGAACTGGAACTCTTTCAGTTGTGATAGAAGGTATAGTAGACTTTTTGGAACATCCTTGAATCGAGAGTTTACTCAAGCGATGTTCGACTTCCAAATCATCCTTTTTGAGGCTTGCCTCAAGTAAGATATGTGAGGACTGAACTTCAACATTTTCTTTGCAATGAGATTTTCCTTTAGAGTCATAGTCTCTTACTATACCAAGAAGAACATTGACATTGTTTTTCAACCGATTAAATCCATCAACTTGGATTTTAACAAGGTTTATAATTAAGTCACTCTCTTCAGATGCTTCCCATTCGTCGGAGATAAACTCTTTTGAAGGGTGATCAGGATAACACATGTCAATGCTAGTATGTTTTGTGAGAATTCTAGGTTCATCTATATTTGAGATTGCCGAATCTTTCTCTTTAATAGACATTATTGAAACAAACCTTTTGTTTATGGTAACACGTTTATCAGAGATATTACTTCCGTCCATAGATTCAGATCGCTGCAAACACTGACTTATGAGGTCTTTAAACGTGTTTTCCTGCTCTGATACCAATTGAAAAAGCGGGGGTCTAACAACCACACCCAATATTTTGCTTAGCAATCTGTATGGACTAACTCCAATATACTTTTAAGAGAATCAACTAGACATTCAGACTCAATCTTAATAAAAGGTATACCAAAGAGTTATATCTCAATTTCTCGATTCAATGCTCACTCAAGCAAATATAAACTTGCCAGTTTGATTGAATACAAGAGAAATAACTTGAACGGTACCAAAGACCAATGTTCAAGGATCAATCAATTTCAATCAACAACCAAAGGTTGGATTTACCAATTGACCGATTGAATGCATAACCTATGATATTTCAATTATATAACAAAATATAATGCGGAAAAGAAACAACACAGACACCAGAAGTTTTGTTAACGAGGAAACCGCAAATGCATAAAAACCCCGGGACCTAGTCCATATTGAACACACATTGTATTAAAACGCTACAGACACTAGCCTACTACAAACTAACTTCGGTCTAGACTGTAGTTGAACCCCAATCAATATCACACTGATCCAAGGTACGGTTGCGCTCCTGATGTCTCTGATCCAAGCAGAATACTACGCACTTTATTCTCTTAGCTGATCTCACCCACAACTAAGAGTTGCTACGACCCAAAGTTGAAGACTTTAATAAACAAATCTGTCTCACACAGAAAAGTCAACAGGAATAGATAAATCTGTCTCCTACAGAAAAGCCTTCGAGTTTTTTTCCATCTTTTGATAAATCAAGGTAAACAGGAACCAATCAATAACCCAGACTTATATTCCCGAAAAACAACCTTAAATTATCAATCATCTTATAATAATCTTAATCGACTAGCGAAATAAGATATTGTGGATCACAAACGATGAGACGAAGGTGTTTGTGACTACTTTTCTATCTTGCATGTCGGACATATAAATCTCAAGCAAATCTTACGAATGCACTCAATCACGATAGAAACAACAAGTCATATCACGCAACTACAGAGAAAATATTTGAGTCCGGCTTCACAATCCCAATGAAGTCTTTAAGTCGTTAACCTACAGGGTCTCGAGAAAAACCTAAGGTTAAAGGAGAATTGACTCTAGATTAAACAATAACTAGTATCACATAAGAGGTGTGGAGATTAGGTTTCCCAGTTACTAGAGTTCTCCTTTATATAGTCTCCAAATCAGGGTTTGAAATCTAAGTTACCTTGGTAACAAAGCATTCAATATTCACCGTTAGATAAAAACCTGATTAGATTCAAGCTAATAACTTTCAACCGTTAGATCGAATTTAGCTTGTTATACACAAATGAAATATAACTTCATTTAGGTTTGAGTAACCATACCTAAATGTGTACACCTAGTTGGTTCAGTAATAGTTAACCAATGGTTAGCCATATGAGCACTTTCATATCAACCTTATTCATCTTCACCATAACTAGTTCAAATGAATCAAATGAACTAGTAAGAGAGTTGTTCAATTGCTTAGATCTCATAGAAGTATACAAGATACAATCGAAGTAAAATCAGTTTTGATTCACTCGAATAGATTCATGAACATTATATCCACTGTTTGCAAAAATTGTATTCCTTAATATATATAAATGTTTTAGTTCATGAACAAATCGATTTTAGAAAGTAACTTACCCAAGTATGTGAACATGTATGCTTACTTAAGTAAACGGATGAATTTGTTTTTCACTTCCAAACTTTATCAGAAATTCACGGACGTGAACTTTCCGCCAGTACGTGTATGGGTATACATACTGTCCCAGATTTTCAACAACCGCCAGTACGTGTACGGGTACGCATACTTTGGGTTCCCGGTTTAGGACTTTTACACAAATGTGAGAACACACTATGTTTATATCCAAAGATGGGCATGTTTCTAAACTCTCATTTCAATCATTGAAACTTTCTTATAGGATGTTATATAGTTGTTATTCACAAACTATTTTTCATCAAAGCGATTTTCAAGATATTGAAATAATCAACATGACTTTTGTCACGAGTAAAGATGAACTTGGACAATGAGAAAGCTTACCAACACATATTTCAAGAAATAGATAAGCGAGATAAAATCGTCTCGAAATATCAAATGTGTATAATTGAAGTCTATATTGCAATACAACTTTTATCTCAAGATATGAGATAAAATAAATATACTTTTGAGTGATAGATAAGTTCAAGTCTCCACATACCTTTTTGTCGATGAAGTTCCGCAAGTTCCTTGAGTAGTTCTTCGTATTTGCATGATGAACACCATGGAATCTAGAGCTCAACTACACTTACTATCCTAGTCTGATACTTAGCTATTAGTAGACTAGGAATCAAGACTTATAGTTTTGGCAACAAAACTTGACAAACAAGCTTGAGATAGCAACGCTTGCGAGTTCGACCAACCAATGCTCTAATATATTGGATTTTCATATTTGATTTGGCTGGCAGGTTGTTACTTTCAGACATCTAGTTAAGCATGATAGAGTTTGTACATTATAAATGGATCTACATCCCATTTTTTAATTTAATTTTTAGTTTTTCCTATTTTCCATCTTGGGTTTTGTCAAGTAGGAAAAATCTTGGGGTTGTTGTATCCATAACTCTAATAAGTGCCATTTATTTTTGCCAAATATTATGACTCTGAATGTCACTTTTCGGGAGACCGATGGTTCCTGTTACGCTCAAAGTTCGATTTATTCGTTGTCCTTTCAATTTCTTACATTACTCACATAATATGCTATTCAATGGGGCAATTGATTCCAGTAACCATTCGCCTTAATGGTTTATGAGGAAAACTCAGTAAATCTCAATTTTAGCAAATCAATACCTTAATATTTTCGAGTACATAAACCTCAAAATTGCTTTGATCTTACTTAATTTTCTATTTGAAGTACAATTTAATTTAACATGTTTGTTAAAATTTATAGCGATTGATGGTTGATCTTGGTGTCAATAACTTCAAAATTTTGTGAAGGTTTAGGCAACATCGAAGTATTAAAATCTACCTTGCTTCTTCACCTACTGTATATTGATTTAGTCTTCCTAACATGTTACATAATGTTATGCGGGAAGTAAGTTTTGATTCGTTATTTTTTAGGTCCCAATCACCAATAGCGAAAAAAGAGTAAATCATGTGTCGTACTTTTTAGGTCCTAAATTCTGACGGCTATTAAATGGAACTGATGATACTTTTTCTAACACAATGTGTTTTCAAACATACAAAGTCTTCCGTAAATATTGAGTTTGTTTTCTTTTTATAATTCATATAATTATTTGTTTTAGGCAAAACTCTAAGATGTAAAATTGCGTCTTTAGGGGTGGGAAATTACACCGTCAACCGAAACAAATGGTTCCAAATGGGGGGTGTACGGGTGAACATAAATCAGAGGGAAAGGCTAAAAATTATAACTAAAAAATACATGTTTAAACTAATAAAAAAAATTATAACAAGAAAATGCACGGGGACAACCCATTAATGGCTGATAATAAAAAACATGTGTTTAAAACTAATTGGTACAATATTAGTCTCCTAAATAGTGATTACACTGAAAACTAGAAAATGCATGGATTGCTTAAAAAAAAAACAGCGTGGGGACGACCCTAGAAAATGCATGTTTAAACTAATAAAAAATTTATAACTGAATGCATGTTCAAAAAAAGTACAGGGACAACCCATCGACGGCTGATAATAAAAAAAATGGTAAAATATTAGTCTCACAAATAGTGATTACACGGAAAATTAAAAAATACATGGAGACGACTCTAAAAAATGCATAGAAAATGGACGGGAAAACAACAATAAATAAAATAAAAGGGCACAACTAATTGATTTTGTTTAGCAAATGGCATAAAATTTCTTGAACCAGTATAATCCGAAGAAAAAAAATATTGCATCACATAAAAATAAAATATTATAAGAAAACATGCATGGATGGGTTAACAACAACGTCGAATTAAACAGTAACCCTAGACGTTACGACACTGGTTATTCCCTAGTATACCATACAAAAAACACATAGATTATTATGTCTGCTATGATTTATCAGAAAATATGTAATAGTTTTAATTATTTTTAACAAAATCATTCATCAATAAATATATGTCATACCCAAATAAAAACAAACAAATCTTCACAAAATATGATTCACTGGTATATGTATGTTATACTGCCGGGGAACTTAAATTAGGGGGTGACACCAACCTGGGCGAATGAACTTCATAGACATTATTAGATGACTGAGTAACATTCCAAACTCGACCAATTTGAATATGCACTTTAAGAAATGCTTGATAGGTAGGAGTAAGGAATCCAGGGTCCATCAAAACACTGAATTCGCGACGTTCTGACACCAACTCCATAATGCATAACCTATGTACATAACATAAAGAATATCAGTACACTATGAATTTCAATATAGTTAAGAACAAGAAAAATGAACAAAATCATATACCAGTACAAAAAAAAAATACAATATAAATCTGATCATGTCAACGAGGCGCAGGTAGGCAACTTCATGTTGCCCCAAATCCAATTATTGAATGACCCAACAACACTTGATGTAGTCTAACCAAACCTACAACTAGTGAAGAGTGTGATGAATGAATTTTACTTGGGAATATTTTGATAATATTTTGCAACCCAAGCCCTTCCCATCAGTTCCATTTCCCTCGGTGTTTCTTCTTATCTAGATGGTAAAAGAGCATGCGTAGCTTTTTTGATTGAAAGAAGCCATAACATTTTTATACTTCTCATTTGATTTCCTAATGGGTAAGTTTTTCTTCAAGTGGTGGTAACAATAGCCATGATGACTTTCAGGAAATACGTCACGGATAGACCTTAACAAATCTTTACCACAACCAGTCATAAATGTGATGGGGCGATAACTTCCTTAAAATTGCGCATAAACCAATTCCAATCATCAACATCTTCTCCAGGGACTAATGCATATGCTAAAGGATAAAACCAATTCCAATCATCAACATATATGATTTAATATTAGAGATTGAACAGTACAAAACTAACAAACTAAAAACATACATATATGTTACACAGTCAGAAACTAAACAGTACATATATGTTATACTCTCAGAAACTAAACGTTACATATATGTTATTATTGATGGTGGATTTTAGTTCAGGGCTAAAATTGTAAAACCAAATTTAATGGGCTGATATCCTGCAAATGGTAAAGCCGTTTGATAAGTGATGAGTGCAGAAAACCTCTTCACTTTATTTGAAGCAATTCAATAAATACACAAAATTCACCCAGAATGGTGCATGTAGCAACAATCCCAAATATTCTGTGAGTTTTAGCATTATTAATTAATGCACGGTTAGCCTAGTGTTTCCTGTGTTGTTCCTAGCCGAGCTCTCATTATTAGCATGACATGACGACTGAGTGTTCACTCTCAGCAGAGTAACATGAATCTCCAAGTGATAATTTTGAGACATGCACGAAATACCCGTACATGCTACTCTCTGACAAAGAGAATTTCGAGTCGATGCACTCTCAGCTCGATTGAATGCATTTAATTTCCTTAAGGAAAATCTAGACTGTCTGAATCAGTCTCAGAAATAATCACGGCCACACAAGTTGGCCGCGCAATTTAACAAGCCTAGCCAAACCCTGGAAAGAGTAGGTGATCTTCATGATGACCATCGATGGGCCCGTTTATGCCCTAGCCGTTCGAACATCACACGAACTCCTCCCAACACGTCAAACGCCAGCCCTTAAATAGGGTGGTTGCGCTGCTTTGGAAGAAGCTCGGCGAGCTTAGACTGTTCAAGGCAGTCTTAAAATCATCACGACTGTCCAACTTTACCAGCCTGTTTGGATGGCCTAGATCATCCCGCGAATGATCAGTGAAGTGCTAATACATACATTGGCGGGCCCACTTTGTCCCTACCTGGTCGGCTTGCTCACGACATGGCCATAGATCCATGAATGTTTGCCCAAAACATGATGGGCATGAGGCTTTTCAAGGGTCGCGGAAATTCCACTAGTGTCTTAAATCGATCACAATCATCCAACTTCGTCGGCATATTTGGATGGATTATATCACGCCTAGAACCATCGGACAAGTACACATATGTTCACTGTCGGTCCAACATGAGCCCCACATGGTCGATCTCCCTAAAGGAGGAGCATAGCCTGCCAAACCGCTTAGTTAAAATCACGCACACGTGACCGGCCCAAAACCCTAATTAGGGTTTGCGGCATGGCATATGTGTCGCAATTTGATCACGACCATCCATCTTCACCGGATTGGATGGAGGGTGTAGATATAGACTGAGGAGGTACCAATAGTATCAACGTTAGCCCATCTATGCGTGTGATCGACCGGCCTAGGCCAACCATGGTCGAGCACCTCGAAACGAACGATCAAATGAGGCATGTCACACGGTTCCCAAATCCTTTGCGGCAAAGGATTTCTATCGCAAATCGATCACGGCCACTCATCTTTGCCAGTAAACTTGAGTGGCCTAGATCAAGCCTTCATGGGACAGAGAGGTATAGACATGCACAATAGCGGGTCGTCTTCATGCGTGACCAATCGGTCCCACCAAAATTGGCGCCCATGCTTGATTTCGGTCAAGCTAAAGAGTGATGCTTGCGCACCTCTTTAAAACCCTAAAATCCATAAACCGTCGCAAACATGTGTCGCAGATCATCTTGTACGTCCAACTTTGCCAGCTTGGTCGGACAGCATAGGATAAGAGTTAAACGGCCAATGAGGCACCTTGGTGATCACCGTCCGTCACTCTACCACAAGGAGTGATTGGCCAAGGGATAGCCCACCCATGCGGCCACCAAACGATCACTCGAAGATGGTTGGCCATGCATCTATTTTAAAAAGCTTAATCCGCGAATTACTCCGTTAAGTTTTAAAACAGCAATGCTTCATACATATTAATTATATTCAATGCATTACATGCATAAATTATACACAATATTTCATGAATATCGATCTTCCTAAATAACTTAGTTATTTAACCTAATAACATCACGTGATATTTCCTGCGGGTCCCACGACTCGACCCACTCACTCGAAACATCAAACATGTCACAAAATGGGGGATAATCACTGGGGTATTGGTATGACGGTTTACAGCGTGCAGCGTGCAATGCGTCATTACAAGAACGTGTCAGGAGAAATAGACGGTTAACAGTGATGAGGGGAGTTGGCAAAGATGTGATCGTGTAACAATCAACACTCCTACACAACCCCACTACTCCATCACTCAACTTCCTCCACTTCCTATGAGATGAGGGTTTGCGCTCAATAACTTGTATAAATAGGTCCTCTGCCTATTTCCAAAAAACACAGAAAAATACAGAAAAAATCAAATGTTGTCACAGTATTCAGAAAACACCCAGAACTGATAGCTTACATTGTGCAAGCCAGATCAACATTCTGATACGAGTCATAAACAACCAACACATTTACAATCTCAACACCTTCTTCACTTCCCTCCCTAAGATCAACCCCATCTCCTTCACTTTGTGACCGAAGCAAGTCTGGAACGACCATTTCTTGGTTTAGGCCAGAATTGTACAGATTGATCTCTCGAATCAAAAGCACTCACGTGCAGTGCATTTGTTTAGGGTTTAGATTCATTTCTCATCCACACACCCAAAATTACCAAAACCAACAGAAATAGTTTTTACCCATAAATAGTTATACTTCAAAATAAACATTATATAACTAATAAACTGTAACAATACAAAGGAAAAAAGCACTTACCTTGATCAACTTTAAGAAAAATAACAACCATCAGTTCATCTTTGAATCTACCAGTCAGAAAAGTTGCATTGCAAAAGTTCATTGGTCGATAAAACTTATAACCTTTAAGACAAGTACTGATTGCAATGAACAACCTTTAGAATCTCTGAGTTGCATTGTTAAATTGAAAATCCACATAAGATCTTAGATTTTTTTTCTTCAAAGTATTAACCCACCAAACCAGATCAGTGTAAGACTTCACATCATTGCCAAAATCTGTTGGTGTGAAAGTTTCAACCCATAGTGCGCATGGTGATATTTGATGTTAACACCAGCCCCAACTTTGATGTAATCTGCAATCTCCCGAGGATTGATAAGTGGGTTATGCATAACACAATCATGAATAAGGTGATTAACTCCTCAACTTGACCCCACCACCACAAGTATGACTGCCAATTTACTTTTTAATCCTGAAAACATCACAAGAAGCATCAATTACAACTACATGGATCATCCATGTGCAGGGTATCTTACTGCATTTCATTGTGAACCTCTCTCGATCATTCTTCACTTTCTTAACACGATACCAAGTCCTCAAACAGTACTCTTGACAGGCTAAGCAAACATCCTGAACACCACCTCGGAAAAGCTTATGGGTCTTTAAAAACATGCTCTCACTCATCCGAAAGAAGAGGTTCGGAAACTTTTTTCCCATCACTTTCATAATTATATCTATCACTTCTAATTAGTTATGAATTAGTATGAACGTCACTGAAACTAGAAGAACTAGAAGCACCATATGAAAGACATTTGTAGTTGCAGAATAACCTACAACTACACCCTCAGTAGAATTAGTAAAACTTGAGAAGTTCTTGATGTTGAATGACAACTTTTTTATTAATTCTCTCAATTGATTACAAAGAAGTATCTAAATGGAACTAGAATAGTTACAACTTTCTCTATTCTCTTTCCTAAGATAATTTATAATACTCACAAAAAGAACCTCTCGAATTTTACATTTTAACTCATATTTATAATGAACTTTGTACAACTGTATATGTGTTGCGAAGTATCACAACACATCTTCGTACGATTATTCTATCTTCGCAAATCTTCATACTTCCCTGTGCTTCCTCTATCTTCGTATTGTTTTGTAACTCTTTCCTCTTATATTTGTCATGATGTTCGTAAGCTAATGCCTTGTGATATTCGGTATCTACATCTTGCCTCTTCTCATGTCAATTCTACGAAGAATGAATGTCATGAGAACCTCTATTCTCGTAAATTTAATATAGTTATCACCACCTGTTAAATTCCCAACACGTCTTTTTTCTTTTCCATTACCTTTTTGACACGTTTCTTCGTAACCGTTCTTTTCAACCGTTCACGTTTAATCGCATTGATGAGTTTCTATCTTCATCGAATTCTCTCTTCTTTATAAATATTATCCTTTGTTTTTTTCTTTTTATTCTCTTATCCCATTCGTCTTCCTCATCACTTCTTCCTCTGCAATTTATTCCCTTTTTCTGCTACTACGATTTCTTATCTCTTTCACCTCTTTTCCTTTCTATTTTCTATCTTTCATCCAATGGCTCCAAAGAAGAAAACTATTGAACAAATTAATGCAGAGCTTGCTGATAGGGACCTCATTCTTTATGAAATTGATGGTTACGACAATAAGTCTTCTCTCTGTGTGAAGCTCTTCACCAATTTTATTTGGAATGATCAGAGAGTTTTAATCTCACGAGGTCAAATCCTCGCAGGTCTTCCTCTTCTTCTTTATGATGTCAATCTCCCTTTATTCTATGAAATTATTTCCCACCACAATTTTTCATGTGCCATTTATCAATTGACTGGTGATTGCATTCGCATTCTGGTTGAATTCGCAACTCGTGATGATCTTGGAAGATCTTTGTATCCAGTTAATCTTAGGAAACCTGGATTTCAAGATATGGAGATTATTGCTGCAGACTATACAGTTGAGGGTTTCTTTAAAAATTACACATTAATTCCTGCGAGGAAAGAAGATAAACGTTGGGTTGTTCGTCTTCATCGTAAAGCTAATATCGCAGCAGATGACCTTCTTATGCACGACATTGATTATGCCTCGGGAAATAATAAAACACCTCGTCATTCTAATGATGAATATTGGTATAACTACCCTTTAGCATTATCGGGCTCTTGTATTTCTGGGATAGTAGATCTTCCTGCGAACCTTCGTGATCTCAATTATCAACCTTGGGTTTATAAAAATGTATGTACCTCCATCTCCTTATCTTCTTGTTACTCTTCTATTTATTTTCAAATGAGGTAATAAACACTCTTATATGCTTTTTAAACAATATATTGTTGCCTCTGTTTCTTATCCTTATTTGAATTTGAAGGTTCTTTCTGATCTTCCTGAGGTTGTTGCGAGTAAGAATAAGAGTTCCACTTCTTCCAAAAGGTTAAATGCGAGACAAAAAACACTTCTCTCTGCGAAGGATACCCAAACTTCTGGTAGTCAAGATGATGATGCTCTTCGTAAAGGAAAAAGGAAACTTGAAGATGTTGTTTATGAGAGGAAGAAGAAGAAGAAACTCTCAACCAATGATTATTCCAATGTGATCTCTTCTAATGAGGATGTTGATGAAGATCAAGGTGATGAAGATGATAAATTTCCTGAGAAGGATTTTAATTCTAATTCTGATACCCTTTCTGATAAAGGAGATGATGATGATGATGATGGTGAAGGTGAAGGTGAAGAGGAAGATTATAGTAACACAGAAACTTTTGCTTCAGCAATGGTTCGTGTATCTGAGGCCTTTCTCCATTCTTCTCGTGGGTTAGGAAACTCTCCTACTGCGAATGCTCGTAAGCTTATTGCGAAGGCTTGCAAAGTTCCTTCTGTACTCAATAAAAACTCTCTTGATGGAATTTCAAGATTCGTCTCTCCTGCTACATTATATGCTTTAGGGAGTATGGTAAGTTTCTTTTCTATTCCTTGTTTTTTTCCCTTATTCCATTAATTTCTGACCCTTTTTACTTGTTCAGGTTGGAAGAGTTAGCTGCGCAGCTGCTTCAGATTGGGAAAGACGTCATTCCATTGCTGAGAAGAAAACTTTAAACCGTTGTAAGAAGTTGGAGATTGAAAATTCAAAACTTCGTCAGAAAGTAGAGGATTTAAGTATTGATATCGCCGAACTAACATCCCGTCACGAAGATAATCCACAATCTGCGAGCATCGCAGCTGATAGTTCTTCTCTTCTTGAGGAGAATAATCATCTAAAGCTTGAAAACTCTTCTCTTCATAATGATAAAAAGCAATTAGAAGGTAAATTCTTCGTAATGGTGAGTATTTTAATTACTTTTCTTTCGTAATTTGCTAACCAATCCCTTAACTTCTCTCCTTGCTGCAGAAAATCATGCGAAGATGAATGATGATCTGGAAACTATTCATGCCAGTCGTAAGAAGAAGATTTCTGATTTAAGATCTCAACTTCTAATTACCCAGCACAACCATAGTTTATATGTCAAGCGTTTTTGAGCTAAGATGACTCGCAAGATTTGTGAAGACAATCAAATTCCTCTTAAAAAGTACCATACGCTCCTTTCTGAAGAAATTCCTGAAGATACCCCATATCTGGAAATCTCTGATAGTGAAGTTGAAGATGATCTCTCTGAAGAAGAAAAAGAAGATCATTTTGATGGGAATAAATCCCCCGAAGAATAACTTCATTCTTTTTTGTATATCTGTTCTTGTTCTTTTCATATTGTCTGTTTGAGTACAACATTTTCTTCTTTCTTGCACTTTTGATCAACCAACAATTTCTTTTTGAAGTTTAACTCGTATTAATGTCTTAATTTTGCGATGATGACTTGATTTTTCTTTGATCGCGTGTCTCCCTTATTCGCATAACTTGATCATGTGAAGAGAAATAATATATCTTAAAGACTTAGCTTAGTATTCCCTTTCCTCCTATTATTGTTCTTCATATGATCAAATATCGCTGGAAGTACTAGAATATCTGCCTCAGTTTTAATTTGCGAAGCTTCAACTTGTTGCAATTAAGAAATCCTCCCTAAAAAATACGAGGTATGAAATATCCTAAGAAATACGAAGTATGAAATATCCTTAAGAAGTATAAGAAGTATAAAATATCTTTGAAGAAGTATAAGAAGTATTTAATCTGTGAAGAATTCTTCAATGTATGAATGAGTATAAGAAGTATTTAATCCTCGCAAAATCATTTGTTTTTGATTGCGATCAAAATCGCATCTTTTGTTATATCTTCGTGAAAATTCTTCAATGGGGTTGTCTTCTTTGTTAGGACTTCATGATATATATTCTTGTAAAAATTCTTCAATGATATTGATGGAGCTGTCTTCTTTGTCAGAACTTCATGGTATATGTTTTTGTAAAAATTCTTCAATGATATTGATGGAATAATTTTCAATAATTGTTGTGGTCTTATCATGCCTTCCTAAGTAAAGGTCTTATTTTGCCACCTCTTTTTTGATAATATTTTCGTATTTGCGATAATATGACAAGTTTGAACATTCTTGCGAATATACAATCTCGTGACATTGTCGTCTTGCGATGAAATCGCAGGACGTTTTTATACTTTCATGTAATAACCCATTGATCTCATCTTAACTTGTTTGTTATGTTCTACGAGTTCTCTTTGTATGTTTTGTTTCTCTCTTAGAATGCTCGCAGAAATTCAATTGTTGCACAAATATGACAAGCCTTTATGTTTTTTGCAAACAAGAAGCCTCGTGACATTTGCGTCTTATAGCACGTATCAGCTCCCTAATGGAGGGTGCTGCCCTTTATCTTCCCCTTGGTTGCCCCTTCAAGGAAGCGTACATCGACCATACAAGGTTATCTCTTCCCATCCGGTTCTGCAAACAACCAACTTTTGATCGCAACCTCTTATCCTTTTTGCCTATAGGGCTTATAGTTACGAGGTTGCACCCTATGGGGTATCTTTGGGCCAAGTGCATCATTTGCCAAGACTTGTCAAAAATGGCAGATGTGCTTCAATCCCACCCGGCACTCTTGACTCAACCGTGTACCTCGGTGCCTTGATCGTTTTCTGCACTTCTTGGGAAAGACAGTATGCCTTAGTCGCCCAACCTAAATCATGTAACACCGCATAATATTGCGTAATGTCGCAAGATTAGGTGAGAATCCAAGGTGTCTAACCCGGATAGGTACCCCGTTATTGGGTTGTACCCCGTAAAGTTACATGTACTCAGGTGCCTTGGTGGTGTTCCAGTGTCCCTGAGCCATGCTTATAGGTACCCCTTAAATGACGTACTTTAGGACTTTGCCTCTTACGAAATGTTGCTTCGCGAACTAGGTTGTACGCCACAAAGGTTTGCCTGTGTAATATTTCTGCGGCTTTATTTCTTTTTTGAAAGCTGATCACAGATTGCGGTCTTTTATTCGCAAATTGCGGTCTTTTCTTCGCAAGTTAATGTGTGCGTCTTTCTTTAATGAAAGTTAATCGCAATAAAAAATTTGAAACTCGTAAATTTTGCAAATTTCCTCATTTCAACTTATTTTTTCTGAATGGATATCTTGTTATACTTCACGAGAAAACATATTGATTACCTTCTTGTTTCATTACTTTCTTTCTTCTTTCTTCGCAAATCACAACCCTTTGTTATCATCGTAAATTTCCTGCATGATTAACATCGTAATTTTATTCTTTCCTGTCTTAATCCTCTGCCATTAAATTTTCACTTCTTTTCACAGCCTTTGTTCTTTTTCTCCAATTTTCTTTCTCAGTAGTTTTTCCTTCGCAAAATTCTACCTCTGTATCGTAACATTTCTTTCCTTCAGCCCAATCACCCTTGATAACTCCAACACCCTTCATATGAGGAAATTTTATGCATTGATGTAAAGTGGAAGCTACGCCCAGAATTCCATGGAGCCAGGGTCTTCCTATCAAAGCATTATATGGTGATTCGACATCAACAATGCAAAACAGAATTTCAGTTCGCATTCCACTTAATGGAATTCGCATGCTTATTTCTCCTTTAGGCTTATTAGCAGTTCCATTAAAACCATAAATCATGTAAGTAGAAGGTATTAAATATGCGTCTTTTCCCCCATAGTTTTGTAAGCAGAATAGAACAGGATATTGACAGAACTTCCCGTATCAATCAAAATTCTATTAAGACCAATTGATTCTTCCTCCATATCATCTTCGCTTTCTTCCATATTCATGTAAATTGCTAATTTTACTACCAATGGATTATCATGTGCTTCACAACCTTCTGGAATTTCAGTGGCTTCAAAAGAAATTTCACGTTTCTGCCAATCTTCAAGTCGTGAAATTTTTGCGATGTTCATTACTTCCTTTCCTTCACCATCCCTCGCATATACCCTGCTTAGCACATTATCATGAAAATATTCTATGGTTTTATATGAGTGAACAATAGAATTACAGAAGACATTCCTTGCTTTTGATCCCACTTCTATATGTAGGGTTTCTCCTCCCTTTTCTTGTACTGTGTTCTCCCTGCGAGTTATGACTGGAGCCTGTGGTAATTGTTGCGACTGTGCTTGATTAAGTAAAAAGTGATCCAGTTTCCCTTGATCAATCATTCGCAAGATTATCCTCTCGATTATAGAAATTACTCTCTCTATCATACTCTTCTTGATCTTTGCTACCCATTGCTACTATTTTTGGCTGGCTATTATTGATTTTCTTCTCTTCTGAAATTTGCGAAGAAGTTTGCGAGGATGTTTGTGAAGTACCTGCTATGACATTGATTATTTTGGGAAGTAAATTTGCTCCTGCATCTTGATTATTGTTTGCTACTGGATATGACTCCATATTGTTTTGCTTTTCCTCTAGTGTAATGTACTCTTCTTGTAATTCTCGTAACTCTGTCATCATTATGGAATTCTTTCTTCTGAAGATTTGAACATACAATTGTTCAGTTGCGAACATCGCATTTATGAAAGACAGAATCAAATACCTCTCATCCACGCGCCCTGACATATCACTGCACATAGTTTTCCATCTTCTTACTAAATGCTTCAAACTTTCACCAATTCTTTGTTTTAAACCAAACACATCTTCAATACCAAGCCGTGAGGAATGATTTGTGATATATGCTCCAAGGAAAGTTGCTTGTAAATGATTAAATGACGTAATAGTGTTCTTAGGAAGCCCTTCAAACCACTTTAGAGCTTCCCCTGTTAAGCTTGATGCGAAGTACTTGCATAGTACAGCATCATGATTCTCCCATTGTAACATGCATCTTATGTATGCTTTAATGTGCTGAATAGCACATGAAGTCCCGTCAAAAATACTGGTAAGTGTAGGCAGATTGCATTTTGGTGGAATCCCTCCCAATTGTACTTCTCTAGCAAATGGAGTCCTCGCGACTTCTTCTATTGCTTCATCTAATTGCCTTCTATCTCCTCCTCTTTTATTGTTTATCATCCCTATCATTTCCGCTAATTCTCGAAAAATCCGTGCATTTGCTTCAGAATTCTCATCCATTGGCCTCTTCAACGCAGCCTCTCTTATTCTACGTTCTTGCGTCTCTTCTCTTGCGATCATTCGCATTCTATCATATTCTTCATTAATGTTTTCATTTGCACAATTTTGCAAATATCTTCTTTCTAAATTATCACATTTTTTTTGTTGCAGAGCATCTTGAAATTCTTGTTCTTCCCTTTCTATTCTTCTCATCCTTCTCATGCGAATATCGGGAATTTCTTCTTCTTCATTTCTCCTTCCTCTGTGATTTATTTCTTCTTGATTTGCCTGTATTTTAGTTCGAAAGTTTGGTTCATTCCTCGTTGTTTCTGTTCGTTGATTTCCAATTCTTCTCTGAATTCTTTCATACTCAACATTTTGATTGTTACGAGTCTCTTCACGTCTTCCTGCTCCACTCTCGTAATTGTTCTGATGTACTGCTTGTTGTCTCTAAGCTGACTCTTCTTCTTGATTTTCTTCACCATTCTGATTGTTTTCTCTAGGATTTGGCCTAGTTCGTAAATTTTCCATGTTTTGTTCGTGGTTTGGTATTCAAATGAAGCGATTCTCTTGATTTCTTTCAAATTGATTATGTGCTTGTCCTTGCATAGTACTTTCATCATTGATTGTTGGTGAATTTTGTCCTTCTCTCTCTGGTCTAGCATTTGATCTTGCAACACTTTGAGATTTCCTCCTTTGTAACATCTCATTCTCCATCCTTAATTCTTGATTCTGTCTTGT
Organism: Papaver bracteatum; assembly: GCA_023529315.1. Taxonomy (NCBI): domain Eukaryota; kingdom Viridiplantae; phylum Streptophyta; class Magnoliopsida; order Ranunculales; family Papaveraceae; genus Papaver; species Papaver bracteatum. The sequence continues at coordinate 746,029 of JAJJWX010001293.1, forward strand.
TAGATTAACACGTTCTTCAGCTTCAAACCTTCGTTCTTCTTGAATTCCTTGTCTTAATGTTTCTAACATCTCCCTTTCTCTTTCAAGAATTGTTCCTCCCATCAACCTCCCATTTTCTCTAATTTGTGGTTCTCTATATTCTTCTGCTGGTGTATCAGTTCTCCAAGTGTGTATACTCACTCGATCATGATCTATTGTTTGTTGAGCTTGATTTCTTCGATTACTCCCTCTCCTACTAGGTTCTCCTGTTATATTTGCTTCTCCTCCTGCGAGTCTCACACTTCTTCTTACTGCAGTTAATGGTTCTGATATATTTCTTCTTCTTGCCATTTTTCTGATCTGAGGAATCCTTCAAATCCCTGTTTCTAGCGCCAATTATGTAGTTGCAGAATAACCTACAACTACACCCTCAGTAGAATTAGTAAAACTTGAGAAGTTCTTGATGTTGAATGACAACTTTTTTATTAATTCTCTCAATTGATTACAAAGAAGTATCTAAATGGAACTAGAATAGTTACAACTTTCTCTATTCTCTTTCCTAAGATAATTTCTAATACTCACCAAAAGAACCTCTCGAATTTTATATTTGAACTCCTATTTATAATGAACTTTGTACAGCTGTATATGTGTTGCGAAGTATCGCAACACATCTTCGTACGATTATTCTATCTTCGCAAATCTTCATACTTCCCTGTGCTTCCTCTATCTTCGTATTGTTTTGTAACTCTTTCCTCTTATATTTGTCATGATGTTCGTAAGCTAATGCCTTGTGATATTCGGTATCTACAACATTCTACATGCAATTCAAAGAACAGTGCTTTCTTTGCAAAATGCAACGCAGGGAGAACCAGAAGTTAAAAATCATCAACCACAAGAACTTTTGCTCCATTGTCAACAAAATTGATAACAATATCAGAAAGACACAACGTTCTCCAATTCTCACAAATACAATACTTCAAATCAGTGATACTCGAACCAAAAGTAACCAAGTAGGAAAAATGATGTTCCTTATAGTACACAAATGAATAACAATAAGTATTTGGATAATAACCATGATCAATAGACATGTTTGAACCTGCAAATATGCCGAAAATGTAATAGTATTAAAACACATTAACAATGAACATCTAGATAAAATAAACTCCATGACAGAAAATAACAGAATAAAAATACATATTTTAGTATTAAGTATATGTACTCATGGATCAAACAAAGAAAATATATGAATGAAACATAACCAATAGCAGTTTATATCAGTATGCCATCTATGTACTACATATTCATGAACTAAAAAATCAAATGCATGTCAAGAATATGTGATGAATCTATAAAAATAACATAATAAAAACTCATATTTCAGTATTGTATATACGTACTCAAGGATTAAACAAAAACAAAATGATAAAACTATGAATGAAACAGAACCAAAAGCAGTTTCTATCAGTATGCCATATATGTACCATATCGCAGATTCATGAACTAAAAAATCAACCGCATGTCAAGAATATGTAATGAATCTACGAAAATAACAGAACTGAAAAACATATTGCAGTATTGCATATACGTACTCATGGATCAAACAAAAAAAATGATAAAACTATGAATGAAACATAACCAAAAGAAGTTTCCATATGTATGACATGCATGTGCTGCTGCATAATTCCATCTCAAACAACAAACAAGCATGATTTTGACAGAAAAAAAGAAACGAAAACAAAAAGATAATCAAACTGAAAGTTAAAATAAGCTAAAAACATAATAACCTAACCAAAAAATTGAATAATTAAGAATACGATTTATAAAAGAAAAAAAAACAATAAACGAACAAAAAACTAATCGATAAATATACAAAACATTATAGATTGAGTTACAAAAATGAAATAAACATTGAAAACATCATGAAAAATGATCTGATCTTCATGATTCAGTTGAAAACATAAACAAAAACAAAAATATTAGCAGTAGCAGAAAGGGGAATGAGAAAGATTACAGAACATACCTGAAAAAATCACAAAAGAATCTTCAAAAACCCTAGTTTGAAATCCAGAAGCAGAAAGAGGAGAGACAGGGACATAGTATTTCAATGTACAAATTAACATGTACACATCCACAAGAAAATAACAAAATCTAGCATTCATACCCACAAAATAGACCATGCATTCATCACAGAGCATAGTAATGTACAAGTATATAAACATCTACAGAAAAAAAAATAGAGCATTGACTCAAAAAATACAACTCATGCATTCATCACAGAGAATTTCGTTGTACAAAAATGTACACATCCACCAAATAGAGCATTGATTCAAACAAAACATCTCATATATTAACCACAGAGCATTGATGTGTACAGACATGTAGGAATCTACAAAAATATAATAATAATAATAATAATAATCTAGCATTCATACCCAGAAAAATACCGTGCATTCATCACAAAGAGTGCTAGTGAACAACTGTGTATACTTCTATAAAAAAAAATAACAAAATAGAGCATTGATTCAAACAAAATAATCCATGCATTCATCACAAAGAATTTCAATGTACTAATATGTATACATCTACAAAATAAAGCACTAGTTTAAACAAAAAACCAATATATTCAGCATGGTGCATTTCAGTGTACAAAAATGTACACATCTACAAAATAGAGCATCGACTCAAGCAAATATATGTATCTATACATGAGGTCCAGTCAATAATCTCCACATCCTATATATAAATGAAAAATCAACTTAAAAACACACAAACAGTTCCTACAAACATTGCATACAAGTGAAACAACTTAGAGATAAACCAAGTAAAACAACAAGCTTTCAGAAATTCTTAAATCAAAAAACACTAAATCTTAACCATCAAAACAGTTGGCTAATTGCATATCTTTTCATAATCATCCATTTTGAATTTCATTTCCAAAATTGAACCTAATCATGTTCACCTAGTGCATCTTACACAACATAGTATATACCAGGACTTAAATCGAAGATTGTTTTACATCTACATACTCAAATCATAATACAAAGCTTATCTCCGCCCAATCAAACTAATACTTCAGTGCTTAGATGGTAAAATTAGGGTTCAACAAAAGTCAAGGAAGTGAAATTGAATACCTAATATACTGAAAAACTACAAGAATACATACAAAATCTATGAAAAGTATCGTTATATCCAAAATTAAGGGAACGAAATATGGTAAAGAATGACAAAATCGATATCATACAAATCAACTTCAGAATAGAACATCAAAATAACTCAAATAAAAGATTAAAATAAGATGATTATTGATCTACCTAAGCATGAATCGAATAAGAAATCTGAACGTCATCTTCAACAGGAATAGACGGAGAATTGTTTTTATTTTATTTTTCAATGGGAGATTTATTTCGACATAAAATGGAAAATGAAGAAATAAACACTAAGTTATAAAGTAACGTTATATCTAGTTGATGAGTATCTTTGGTATATAAAAAAGGTCATCTTGAACTGAATCGATGATAAAAAAAAACTAACTCGTCCGCAATTGGGTAAATATGGACCACCTAGCACTAGGCTAGAGTGGGGAGGACCGTAGAGTCTAAAACCCAACTAGTATGGGATTTTTTTTTATTTTGAAAAAGAGGTTTCCCCCATACCATTGATAAAGAAATATTATAAGTTCCATGAAAGGAATTCCGATACATTGTTACATCTTCATTCCAAGTTTGAATAGTTAAGTAAATTTGCATAGCTCTTAAACTATTGTCTAACCAATTATGAGTGATAGCATATTTGTCACAAAAAACAGAAAATCTAGCTGCCAAAATCATTTAGGTTCTCCTGATTAAGTTAAATTCTTGAGCTAAAAAGTTTATATGGAACTTTGTGTTGTTTCCAAAATCTTTATTAATCCGGTATCTTTATTTTCTGGCCTCAGCATACATTAGAACCAGCAGCAGCAGAGTGGGTTCGGAGTTGCTCCTGAAAGAGATAAAATGGCCACTCAATTCTGTCGCCCATTGGAAAGTTACATCTACTCCAGTTTTCTCTAATTCTTCTATGGTGGGGCAATCTACTTGCAAACCTCTAGATTCTCTTATTGTTCCTGTAAAGTCACAAAAAGTTAAACCAATTCATGCATTTGTTGTAGAGTTCATAAAAGTAAAGACAATATTTAGTTTCATTGCCAAATTTGGTGTTGGTCCTTCCATTGGTTGAGAAGTAATATGAAGAGTCTCATCAATGTGAGGATACTGGTGGAAGTTTCACATCCGTGAATTTCTTCTGGAGTTTGGAAGTGTGAATTGGTATGTGCACCCGTATGCGTACTGGCATAACCAAAGTCGGTCTGTCTACTTAAGTATGCATACCCGTTTGCATACTTGAGTTGGTTACTTTCTAAAATCGGTTGTACATGAACTTAAACATTTATAAATTAAGGAATGCAATCTTTGTAAACCGTGGATATAATGTTCATGAACTGATTCGAGTGAATCAAATCGATTTTGCTTCAATTGTGTTCTTATATACTTCAATGAGAATATAGAAAGTGAACGACTCTTTAATTAGTTTCATTTGAGTCATTTGAACTAGTTATGGTTAAGATGAATAAGGTTGATATGAGAATAATCATATGGCTAACTTCGGTTAACTATTGTTGAGCCAACATGGTGTACATGTTTGGGTACAGTTACATAAACCAAAATGAGGGTATATTTCATTTGTGTGTAACAAGCTAAGTTCAATCTAACGGTTGAAAGATATTAGCTTGGTTGAATCAGGTGTTTCATCTAACCATGAATATTGAATGCTTTGTTACCAAGGTAACATAGATTGCAAACCCTGATTTGATAACTATCTTTATAAAGGAGAATTCTAGCAACTGGGAAACCTAATCCCCAGACCTCTTGTGTGTTACTAGTTGCATCAATTAGAGTCGATTCTCCTTTAACCATAGATTTCTATCGAGACTCTATAGGTTAACGACTTCAAATACTTCATTAGGATTGTGAATCTAGACCCAACTATTTTCTTTGTAGTTGCGTGTTCTGATCTTTCCCGATTCTATCATTTGAGTACTATCTTCTCTAATATTTGCTCGAGATTTAATCTCCGATAGGCAAGATAAAAAGTAATCACAAACATCTTCGTCTCATCGTTTGTGATTCCACAATATCTAGTGTTAAAGCACTGCTCGGTCAAACTCGCATGCGTTCCTATCTCAAGCATGTTTATCAATCTTAGTGATCAAAGCTATATAGTCTTGATTTCTAGTCTACTATAACTAAGGTCTCGGACTAGGATAGAAAGTGTGGTTGAGCTCAAGAACTCTATGGCGATCATCATACAAGATGAAGGACTACTCAAGGAACCAGTGGATCTTCATCGACTAAAAGGTATGTGGAGACTTGAACTTATCTATCACTCAAAAATCTATCTACTATATCTCCTATCTTGAGACAAAAGTCGTTTTACTATATAGACTAAGAATATGCACATGTGACATTTCGAGCTGAGTATATCTCGCTTATCTATTTATCGAAATGTGTGTTGGTAAAAGCTTTCGGTTTAGCCAAGTTCATCTTTGCCTAGTGACGAAAGTCATGTTATGTTTCAATCACTTTGGAAATCGCTCTGACGAAAACTAGTTCGTGAAAACAACTATATGACATCATCTGAGAATGTTTCAATGATTGAAATGAGAGTTTAGACTATATAACCATTGTGGGATATAAACATTGTTGTGGCAACACATATATGTATAAGTCCTTAACACTTGAAACGAAGTTTGCGAACTTTGTTGATCAAGTAGAACCGGAACGTGAGCAGCAACTCAGTCCACGAACCCAGTCCCCGAACTGGCGTAAGTTCTCGAACCCGAGAATATCTGCTGAAGTTGAAGCTCAGGTGCAGTCCGCGAACCTAGTCCGCGAACTGACGGAAGTTCTCATCCCGAGAAATTCTGTTGGAGTTTATTAACTTCAATCGGTTAGCTTGAATCCGCGAACTCAAGAGGTTATGTCTGAAAACGTTGTTCGTGAACTTATTCTAAATTACTAAGGAATGCTTTTGCAAACCGTGGCTTTATAGTTCATGATTAATGATTCGAGTGAATCACATCGTTTTTGATTCAATTGTGTCTCTTGTAGTACTTGAGATCTCATAGCAATTGAACAACTCTCTAACTAGTTCATTTGAGTCATTTGGACTAGTTATGGTGAAGAAGAATATGGTTGATATGAAAGTTATCATTTGGTTGACTAATATTGAACCAACCATTGTACACGTTTGGGTACAGTTACACGAACTCAAAATGTCAAGTACATGTGTGTATGACAAGCTAAGTTTTAGATCTAACGGTTGAGAGATATTAGCTTGTATCTAATCAGGTTTTCATCTAACGGTGAATATTGAATGCTTTGTTACTAAGCTAACATTGATTGCAAACCCTGATTTGAAAGACTATATAAGGGAGAACTCTAGCAACTGGGAAACCTAATCCCCACATATTATGTGTGATACTAGTTTGCTAAAGCTAGAGTCGATTCTCCTTTAACCTTTGGTTTTCTTCTTCTAAAACTAGGTTAACGACTTAAAGACTTCATTGGGATTGTGAAGCCAGAGCGATACTACTTTTATTGTAGTTATGTGATCTGATCTTGCTGTTTCTATCATACGAGTACAATTGTAATAATTGGCTTGAGATTTCTATCTCCGATAGGCAAGATAAAAGTAGTTACAAACATCTTCGTCTCATTGTTTGTGATTCCTCAATAATCTTCTTCGTTGCGTCGATTAAGTTTATTGTGAGGTGATTGATGAAACTGAGTTGTTTTTCGGGAATATAAGTCTGGTTTGATTGATTGGTTCATGTTCACCTTGATTTATCAAAAGACGGCACAAAACTCATAGGTTTATTCGTGGGAGACGAATTTATCTATTACCAGTAGACTTTTCTGTGTGAGACAGATTTGTTTGCTAAAGTCTTCGACTTTGGGTCGTAGAAACTCTTGGTTGTTGGTGAGATCATCTAAGGGAATCAAGTGCGCAGTATCCTACTGGGATCAGAGGCGTAGGAGCATAACTGTACCTTGGATCAGTGTGAGATTGGTTGGGGTTCAACTACAGTACAGACCGAAGTTTATTTGGAGTAGGCTAGTGTCTATAGCGGCTTAATACAGTGTATGTTTAATCTGGACTAGGTCCCGGGGTTTTTCTGCATTTGCGATTTCCTCGTTAACAAAATTCTGGTGTCTGTGTTATTTTTTTTCCGAATTATATTTTTATATAATTGAAATAATACCAGGTGTGCATTGTTCAATCGATTAGAATATCCGACCTTATTGGTTGTTGATTTAAATCGATTGACACTTGGATATTGGTCTTTGATACCATCCAAGTTATCTCTTTTTGATTAGGCTCGCGAATTATATTTGCTTGAGTAAATCAAATCGAGAGATTGAGATAATAACTCCTTGAGTATTTTCTATTGATTGAGTCTTGTTGATTCTCTAGAAAACAACTCGGAGTTGTCCATACAGATTGCTAATCGAAATATTAGGTGAGGTTGTTAGAACCCCGCATTTTCATCTAGTTTCTCCATCATACGATTTAGATTATTGTGAGGTTATTAATAATACTAGGCTGTTCTTCGTGAATATAAGTCCGGTTTATCAATTGGTTCATATTCACCTTGATTTATCAAAAGACGGAACAAAAACTCTTGGGTATCTCTGTGGGAGACAGATTTATTCAATTTATAGACTTTTTTGTGTGAGACAAATTTGTTTATCAAGTCTTCGACTTTGGGTCGTAGCAACTCTTGGTTGTGGGTGAGATCATCTAAGGGAATCAAGTGCATAGTATCCTGCTGGGATCAGAGACATAAGGAACGCAATTGTACTTTGAATCAGTGTGAGATTGATTAGGGTTCAACTACAGTTCAGTCTTAAGTTCATTGGTAGTAGGCTAGTGTCTATAGCATCTTAATACAGTGTGGTGTTCAATCTGGACTAGGTCCCGAGGTTTTTCGGCATTTGCAGTTTCCTTGTTAACAAAATTCTGGTGTCTGTGTTATTTTTTTTCCGCATTATATTTTGTTATATAATTGATATATCACAGGTTGTGCATTAGGATCAATCAATTAGATAATCCAACCTTTGGTTGTTGATTTAAATTGATTGACACCTGAACATTGGTCTTTGGTACCATTCAAGTTGTTTCACATAATAATCAGGCTCGCATATTACTATCTGTTTAATTTGTTGATTACATTGTGAAACAGAGATATAAACTCCTTGATATACTTTTCTCTAGATTGAGTCTGATTGTCTAGTTGATTTCTAGAAAGTATATTGGATTAAGTCCTCTCAGATTGCAAAACAAATTATTGGGTGTGGTTGTTAGAACCCCGCATTTTCAATTAGGGAGAATACCATGAGCTGTTTTCTAAATAAATCATTTTACAGAAGGAGTAGTTTCCATATTCCATATCATGTTCCATTTTTTATGAGCATTTCCATTAGTGTTTATTTGGTCATATAAGGATTTCAAAGAAAACATACCTTTGTGGTTTAAGGTCCAATGAGGAGTATCTTCCTTATAGAAATAGGAATTGAAATAAACTTTATTTTCTTTATAGTTTCATCATCAAAATATTTTGACAGTTTAACTAAATCCCACGTATGGTGCATGGTAATAAGATAACTTACTTTAATGAAATTATCAGTTCCTATTGGAGGTTTTTGCATGGGAGGAATCCTTTCTGGAATCCATAAATCATCCCAAATGTTAATGTCGGTTCCATTTCCTAATTCCCAAAAATAATATTTTTTTATCTGTTGAATGCCAGTTAGCATTCCTTTCCAGATCCAACTATCATTCCTATTAGGAACAATATTTATATGTAATATATCACAGTTGGGATAGTACTTGGCTTTGAGGATGGAGGCATTCAACAGATAAAAAAGTTAGGTTAAAAAAATTACATTCTTAATTCACAATCCTCTTTCTTCAAGGGATTGACAAACCGAGTCCTAATTCTTCAAACAGACCCCCTTTTTACCTCTTTCATTAAGACCTTTTTCATTTTTTTCCCACCAGTAATTTCTTTGGAGTTTTGTGATATTGTTACATATTTTAACCGGAATCTTAGAACAGTTCATTTGATACACATAAAGGGAGGAAGTGACATTTTTAATCATAATTGTTTTCCCTACATTGTTTAGATTAGTTTTATACCAACTATGTATCATAAGTTTCATTTTATCAACCAGAGGTTCAAAAAACTGAATTTTTGATCTATTGGTAAATAACGGTGAACCTAAGTATTTATCTTGTAGCGATATAGTAGTGACTCTTAATATTTCCTTTATTATATGTCTAATGCTAGTTTCAGTTTTTGGACTAAACAAAACACCTGACTTACTTAGATTGATTAGTTGGCCAGAAGGAACTTTGTGAACAATTGATATACCTTTCAACAAACATGAATTTTCTACTCACAAAACCCTAATCCATATTTTTTTTTCTCTTTCCTCTCTGCAAATCGGCGACACAGATGAGTTAACACAGTTTTCATTAAAATTACATATTTTCATACTCTTTTCTTAGATTCAAGCATTAGCATAATTGATATAAGTTATTCTCTGATCTAGTATCTAATTTGGAATCTTTCTCTTTTTCTTTCGTTAATTTGTTATCCAGTTTTACCATCTTTTGACTCTACCTCATTTTTTTTGAAAAAGCGGGGGTCTAACAACCACACCCAATATTTCGTTAGGCAATCTGTATGGACTAACCCCAATATAATTCCAAGAGAATCAACTAGAAAGTCAGACTCAATCAAGGAAATATATCCAAGAGTTATATCTCTGTTTTTCAATATAATCAGGAAATCAAATAGATAGAAATCCGCAAGCCTGATTATTATGAGAAACAACTTGAACGGTACCAAAGACCAATGTTCAAGTGTCAATCAATTTCAATCAACAACCAAAGGTTGGATTTACTAATTTATTGAACTACGCACAACCTGTGATATTTTAATTATATAGAAAATATAATGCGGAAAAGAAATAACACAGACACCAGAAGTTTTGTTAACGAGTAAACCGCAAATGCAGAAAAACCCCGGGACCTAGTCCAGATTTGAACACCACACTGTATTATGCCGCTACAGACTCTAGCCTACTACAAGTTAACTTCCGACTGGAATGTAGTTGATCCCTAACCAATATCACACTGATTAAGGTACAGTCGCGTTCCTTACGTCTCTGAATCCCAGTAGGACTCTACGCACTTGATTCCCTTAGCTTATCTCACCCACAACTATGAGTTGTAAAGACCCACAGAAAAGTCTATTCTGATTAAGGCTGCACAGGAATCGGCTTGGAACCGGAAAAATAGGACTCGACACGGACTGGAACCGGTGTCTACGGTACATGGAACGGGAATAGATATGAGAACCGGTAGAGAGTGGGTACAGGGACCGGTTCTAGTGTATTCCCATACCAGTACCGGACTAAAATACCTGTTTGATTCCACCCCTTGATTTATATGCATCATAGCCATTGTTTTAACGTGTTGATTCTTATAACCTAACCCTAGGTGACGACCAGAAGTTCTTCTTTTTTCTCTTGATTTATACTCTCTCACAAACGAGCAACAATTGATGTTAAACATGGCCATGAGAAAATGGGATTTTGAACCAGGGTACCGGCCGACATTGTACTGCTTAAGTGGATTTGAATGGGAATTAGGTTTTTGTTGAATTAAAATTGTTGATGTTTTGAAACAAGAGGAAGAAGAGTTATAATGAATTAAAACATGGGGTCTGTGATAATGGGTGGGTTTTGCTCAGAAATAAGCCAAGTGAAGTGGTCCGTGGGTTTGTCGGAATTCAAGAAGAAATGGAGATATAAAGAATCATAAGATGGGATATTGGTGGATATTTCGGAGTTTACATTGAAACATGATTTTTGGTGATCAAAACAGAAATTGAGATGATGATTAAATGATTTTTTTTTCGATAATACATTTCTGAAGATTAAGAGAAGTTGTTCGTGTCAGTTTGAAACAATGATGCTAACTGGTTATTGATGTGAATCTTATGCCAAGGAATGATTTACTGCCAAGGGTTTGAGTTAATATTGATAATGGCAGCAAGATGAAATGTTGCGATTGATTTTCGCAGCGAACAAGAACTGATACTGGTGTGATTTCTTCAGCTGCAATTTGAGACACAAAAGGAAGATTGATTGTGGGTAAAAATCCAGTACCGGAGTAGAACCGGACCTATACTACCGGTACAGGTACAACTACTCACAATAGAGAACCGGTCAACATAAGGTACATGGACCGGGTTCCTAGGAAACCCGGACTGTACCGGCATATGTGCATCCCTAATTCTAATAGATAAATCTTCCTCCCACAGAAATACCCAAGAGTTTTTGTTTCATCTTTTGATAAATCAAGGTGAACAGGAACCAATTGATAATCATGTCTTATATTTCCGAAGAACAACCTAGAAATATCAATCACCTCACAATAACCTAACTTTATATGGTAGTAGAACAAGTTATTGTGGAATCACAAAGAATGAGACAAAGAGATTTGTGATTACTTTTTATGTCTTACTTATCGAAGATAAATCTCGAGTAAATATTAGAGAAGATAGTACTTAATACGATAGAACAAGTAAGATCAGAACACATAACTACAAAGAAAATAGTTTGGTCTAGCTTCAGAATCCCAATGAAGTCTTTAAGTCGTTAATATATAATGGTTTTAGGAAAAACCTAGGTTAAAGGAGAATCGACTCTAGTCGCAACTAATATCACACATGAGGTGTGAGATTAGGTTTTCCAGTTTCTAGAGTTCTCCCTTATAAAGTCTTCAAATCAGGGTTTGATAACTTTGTAACAAAGCAATCAATATTCACCGTTGGATAAAAGCTGATTTAAGATTCAAACTAATTAATATATTTCCACCATTAGATGGTCTTAGCTTGTTACACACAAAATTTCATTTAGATATGGGTAACCATACCTAAACGTGTATATTAAGTTGGCTCAATAACAATTAACCGAAGTTAGCCACATGAGCACTTTTGTGTTAACCATGTTTATCTTAACACTTTTAGATCTAATGATACTCGAATGAATATAATTTTTTTAATCATAGAGTATTTCAATTGTTTATATTCTCATAGAAGTATACAAGACACAATTGAAGCAAAATCGGATTGATTCAAAAGAATCAGTTCATGAACATTTTAGCCACAGTTTACAAAGATCGAATTCCTTAATTTATAAATGTATTTGTTGATAAGTATGAAAACATACTTAGCCGATTTTAGAACTTAACCACGTAAGTTTGCAAACGGGTACACAAACTTAAATTTCGGACATGATCCTTTCTGACAGTTCGCAAACGGGTATGCATACTGTCATTCCGGACCGAACTCAAGTGAATAAGTTTGCAAACGGGTACGCAAACTTAGTTCCCAGACTTTGACAGTTAAAACCATTCGCATACGGGTATGCATACTTGGTTACCGGACCTGAATCACCTTTACAATAGTTTGCATACGGGTATGCATACTATGCTATATCCAGACAATGATTAATTATTCTAAACTCCCCTTTCAATCATTGAAACATTCTTAGAAGATGATAATAGTTGTCTCACACAAACTATTAGCTTATAAGCAATTTTCAAGTAATCGAATGATCAATACGAAACATTCTGAGTCTACATTAAATGACTCTCTCACATAAATAATGTAAGATGTTATCAGGCGATTTTCACCATAACATCTTTTGACTTTCGTCAAGAATATTTATGAACATAACGTAGTTAATTTTCAAACACATATTTCGAGAAAGATATAAGCAAGTTAAACTCAGCTCGAAATATCAAATGTGTATAATTGAAAGTCTATATAGCTATACAACTTTGTCTCAATAAGAGATAGAATAGAATAGACTTATGAGTGATAGATGGGTTCAAGTCTCCATATACCTTTTGTTGATGAAGTTCCACAAGCTCCCCTTAGTAGTTCTCCGTCTTAAATCGACGAACGCCGTGAAGTCTAAAGCTCAACTACACATTCTATCCTAATCAGAGACATAGCTATAAGTAAACTAGAAATCAAGACTTATAGTTTTGACAACTAAACTTAAAAAACAAGCTTGAGATAGCAAAACTTGCGAGTTATGTTTATTATGAAAAATTAATCATTCCCTGTTTTTTTTCCAATATGCGTTTACAGCTTATATTGTCTCTAATAGCGTTTGTCTATATGTGTTTTGTGATTAAGGCGTTTGAAAAGCTTGTTATCATACGTTTGATTGAGAAGATTGTTTGTGATGTTATCATTTGGAATAGTTTGAAGAAGACAGTCTATTATTCCGATTCACTGAGTCAATTCTACCATAAATCCCATCTTAGAAACATTTTGAATTTTTTAAAGTTAAAATGATTAGTTTCCAAACAAACCTGTGTTACCTTTTTATCGGGTAGTCAATGGCCAGCTACCTCTGTTACCTTATTAAGGAAGATTTTCACTCAATCAGTTTTTATGATAATTATCTTAACTTATACGATAATATATCTTGCCGAAATATTCCTAACCCCATCCTTTATAACCATCTTTTCCATCCAGTGCCCAATAATAAACTTTATACTTCAAAACCAAGAGTTAATACAAAATTTTCAATGGAGGGTGAAGGCAGTGAACCTGTTAATTTCCAATTTGGTCAAAAAGTTTAATAAAGCCCTGCTTGATCTATGTGATATTAATGAAGTTGTGATTTGTAAGCATCAAGATGTTGAAGGAGGAGAAGAAAATAATAGTTGGGATGCGAGTGCTATTGGAAAGGTGATCATTAAAGGCCATATGCATGTTGAAACAGTGGAAAAGTGGATTGGTTTTACATGGACATTTATGTCTTCTGAAGATCTTAGAATTGTAGAAGTTGATCCAAACACCGTGATTTTCAAATTCAGCAAATGGGAACTTCTGAAAAAAGTAATAGACGAACGTCTTTGGAGCATCAACAAGCAACTTCTAGTGGTCCATGACTATATACCGGATATGGTATACACTGAGAAACATTGGGGTTCTCAACAATTTTGGATTCAACTTAAATTCTTACTACCAGAGCATATGAATGTAGCTGTTGTAACTAAAATATGAGAAATTATGGGAGAAGTGGTTAAAATAGAACCAAAAGATGTTATACCTATAGGTGGTGATCCAGTTAAGGTTTGTGTCAACATTGACCTTACAAACCCATTGAGGAGAGGAGTCAAAGCTATCTCTAATGCTGGAATCACTCGCTGGATTAGGTTCTTCTATGAACGACAACCTAGTGGAATTTGCACAGAATGTTATGTTGTTAAACACTGCAAAGTGGCTTGTAAGGATGCTGCAAATTTTCTAAATAAATCTCATGAAAATCCATATTTCTTTGGAAAAGCCAGCAACATAAGGAAAAGCATTATTCCTCTATCAACCTCAAGTGCTTCAGCTACTAAAAAGAACCAGGAGAATTTTGTCAAATCTACAATCTTTGTTCCTCCAGAAGACAGGGTTGTGGTTAATATGGACTTTCAACTGAAGAAAACAGTTGTTGATGATGCTATTAGACTTGGAAAAAGACACAGATCCATGAATACCAGTGATTCTATGCTACATATGGATGAGACTATCTCTTTTGCTTCAAGCAATGATCTCAGCACAAACAATCAAATAGCTCAAAGAGTCACAAACAGAGACAATCAAGATTCTAACGCAAAAAAGGAAAAATAGGTAAACCCTGAAATCATTAATTTTCATCTGCATTATACATTTATTTTTCATAAAAGTTGGTTTCACATTTTCCTAGGTATATATACTTTTATCATCTGGTATTTATTGTTCCTCCCATGCAGTATTAAAAACTTACGTAAAAATTTTGCATGTATACATAAAACTTATCTGTGTTGCTAAGATTTTCGTCACCTTTTTTTAATCAAATTTTTTTCATAAATCTGTACTTATCCACAGTTATAGATATGAAAGTAATCTCATGGAATGTTCAAGGGTTTAAAAACCCTGACACTAAAAACCATTTGAGTAACCTTATCAGAGCCCAAAACCCTGATATCATTTTCCTGTGTGAAACTAATATTAGTAGCCATAATTGTTTTCCACTTCTAAAACAATACCAGTATCCAAATAGTGCCTTTATTGAACCATAAGGTCTTTTTGGTGGATTAGTCCTTCTCTGGAAAAATGGGTTTACCTGTGATATTGTTGACAAGTCTTATAACATGTTCAATGTGGTAGTTCAAGGTGATCTTAGTAAGCCTGAGTTTTTATTATCTTGTATGTATGGCCATTCAAACCACTCTAGGAAAAAAGAACAATGAAATTACATTCAACAGATAACTAATGAGAATAATAATCCTTGGATTGTCATTGGTGATCTTAATATTCATTTGACTAGTAATGAGAATGACCCCTCATCATTTTCAGATGGTTGGGTAAACAACTTAATTGCTACTTGTGGTCTAGAAGATATTGGCTCTAGAGGAAAAAACTACACTTGGACAAACAACAACCTAGGTACTGGAACTAAGAAGTCTAGAATTGATATGGCTATTGGCAATATTAATTGGTCCTTAAACTTTTCAGATAGTAATAAACCGTATCATTTAAACCAAGTTGGTAGTGACCACAGTCTTATTACGTTAGTTACTAATGCTACATCTCCTAGCTGCTAGAAGACTTTTAAGTTTTCTTAACTTGGCTTAATGATGAATCTTGTACTGCTATTATTGCTAATGCTTGGAGCTCTAGTTTCAATGGCTCACCTGCTTTTAAGTTTGTCAACAAACTGCATAGCATACCACTAGGAAAATGTCATCCTTGTGGAACAGAGAGCACTTTGGTGATATTAATCAGCATGTTGACAATCTACAATTGAAGCTAACTTCCCTTCAAGAAAATCCTCCATATGTTAATACAACAAATGAAGTAATCAATGTTAACAGAGAATTAAACAAGTTGCACAAGATTAAAAGTGAATTATATCAACAGAAGTCAAGAGATCATTTCATCAAAGATATGGACAACAACAACAACAAATACTTCCATTCAAAAGTTAATAAGAGGAAATTCAGGAATAATATAGATTCCATTCAAGACTATGACAATGTTTGGCTTTTTTTCTAGGGAAGAAATTTCTACCCACTGATAAGTGCCAAATATTTCATATTTCTACACCTTTTTATTGGCAATTAACTCATCTTTTGTGCTTTAAAATCATATATTATCCCAAATTCTGTATTTTCATTGTTTTCAAGAATAAATTCTTGTACTAATTAATTTTGTGTTTTTAGGTACTAAATAAAGCTTGGATGAATTGAGAAGCCAAAAGAGCAGAGAAATGGTGACTAGAGAATATGGAAGAGAGGCAACAAAGCTCCCGCTAGATGGCAGTGAAGAACATAAAGGAAATATCACGCAAGAGAAGCCGCAATCCGCTTGCACATCAGTTGCAATCCGTTTGCAAATACATGGGCTTGGTAGAGAACCCAAAAACCAATATCCAGAACCCAAACCAGTTTCCTCGCCCGAGCCGTCAAATTTGTTAAAGATGCTTCATCTAACAGCTCATCCTTCAGGACATCAATATCTGATGGTCTCGCCTAACACCATAGCCGCCTATCTTTTCTTCCCATATTCGAACAACAGCCAAACACCACCTCCCCATCGTACTCATTTTCTCCTTCGTCTGCAAACCATCACCTCACCTTCATCTTTATCTCCCCGACCATCTCCGCAGAAACAACATCTTCTTCATCTCCCCGACCATCTCTGCTCTCAACCATCATCCATTACCACAAACAAACTCCTAATATCTATCTCTCTCCATCTTATCTTCTTCCCTGTAACCCTAGAATCTAGGATTGAGAGGGATAATATTAGGGTTATCATCTATAGTGAAGGAAACACGAAGTTAATGGCTTGCAGAGAAGAATTGAAAAGGGGACAACTAATTCAGACGCATTTTAGTGGGTGGGTCTTCATTTAATTTCCGAATGGAAGGTGAATGGAGCAAAAATTGTGTATAAATAGGGATGTCTTCTCTGTAACACAGCATCCAAATTTAGTTGGATCAATTGCTAGTTTTCATAATATAAATTGTATTTTAATCATCTTCAAGTATGTTCTAATTTCACCTGATAGGGTTTAGATGAAGCCTTAGCTCTATGCTGTGTTATTCATGTTAATTGTGTTACTCTTGAATGCTTAAATTGTTAGGATAGTTTCAATCTTAGTACGTTAATACTTTGCTCTCACAGTGTATGTCTGGCATCCATTGTAGTTAGGATAAAACTGTGTTGATTATGCTGCAGCTCATGCTTTAGAGACTATTGTTAATCCCCTGACTAGTTGTGATTAATTAGATAGTTAGTGCTTTGGATTGATACTTTAGCTGTGATTGAATTATCTATTGGTGAAACACCTTAGGTAAGTGGTAGACTTGACACTTCTCCCTTATCTGTCACAAGGACAAGAGTAATTGAACTAGTTGAATATATATAGTGTGAGCTAGTGGTGGATTTGACAATCCTAGTATCTCCATTCTCAGTGTTAACATCTTTGTTGTTACATCTTTAATTTGTTGTTATAATCATCACCAATATCTTGTCGTATCGACACAACAAAACCCTCTTTGTGTTACTACTCATAGAATCAGTTTAGTAAAGCTTTAAAATCACTTATACACCCACCTTGTCTCTGTGGGATAGATCTGTATTTGATGTCTCCAATAGACGCTATGCACTTGCAGTTATACATAGTTGTAGGTTACTTTCTAGTCCTACCAAGTTTTTGGCGCCGCTGCCGGGGACTCGGTAGCGGTGTAGTCGAATATTTAGCTTCACTCTTCTGATTTTCAGTTTAGTGCTGAATATATGTGTTTAGTTTTCTATTTTCTTGTTATTATAACTTAGTTGCTCAATCCATCTGTGTATAACTTTCATCTCCTTAGAGTTAGAGGTAGTTGTTAATTTTAGTTAGTTGCCTGCATCATAACCTTGCTAGTTCCTTAGTACCTTTGTAGGTTTTTCTTTAATTTTCTTCCAGCTAGTTTACCTGTATCTGGCATCTTATCATTCTAAAAAAAATAAAAAATATTTCAGCTGTTATTTGTGTTAACTTTTGTTTTCTTTTTACTTTTGAAAGTTTCATCTTAGTAGTGTAATCCATTTGTTTATATAGTATGCATCCTGTTAGCGGTAGTTTTAATTTTTCAGTCCTGTAAGATAATATTAGTTATGTGTTTTGTTTATCTTATTATGTTATCTGTTGTTTTTCAGTTTGTAGTTCCCTACCATCTGTAACTTTACTTTGTTGTGTATTGTAGTTAATTCACTTGTTCATATACCTTGCATTGTTGAAACTGTCTTTGCATCTAGCTGTAGCCTTTAATCATTCTGTAGCTGCATTTTCTGCTCCTGTAATTAGTCAGTTCATCTATAGCTGCATCAAATCTCTGTAATATAGTCCATTTGCTTGTAGTCTGTACCCAGTGTTAGTTTTAGATAATAATCTTAATATGTAGATTTTTAGTCATGGATGTAGCTTAGTAGCATCATTGTCATGTGTTAGTCCTTACATGTCTTGAATCAGTTCACTCTATAATTAAGTTTTTAACTCTTTTAGTTTATAGATCATTACAATCTGTAGCATAATTGTTAATTTTTCTTTTGTTTTCTTTCTCAGTTCATTAGTCATAACCATCTGTAAATTTCTATACTTCTAGCTGTAGCTATAATTTTAAATTTCAATTCAGTCGCACAAACTGCATCATTGTCTTACATTGTTTCAAGTTTGAGTTGTCTGCATCTGCTCTCATTGTGTAACAATTGGCTGTCATTTTATAGCTCGACTAGATTTTTGTTAGGTTCCCTTGTTTTGAAGCTTAAAGCACTATACCATCTGTGAATATCCATTGGTAAGTGAAGGAATCTGTAGGATCATAGTATCAGCTGTTCATTGGCACTTTGTTAATACCTGCTATTTCATTCAACGTCTGGCCTAGCTTGAACTCAATCCTGCAAGACCTGATCTGTCACATCTCAGCTGAACTCCCTGTTGTTCTGTCTAAATCTTGAATAGTGATAGGGTTTACATGGCTGCAGTTTTAGTTTGAGAAGTCTTTTGCTAGTGTTAGCATTCTATGTTGTAACAAGCATATCAGCATAGCATCTCTGAGCTGTTCCATTTTGTCCTGTTCAGATCTTTCAATTTGAAATAGCTTAGTTTTTCAGTAATTCATCACTGCAGTTCTCAGCAGTTGTCTTACGATTCTAGTTGTTGATCGATAATGACTCTTCATGTTTTTGTGCTACCTGCACATATTTGAGTACTAACATCCTCTCCTGAGCAAACAGGTACCTGTGACATGTCTGTACAAACCAAGGGAAAGAAGGAGAAAAATGAGCAGAATACAGTTGTTATTGTGGATAAAACCGGTTGGTGTCATTCTCAACCCTCATTATACTCTATATCTGTATGAGTATAAAACCATGATAGCCTAATACACTAGCTGCCTTACTAAGCACTATTTCACACCTGCAATTTTTGGTATTCGTGAGCATGATTCTGTGAGAATTAACTTTCTTGACGCAATTGTTATTTCACTATCCCTGTAATCTCAGAACCTTCGCTACCTGTTGCATGATCTTTATACCCGCATGCTTCTGTGGTACACTCAATGTTACGTGTGTAAGCAGTATCACAATTTGAATCTGTACGTAATAATCTGAGAACAAGCTTTTGATCCTCAAAAACATGAGCCAGTGATATTATGTATTGTTTAGCTGAGTTTGTTATTAGCTGTATTAAACTTGAATGATTACGAATTTCTGAAGTTGACTTTCATATTCATAAGCATTGATCTGGAATATGCGATGACCGACTGTTGAACTAGTTGCCCTGGTACCTTTGTACATAAATCTGTGATACTTGAGTAGCATATTTACCTGTTATTTCTGTTGAGCCCTATATGTTATCTAATTTCTGAGACACACTGATTCTGCGGAGACAAGCCCAACAAGTTGTTACCTCCCTGATTTGTGCATTGTTGCTTTTATGATTTGTACGTACATATCAGTTCTGTGTGCATAGTTTGGTTCCTAGAGCTAGATTTTGATTCTCGCAAACATTGTTTTCCCTGTATTGCAATTTGCTTGTTTCTATGGGTGTTATAACATGATTAGTATGAATTCTAGGCTATGATTGTGTCCTTTAGAGACCAAACTAATCGACTAGTTAGAATCAGTCAAGAGGACATTGTTAATATTCCTAGCTCTGAAGTAGATAGCCTGACCAATCTGAGACAATGTGTGATGAACTGAACCAACCCCATAGTCTAAAGGACTACATGTACCAAACAAGGGCAAGCCAACCCTCTTGCATCATTCTAACAGCTGATGCTGTCCAGTTTGAACTGAAAGCAAGCACAATTCATATGTTTCCTGTGTTTGGAGGGGTTGATGCTGAAAACCCTTACCACCATGTAAGAGAATTTGAGGAAATTTGTGGGACTCTGCGTTTCAACCAAATGCCGGAAGAGTCCCTCAAACTGAGATTATTTCATTTCTCTTTGAAAGAAAAGGCCAAGTCTTGGTTGTATGCCCTACAACCACAGTCCATTGCAACCTGGGATGCTCTTACGAAAGAGTTCTTCAAAAAGTTCTTCCCGAACCATAAGACTGTGACAATTCGTCAAAGTATGAATAGTTTTGTGCAATTAGAGGGTGAAACTTTAGCCAAATACCTGGAGATATTCAATGAATTATTGCTCCAATGCCCTCACCATGGATTTGAAAAATGGAGACTTGTGCAAATTTTGTATGAAGGTCACAATTGATTCGATGTGCAATGGTGCATTTATTGACAAAAGTGATGATGAGTCTTAGACTTTCTTAATTGAAGTTGCTGAAAAGACTCAGCAGTGGGAGTCCATCCGTGAACCTAAAAAGACTGCTCCTGTAGCGAATATCCATAGAATTGAGTCCAATTTTGAAGAAAAAAAAAATATTGCATCCTTAGCTAGGAGAGTAGAAGCGCTAGAGCTACAGAAGAATATGAAAACTACTATCCCTACTCTTCGTGACCAAATTGAAATGGACATTTGTGCGACATGTCATAGTTCAGACCACCTAGTGGATAGTTGTCCAGACCTACATGCATTTCAAGAGTCTAAAACCGAGCAAGCCAATGCTTTGTACCATAGGCAAGAAAACAACCCTTATTCACAGACCTACAACCCAGGGTGGAGAAATCACCCTAACTTTGCATGGTCTAAGGGGCCTTTGTACAAGGGGGTACAACTAGTAATAATCAAGAATACTCATATCCCAGAAACCCTCAAGTGCAACCACACACACAATTCCATGTAGAGAAAAAGCCTAGCTTTGAAGATAGTGTCGGTCTGTTGACCCAAAATCTGTTGCACCTTCAAAAGACCACATACCAACGTTTCTCAAGTTTAGAACTTAAAATGGGTCAAATTTGTGATGCATTGAATGAGAGAGAAAAAGGTAAACTCCCTAGTTAACCCCAACAAAATCCAAAGAGTGCATTTCAGGTAAGTACTTCAACTTGCAATGAGTCCTCACATAATCAAGTGAATGCTGTCACCACTCTTCGTAGTGGTAAGGTTGTTGATAACCATGTAGATGTACCATAGTCGGGTGAGTCTAAATCAGACCCACCAGTGCACACAACACCACAGAAAACATCTAATGTAGAAAAGGAATTTGAGCATGATAGTGACTCTAAGAATTCTACTGATGCTAATGCTTCTTTGCTATCCCTTGTGCATGTTGCTCCATTCCCACAAAGGTTGGTGCAGCAAAAAGGGAGTCACCAGTACAATGAGATGCTGGAAATATTTAAATGTGTCAATATAGATATTTCTTTTCTCGAAGCAATCAAACAGATACCTGCTTATACTAAGTTCTTGAAATATTTATGCACACAAAAACGGAAACATCATGTGCATAAGCATGCTTTTCTTACTGGGCAGGTGAGTTCAATTATTCAAAGCAAGACCCAACCTAAATTTAAAGACCCTGGTAGTCCAACTATCACATGCACAATAGGTGTACAGACAATTTATAGGGTTTTTTTAGACTTAGGCGCAAGTGTGAACCTTTTACCATATTATGTATATGAGCAGTTAGGTCTTGGGGAGCTGAAACCCACTCCTGTCACGCTACGATTAGCGGAAAGATATGTAAAGATCCCTCGTGGTATTGTTGAAGATGTGTTAATCAAGGTTGATAAATTTTATTTCCATGTGGATTTCATTGTTCTAGACACTAAGCCTGTGCAAAACCCAAATTATCACATTCTGTCATTTTGGGACGCCCTTTTATGGCGATGTCCAATGCTATCATAAATAGTCATAATGGAGTGTTGAATTTATCATTTGGCAACATGACTGTGGAATTGAATGTTTTTCGTGTTAGTCAACAACCTATGGATTTTGATGATAATGAATTGCATGAGGTGAACATGATTGAGAGTATGATCCAAGACTCATTGCCTGACATCTTATCTGTGGACCCATTGCAAGCATGTTTAGATAACTTTGACTTAGATCTCTTTGATTCTGAGTACATTAGTGAAGTACACTCTTTGCTTGAATCTGTACCATCAATGGATATTGCTAAGTGGAAGACTACAGTGGAACCACTCCCACTCTCTGATTCCAAATCGGCCTCATCTCTTGTCGAACCACCTAAGCTTGATTTGAAGTCATTACCTCATACTTTAAAATATGCTTTCTTAGGCCCTTATGATACTTTGCATGTTATTATTGCATCATGTTTAGACACAGAACAGGAAAGTAAACTTTTAGAAGTTCTTAAAGAACATAAAGAGTCCTTAGGTTGGACCATCTCAGACCTTAAAGGTATATATCCCACAATTTGCATGCATCACATAAATCTTGAAGAAAATACTAAACCATCTAGGGAAATGCAAATGAGACTTAGCCCCAACATGAGAGATGTTTTTAAAGGTGAGATTTTGAAATTGCTTGATGCGAGTATCATATACCCAGTTCCAGATAGCCAGTGGGTTAGTCCCATTCAAGTTGTACCCAAAAAGTTTGGCATTACTGTAGTTCAAAATGAAATAAATGAGCTTGTCCCCACCCATGTGACCACATGGTGGAGAGTTTGTATTGACTATAGGAAATTGAACACAGTAACAAAGAAAGACCACTTTCCCCTTCCCTTCATTGACCAAATGCTAGAAAGGTTGTCGAGACATAGTCACTATTATTTCTTAGATGGCTATTCGGGTTATAAACAAATTCACATAGCACCCGAAGACCAACAAAATACCACATTTACCTGTCCTTTTAGAACATTTTCTTATCTTCGTATGCCTTTTGGGTTGTGTAATTCACCCGCTACTTTTCAACGTTGCATGATGAACATATTTTCTGACATGGTAGATAAGTTTCTTGAAATTTTCATGGATGATTTTTCTGTCTTTGGGTCTTATTTTGATGAATGTTTGCATCATCTTACTATTGTGCTGATTTGATGTAAGGAAAAGAATTTGGTTTTGAATAGGAAAAAATGTCATTTCATGGTTAACTCAGGCATTGTTCTAGGGCATATCATTTCTGAAAAAGGCATAGAACTAGATAAAGCTAAAGTTGATCTCATTCAACACTTTCCTCAGACTCGTTCTGTGAGGGAGATAAGATCATTCTTAGGCCATGCCGGTTCTTACCGCTGATTCATCAAAGACTTTAGTAAAATTTCAAGACCCTTGTGTAGTCTTCTTGCAAAAGATGTTGCATTTGTCTTTGATGATGCTTGTAAGGAAGCATGGGTACAATTGAAAGCTCTCCTTACATCTGCCCCTATTATCAGACCACCTGACTGGACCTTACCATTTGAAATTATATGTGATGCGTCTGACTATGTTGTAGGATCTGTTTTAGGTCAGCGAGTAAACAAACTTCCTTATGTGATCTACTATGCTAGTAAAACACTTAATGATGCTCAACTGAATTATTGGATAAGTTTAGATCTTATTTGATAGGGTCTAAAGTCATCATATATTTTGACCATGCTGCATTGAAATATATTTTGTCTAAAAAAGATGCTAAAGCTCGTCTAATTCGATGGATACTCTTGTTACAAGAGTTTAACCTCGAAATTTGTGATAAGAAAGGATCTGAAAATATTGTTGCTGATCACTTGTCTAGGTTGAATGTTGACTCTGTTGATAAATCTTTGTTGATTAGAGAATCATTCCCTGATGAACAATTGATGCTTGTGTCTGAAATGCCTTGGTTTGCTGATGTTGTAAACTACCTTGCTACAGGTAGAATTCCATTGCATTGGTCTAGACAAGACCGTTGTAAGTTCTTGGCTGAAGTTAAACACTTATTTAGGGATGACCCATACCTGTTTAAGTACTGCCCGGACCAAATCATTAGATTATGTGTCCCCAATTCTGAACAAAGAGATGTCATCTCTTTCTGTCATGACCATGCATGTGGAGGCCACTTTAGCGCCAAGAAAACTGCTGCAAAGATCTTATAGAGTGGTTTCTATTAGCCATCATTGTTCAAAGATAGTCATGCATTATGTGTTGCTTGTGACCGATGCCAGAAATTAGGAAGTATCTCAAGAATAAACATGATGCCCTTACAACCTATTTTGATTGTTGAACTGTTTGATGTATGGGGTATTGATTTCATGGGTCCATTTCCTAACTCCGAAGGTATGTTGTACATTCTTGTTGCTGTTGATTATGTCTCTAAGTGGGTGGAAGCCATTGCCTCCAAAACAAATGACCATAAAGTAGTTATTTCTTTTCTAAAAGAAAACATTTTCTCTCATTTTGGAACACCTAGAGCAATAATCAGTGATGGTGGCACTCATTTTTGTAATATACCTTTTGAATCACTTATGCGCAAGTATGGAATCACTCACAAGGTAGCAACACCATACCATCCACAAACTAGTGGCCAAGTAGAAGTTTCTAATAGGGAAATTAAGCATATTCTTGAAAAGAATGTTAATCCTGATGTTTTATCAAAGTTGTTGTAGTAATAAGGTTCTTGAGACTTGTGAAAGCAATAGAGTTCTAGACTTAATAAGACTTAAAAATAAACAAAAATTTATTTAAAAAGTGATTTCAAGATTTAAAAATAGACCAAGGCTCCGGATTCCTCTATTCCTCCTAATTGATTGGTTTATAATGATATTTCAAGAATTATTATTAAGCTCTTTTTCTTATTAATTCACTATTAATCTATATGGTGTCCAAACATTAAATTGTAATCCCTAAGCATGAATTATCAAAGAATTGATTCTAAGCATAACACATCGAATTGATTCACAACTAATTAAGAAAACCAATTTTATCTTTATGTTGATCCTAGTAAATTAAATTAAATAAATAATTAAACAAATTACCAATCAAGCATGAGTGAATAGTTTCCTCCGTTGCCTCGGTCACTGGGTATTTTAGCCGCTCATCATGTTGAAAACCCTCTCAAAGAATTTATTTATGCTCAAAAATGGTTTACAAATGATGAATAAGGGAGAAATAATGATAAAATCGGGTTTGCAACAGTTATATTTGTTACAAACCTCCACTGTTACAAAGAACGATAACAGAAATGTGTCATCATTCTTGTTGGAATACGACCGAGTCTAGTCCTTTGTTTGATAAACGACTGACTTTTACCGTCTAATGTTCTTCGTGTTCTTCACAGCAGCAGCAGCAGTGCGTTCTCTGCAAGTCGATCAATCTCCTATGTGGTTGCTCTAAACTCTCCCCAATCACTCTGTAACCACTCTAAGGAACCCAAACACCATTTATATACTTGATAGGGCCAAGAATATCACCCCATTACTCCGAATGATCTTCATAACTTAATGATAAAGAAAATATTCTCGGAATAATTTTCTTTCCATTTTCTTCTCCGCACGATCTGGTTGTTGAAAACTCACCTTATTTGTCTATTACACGCTCTGGTTGTTGCTCGAGTCATCATGCATGCACACAACACGTTCAAATTATCCAAAACTCATGCCAACCCGTGAATATCTCTTAGGTGGCGTGCAGCCTCGATTTCTTCTCTCGGAAATTCCAGCCAAACTGGACCGAAACTAACACCTATACCACGCATGTCTAGTCCATAGGAAGATACCCAATGATTTTCAACCTTTTAATCGCCTTCGAGCACGCCCAAAAGTCCAAACCTAAACTGATCTTTTAGTTGCTACAGTTTCCCGCCAAAACTGAATTTTGAATGGAGAAGACGGTGTCCCCCTAACCAAACCGTGGGTGCGAATAGCAGAAGTCTTTAGGGGTGCCCTTATCCAAAATGAGGGTGCCTTTATCACTTTTCTACAGGGGTCCAAAAAGCACTTTTCGAGCAACTTTTTCCACACAAGTGTGTTCCTCCAAAAATACCTAAACAAACATAAAAACACCAAAATTAGTACAAAAATCGAGACTAACAATAGAGACACTGAGGACAATAGAGACACAAAAATGTGTCTATCAAATACCCCCAAACTTATTATTTGCTAGTCCTCGAGCAAAATTAATAAAAAAAATAAAACCGAGTTAATCTCGGGAGGGTTTACCAGAGGTGTACCCACAAAACCATGACTTCTAATTGGTCACAAGTATCCAAAGAGCTATGAGGACATACACATACTCAACCTATCTCCAAGTAACTAGAATTCCAAAGAAAAGGTGCCAGCTCTAAAGATGACTAAAGAAAAGGGAAGACACATCCGCAACACTGCTAGATAAAGAGATATCCGCTACACAGCTAGATAAACATTGTAAGATGCGTCCGCTGATTTTACAGCTGGATAAGATTAGGAGAGAGAAAAATATAAGAGGGACATCTGCTACACAGCTGGACTAATTACGTGTGATGAGTTGAACCAGTGTTAGAAAGATCTTGTGCCAGATTGAAAGCGGACTAACAAAGTAACCAAGTGTATCTTTCTTCGACTCTCTCATAGTGCTCAGTAGAAACAACGTCTTCTTCGGCTTCAACTGTTGATGATAAACTCTTGAACCTCATAGAACCTTGACAATTAACTCTTCTCTTTGATTTCTTGCTTGACATATAAATTTCTACTTCCCTATGGCCTTATTGAACAAGAAAACTAATTATAGAACAAAAAGAACGTAACGATGATTATTATTTTTTTATTTTTTTTTATTTTTTTTATTTTTTTTATTTTTTCATTTATTTTTTTCAAATAGAGTAATAACAAAACAAAAATTTACATGGCCATCACAGAAGGGCTTTAACACTTGGATATTCGCAACTTGTAATGTCTTAGTATCATGAACTTCAACAACTTATATAATTTGCTCTTATAACTTCTTGTAACTAAGTCTTCAACTTTGATTTTTGAATTATTCTTTTCTATTGTTGCATATAAAACTTAAACATCTTCAACTTTCTTCATATATTTTGATGTCGCTCCGTTTGTTGATGATGATAAGTTTCTACTGAGAGAGAGTCGTAATCCAGTAACTAAGACTACATTGTGAGGTTGCTTTGTCTTTCTGGCATTTCCTGGCCTACTTGCCTTTCCATCATGGATGGTTAGGTCCATCACGGTTACCCTCTAAAAGGAACAAGTTCTCTCCTGAATTTCAAGGATCTCAATGTCTTTTTCTCTAATGTCTCAATAGGTTGTTATCCCTAGCATTCCAATTTCTATCTTTTAGGTGAGAAACAAAGATGTAAACTTAGCTAATCGGATACCATGTGACGCTAGAAGTTTCAAAAGTCAACTAAAAAGTTCTTCCCCACCCCCAAACTTAAATCTAACATTGTCCTCAATGTTTCTAGTGAAAGAGCAGTACCAAAAGTAAAATAACACGAGGAGAAGTTGGAAAGATAGTACCTGGGTGAAGAGAGAGAAAATCAAAACTAATATACAACATACAACTGCCTCGATGGTCAATCAAGGGTAAACATGGTCCTTCAGAGGGACCTCCTCAACATCACCTGTAGGAAAGGGCTCTAAAAATGATTTCAATCTCTGACCGTTAACCTTCGAAGAACTAATACCATCCGGTGTCTCAATTTCAACAGCTCCATGAGGAAAGACAGTGCGAAAAATAAAAGGAGCCGTCCACCGAGAACGTAACTTCCCAGGGAAAAGATGCAAGCGGGTATCATACAGAAGAACTTTTTGACCTGGAGAAAATGACTTCCGTAAAATATTTCTATCATGCACAAGTTTCATTTTGTTCTTATACTCCTTCGCACTATCGTAAGCATCCATACGAATCTCGTCCAACTCATTGAGCTGGAGTTTCCTATGGGCTCATGCCTTGTCAAGTGAAAAAATTAGCTGCTTAACAGCCCAATAAGCTCTATGTTCTAACTCAACAGGTAAATGACATGCCTTGCCATAAACAAGACGATTAGGCGACATTCCAATGGGGGTTTTAAACGCAGTACGGTAAGCCCATAAGGCATCAGTAAGCCTAGACGACTAGTCTTTCCGATTAGGATTAACTGTTTTCTCTAATATACGTTTTATATCTCTATTGGAAACCTCTACCTGACCACTAGTATATTATTTTTCAAGAACTCAATCACAACCCTATGGTCATTGGTTTTACACGTTACCGCCTCAAACCACTTAGACATAGTCTACAGCGACAAGGATGTATAAGTTACCAAAAGAATTAGGAAACGGACCCATAAAGTCAATACCCCACACATCAAAGACCTCAACAACTAAAATAGGGTTCAAGGGTATCATGTTCCTACGGGAAATGGTTCCTAACTTCTGGCAACGTTCACAAGTAACACAAAGAATCGTGGGAGTCTTTAAACAACGAAGGCCAATAAAATCCACACTGCAATATCTTAGCTGCAGTCTTCTTAGCACTAAAGTGACCCCCACAAGCATGATCATGACAAAAGGAAATAATAATGGACTGGTCACTCTCAGGTATACATCTCCTAGTAATTTGGTCTAGACAATACTTAAACAAATAAGGATCATCCCTAAAGAAGTGCTTGACCTCGGCTAAAAACCTAGAACGATCTTGTTTACCCCAATGTTGGGGCATTCGACCAGTAACAAGATAGTTCACTATATTCGCATACCAAGGTGATTGGGAAACAAAGAACAATTGTTCATCAGGAAAGATGTCCCTTATAGGAAGGGAATCACTAGGGGAACTAACAACTAGCCTAGAAAAGTGGTCTGCTACTACATTTTCTGCACCCTTTTTGTCCCTAATGTCGGGAGAAAATTCTTGTAACAATATGATCCACCTAATCAATCTAGGTTTGGTATCCTTCTTAGACAAAAGGTATTTCAAAGCAACATGATCAGTATAGATTACGATCTTAGAACCTAAGAGGTAGGATCTAAACTTGTCTAAGGCAAACACAATAGCTAATAGTTCCTTCTCCATAGTGGTATAGTTCATATGGGCATCATTCAGAGTTTTGTTAGCATAGTAAATCACATGAAGTAACTTATTCCCTCGCTGACCTAGCACAACACCAATAGCATAATCTAAAGCATCACACATGATCTCAAAGGGTAGGTTCCAGTTGGGTTCCTGGACTATGGGAGCGGTAGTGAGTAAAGTCTTAAGCTTCTCAAAAGCCTCTAAACAAGCATCATCAAAGACAAACTTAGCATCTTTTGCAAGCAAATTACAAAGAGGTCTAGAAATCAAGCTAAAATCCTTAATGAATCGACGATAAAAACCAGCATGCCCTAAGAATGACCTAATATCTCTTATGGTTTTTGGGACCGGTAAAGTTTTAATAAGGTTAACTTTGGCTCTATCTACCTCTATACCCTTCGAAGATACGATATACCCTAGAACGATTCCTGAACGAACCATGAAATGACATTTCTCCCAATTAAGCACTAAATTCTTTTCCTTACACCTAGTCAAAACTAATGACAAATGATGCAATCACTCATCGAAAGACGAACCAAACACTGAAAAATCATCCATAAAGACCTCTAAGCACCGTTCTACCATGTCAGAAAATATGCTCAACATACAACGTTGAAAGGTCGCAGGGGCATTACATAGCCCGAAAGACATGCGTCTATACGCAAAGGTACCAAAGGGACAGGTAAAAGTGGTTTTCTCTTGGTCTTCTGGGGTAATAGGAACCTGATTATAACCGCAGAATCCATCTAAGAAGCAAAAATGGGTACGCCCAGCTAATATTTCTAGCATTTGGTCGATGAACGGAAGGGGAAAGTGGTCCTTCCTAGTGACCTTGTTCAATTTTCTATAGTCAATACAGACACGCCAACCCGTGGTCATTCGGGTTGGGATTAACTCATTGTTATCATTCTGGACTACAGTAATACCGGATTTCTTGGGAACAACCTGAACGGGGCTAACCCACTTACTATTTGAAATGGGGTGGATAATGCCTGCATCTAACAGCTTAAGAACCTCGGTTCGAACTACTTCTTTCATATTAGGGTTCAGTCGACGTTGCATCTCCCTAGAAGGTTTGGCTTCGCTTTCTAAATAGATATGATGCATACAATCAGTAGAACTTATACCCTTAATGTCTTCTATGGTCCACCCTAAAGCTTCCTTGTTATTCTGAAGGATAATCACTAGACTACTTTCCTGATCACTATCCAAATCGGATGCTATAATCAAAGGTAAAGTTTCAAATGGGCCTAAAAATACATACTTCAGGGTATCTGGTAATGGTTTAAGGTCCAACTTAGGAGGCTTTTCTAAAGAAGGAACTAGGGTAGACTTAGAAACGGGTAGAGGTTCGAACTTAGTTTTCCATCCATTACTAGTGTCTATCAAAGGGGTTGAATCTAACAAAGCATTCACCTCATTAATCACATCATCATCATCGAAATCAATCCCAAAGTGATCTAGGCATTTCTCTAATGGATCTTCTAACAAAGTGTTTGGTAACGACTCCTCGACTAATGTTCCTATCATGTTCACCTCTTCTATGTTTGAGTCATCTAGTTCAGAGGGTAGCTTACTAATATTAAAAATGTTCAGCTCAATAGTCATATTACCAAAAGACAAATTCATAATACCATTTCGACAGTTAATGATCGCATTGGATGTAGCTAAAAATGGGCGACCTAAAATCACTGGTATTTGGTTCTCTTAGTCAGGGACAAGTTGGGTATCTAGGATAACAAAATCCATTGGATATATAAACTTGTTGACCTCTATAAGAACATCCTCGATCACACCACGAGGAATTTTAACGGACCTATCAGCTAACTGAAGAGTCATCTGGGTAGGTTTCATCTCCCCAAATCCTAGCTTAAGGTACACATGATATGGAAGTAAGTTCACACTGGCTCCTAAGTCTAGCAACGCTATCTCAACACGGTATTTACCTATTGTGCAAGAAATGGTAGGGGACCCTGGGTCTTTGTACTTAGGAGTAGCGGTATTCTGAATGATAGAACTCACATGACTAGTTAGGAAGGCTTTCTTATGGATACTAAGCTTACGCTTTCGCGTACACATATCCTTAAGAAACTTAGCATATGCGGGAATCTGCTTGATCACATCTAACAATGGGAGGTTTATAGTAACCTTCTTAAAAACCTCCAATATATCATTAAAAGTGGACTCCCTCTTAGTTGGAACTAGAAGTTGTGGGAATGGGGCTTTAGGAACAAAGCCGGACTCATTAGGAACCTCTTCGGTCTCTTCGATTTCTTGTTCAGAAGGGTGAACTACAACATGTTCACTATCAGGCATGGCAACCTTGTTGTATATGACTCTTTCACTCCTAAGGATTTTAATAGCATTCACATGATTGGATGTTCTTTCACCTATTTCATTAATTCCTCTAGGGTTGGGTTAAGTTTGACTAGGAAACCTACCTCTTTCTCTCAAAGATTCATTTATCTGACTAACCTGGGTTTTCAACTCAGAAATAGCCTGAGAGTTAGCCTGGCCTATTCTCTTATTTTCTTCTAAACCTTGAGCAACAGATTGCTGAAGCTGCACAGTGTTGTCAACAAAGCAAGATTCTCTTCTAAACTCAAAATCTTTTTATCCGAAGGGTTCTGAAACTGTGCCTGGACTGCATGACTCTTAGTATATCCAAAGCCTGGGTGAACCTGGGAGTTACTAGACTGACCTTGATTCTGGCCCTTAGACCAAGAAAGGTTTGGATGGTTTCTCCAACCAGGGTTGTAGGTTTCCGAATAAGGGTCAAACTTTTGACGATTATCAAATCTAGTGTTGTTATAAAGAGTATTGGCTTCCTCTTCAATAGTATGGCCTTCCCAAAAAGGCTATATTCTTCCACTACTACCACTAGAATGACCTAATTCTAAGGCTTCTAACCTTTTGCATATGGATGTTATTTTAGCATCAGACTCATAAGATCCCTCTACCCTATTGACATTTCCTCTACCTAGAAGAATTGTTTTCTGGGGTTCCTTACTATTTTCCAATTGTTGGGTCTTATCGGCGATTTCATTCAAAAATTCCATCGCCTCATCAACAGTTTTATTCTCAAACCCACCTGTGCATAAGGACTCAACCATGGTTGTTGTCGAATAATCTAAACCCTCGTAGAGGATCTGAACTAGCCTAACATTTTCCAAACCATAGTGAGGACATTGAGATATCAAGTCATTGAACCTTTCCAAATACCTATATAGAGATTCTCCCTCTTGTTGAGAAAAATTAAAGACTTGCGTCCTAATAGACGATGTTTTATGCCTAGGGAAAAACTTATGTAAAAAGGCAGCTGTAAGTTGGTCATAGGTTTCAATCGACCTAGAAGCCAAACTATATAACCAAGATTTGGCTTTATCTCTCAGGGAAAATGGGAATAACCTAAGTTTCAACGCAGCATCATCTAGGTTTTTAATTTTCAGAGTACTACAAACTTCCTCGAATTCCCTAATATGAAAATATGGGTTTTCACTTTCTTTCCCTAAAAAGATTGGGAGCATCTGTAGAGTCCCGAGTTTCAGTTCATAATTTGCCTCAGTTTCAGCTAACTTGATACATGACGGACGAGAGGTCCTAGTAGGGTTTAACAAAGCTTTCAAAGTTTCCATTTCTGGCACTACCAAAGGACTAGGAGTACTTTCTTCACTAATTGTCAAGTTTTCAAAGATGAAATTTCCAAAAATGGGGCTCTCAAAAGAAGAGTCTTTGAGCTCCTCGTCTTCACAAGAAGAACTACTAGGTTTGTCACTAATCAAACGACCTAGAGTGTTTCTTTTCCAAGCCCGTTCTCTAATGACCTCGGGCATACACTAGAAAAACAAAATAAAAAGAAGAAGAAAAATCCTAAAAGGAAGGGAAGTTCTATGCAAACACAAAAAAGGCTGACTCCACCAAAGCAAACCTAGAGATTTCTAGCAAACAAAAAGCATGATGGCTCCACTTAGATTGTTTTCTAGACCAGCTTTTAATCCTTCGAAAGGGAATTCGTTACAATCTGAGCAAACCCCTCTAGAATCAATCCGAGTTTAAGCAAGCTGAATAGAGGCGAGGGAAGCTGCTGGAGCTTTGATACCCAAGGCCTCACCGCATTACAAGGCGGCGCAGTTACGCATTCAACTTACAGAAACCATCATGAACTTCAAAGCATGCTCAAAAGAGTAACCAATATTTTTCGAACGACTTTCCTACTAAGCTCGTTACCCTATAGGTCTCGTTATATTCCAAATTTTAAGCTTAGTTTCGCGTTTGGTATCGTTTTCCTAAGGCGGGAAAGAAGGGAACGGTGATGAAATCCGAACCCTTATTTTATATGGCCAGTCCTTGCCCTTTACTAGGAATTTAAAACAGCCGTTTTCAGTTCCTCAACATATATTCACAGGAAGGAAGACAGTAACTCGCTGGCAGGGGATTCGCGAGCGTTTCGACAAACTTACCTCCCGTTCCAGACGGGGGATGAACCATTGTAGTCGACTCGGGCCACGACTCCTATGTCATGTACGAACCCGAGGGGCCGAGGTGATATCGTAATCACCGTCCTTCTCTGCAAACAGTTTGATATTTAATTTTACCCTTCCTTAAGGTTTAAAAATAAAAGAATGTCCAAATGTCCAAGTCCAAAGTCTAAAGAGTAAAGTGCAAAAAAAAAAATATATACAAGAATAGAGAAATCCTAATACAATCTAAAAAAAATAAACACTTTTTTTTTCTCTCTCTTTTTTATAATAAAAAAAATCTTCTTCTTTCGCTCCTTTCGCTTTGTCTTTAACTCCAAACTTTAAGTATTCACCAAAAGCTTTGGCAAATTTTTCTTTCGCTCCAAATTCCAAAATCTGTAGTAAAAAGACAAAAACAAAAACATAAAGAAGAACAAATAAAATAAAAACAAATAAAAACCTAAATAAAATAGAATAAAAATCTAAAAACTCTAGCCTAAAGACAAGCTCCGTGTCGACGGCGCCAAAAATTGATGTTTTATCAAAGTTGTTGTAGTAATAAGGTTCTTGAGACTTGTGAAAGCAATAGAGTTCTAGACTTAATGAGACTTAAAAATAAACAAAAATTAATTTAAAAAGTGATTTCAAGATTTAAAAATAGACCAAGGCTCCGGATTCCTCTATTCCTCCTAATTGATTGGTTTATAATGATATTTCAAGAATTATTATTAAGCTCTTTTTCTTATTAATTCGCTATTAATCTATATGGTGTCCAAACATTAAATTGTAATCCCTAAGCATGAATTATCAAAGAATTGATTCTAAGCATAACACATCGAATTGATTCACAACTAATTAAGAAAACCAATTTTATCTTTATGTTGATCCTAGTGAATTAAATTAAATTAATAATTAAAGAAATTACCAATCAAGCATGAGTGAATAGTTTCCTCCGTTGCCTCGGTCACTGGGTATTTTAGCCGCTCATCATGTTGAAAACCCTCTCAAAGAATTTATTTATGCTCAAAAATGGTTTACAAATAATGAATAAGGGAGAAATAATGATAAAATCGGGTTTGCAACAGTTATATTTGTTACAAACCTCCACTGTTACAAAGAACGATAACAGAAATGTGTCATTGTTACTGTTGGAATATGACCGGCTAGTCACTGTCATTGTCACTGTTTGATAAACGACTGAATTTTACTGTCTAATGTTCTTCGTGTTCTTCACAGCAGCAGCAGTGCGTTCTCTACAAGTCGATCAATCTCCTATGTGGTTGCTCTAAACTCTCCCCAATCACTCCGTAACCACTCTAAGGAACCCAAACACCCTTTATATACTTGATAGGGCCAAGA
This sequence comes from Papaver bracteatum, assembly GCA_023529315.1. Taxonomy (NCBI): domain Eukaryota; kingdom Viridiplantae; phylum Streptophyta; class Magnoliopsida; order Ranunculales; family Papaveraceae; genus Papaver; species Papaver bracteatum. The sequence continues at coordinate 781,348 of JAJJWX010001293.1, forward strand.
ATATATCACCCCATTACTCCGAATGATCTTCATAACTTCGGCAGTAAAGAAAATATTCTCAGAATAATTTTCTTTCCATTTTCTTCTCCTGCACGCGTCTGGTTGTTGAAAACTCGCCTTATTTGTCTATTACACGCTCCTGGTTGTTGCTCGAGTCATCATGCATGCACACAACACGCTCAAATTATCCAAAACTCATGCCAACCCGTGAATATCTCTTCCGGTGGACGTGCATCTCTGATTTCTTTTCTCGGAAATTCCAGCCAAACTGGATCGAAACTAACACCTATACCACGCCTGTCTAGTCCATAGGAAGATACAAAATGATTTTCAGCCTTTTAATCGCCTTCTAGCACTCCCAAAAGTCCAACCCTAAACTGATCTTTTAGCTGCTACAGTTTCCCGCCAAAACTGAATTTTGAATGGAGAAGATGGTGTCCCCCTAACCAAACCGGGGGTGTGAATAGCAGAAATCTTGAGGAGTGTCTGGGGGGTGCCCTTATCCAAAATTAGGGTGCCTTTATCACTTTTCTCCGAGGGTCCAAAAAGCACTTTTCGAGCAACCTTTTCCACACAAGTGTATTCCTCCAAAAATACCTAAACAAACATAAAAACACCAAAATTAGTACAAAAATCGAGACTAAAAATAGAGACACTGAGGACAATTCAGACACAAAAATGTGTATATCACTACTAGGAAAGATTGGTCTTTACATTTAAATGATGCTTTGTGGGCCTATAGAACTGCATACAAAACTCCTATTAGCATGTACCCTTATAGACTTGTGTATGGTAAAGCTTGTCATCTACCTGTAGAGTTAGAGCATCGTGCATACTGGGATGTAAAGAAACTGAACTTTGATCTTGATAAGGCTGGTACCCAAAGAAAACTTCAACTAAATGAGTTACAAGAATTGAGAAATGATGCATATGATAGTGCCAAAATGTACAATCAAAGAATGAAAGTTTTTCATGACAAGCGCATTTTGCGCAAATCTTTCACACCTGGTCAAAAAGTTTTATTGTACAACACTCGTTTGTATCATTTTCCAGGAAAGTTACGTTCTCGATGGTCAGGTCCACTCTTGGTTCGTACTGTTTTCCCTCATGGGGATGTTGAAATCGAAAATCCAGCAAATAAGAACATCTTCAAGGTCAATGGTCAGAGATTGAAACCATTTCTGGAACATCTTCCACCAGAAGTTGAGACCATAGACTTGGAGGACCCCATCTATGTGGACTAAACTGGATCACCTGTGTACATACATATGAATTAAAACTCCATTTTATTTACCTTTTTCTTTATTTCTGCATAGTTTTTATGTGTGCTAACCAAAAAATTTGTCTTATCGCTCTTGTTGTTTGCTTTCAAAGCATCCATTCATTTCTGGTTTAGCACCATCCTTTTTGCATCTGGTAATCTCTTCCCTTTTCTCTAATCAGCATGATTCTCATGGTATGTTGTTGTTTAAAATCTTATCATCTTTAGAAACATCGAGGACAATGTTAGATTTAGGTGTGGGGGAGTATTTTGCATATAGAGTTTTTAGTCTTTTCACTTTGTAGATAAATTTTTTAATATTTTTGTAAATATTTGCATAAAACCTCCAACTTGTAGAGATATTAGAGTCACTAGCATGTTTCTAGCTATGTTTACATAGAGAGTCTGACCGAAATAACTGAACTTGGAAGTACTGGAGAACACAATCAGGTTTCTTAGTTGTTAGAGCGTTAAAGTTGGATTTAACCATGTCGGTGGGAAAATTAGGTGATGCATAGATATTTGGTAGTAGAGTTGTGATCACCCTTAGTGGAGACTACCTATTTTACATCAAGCGAGGCACCAACATTCATTTTTGTGACTTTCTAAAAAAAAATCTTTTAGAGTGTGTGTCACCGTACGTCAATTCCGGGTAGGAATGGTGAGCTACCCAACTTCGCACCACTTTCAGCACTATTTTTTATCTCTTGAGTGATAATTTTGTCAATCATGAGGATGACGTCTAAAGATGAAAACTCCTTCTTGTAGTTTGATTTGCAGTTAGCACCATTCTCTCTCTCGACAACATCAACAGATCCATAGAAACACATCATCATCAACCAGTAGAGCAATGTCAGATTTTACAAATAAAGATTAAAATTGTCCAAGGTTTACATGCAAAAATTCAAGGAAAAGTAAAAAAAAAGTCTTATTCAAAAGTGAAGATACAGTACAAAGAGCAGAATTATGTACACATTGGAAGATGTATTTTACAGAAGCAAATAAAAGAAAATAAGATGAGAATTAGTGAAGTTTATGAAATCAAGACAATACAAGTTGTGAAGAATTGAGTGACAAAATCCTGCATCCATGGATTTAGCAGTTTCATTATTTATTTTGTCATAAAAAAAAACAACAACTATAGTTTGTTTAATAAGCACTATGGTAAAGAAGAAGAATTTAAGAGGAAATTTTTAGGAAACAAGGAAATTGAAGAAGAATCAAAAATTGTCAAGGTTCAAAGAAATTCAAGAGTTCATCATCAGCAGTTGAAGACTGAAGACAAAGACGTTTCTATGGATGTTGTGAGAGTGGTGTTGATTGCCGATCAAATGTGAAGGTAGGTGAGTACTCCCATCCTTGCATAATGATTGATTTCCTTTCTTAGAGATCATCAGAAAAATATTCTTTTTGTCCACAATTTTGTGGAATCTCCAGAAATTATTTCGGAAGGTTCTCCTTCCCACCATTCAACGTGTGCGGGATTTCTCTCTTTGTTCCTGCCTGCATACATGAGAGACTGAAAAAGCGTTCTTTTTTAGTGCAATTATCATAAAACCCTATTGGTGAGGTAGAAGTCGAGGCTTGTGATCACTCTCGAACCCGAATTCTTTCATATGGTATGGTTATTTCTCGCTCAACTCTTAAGGATGAGAATGCGTTCTTTGGTAGTTCTAACTTCTTGTTACTAGCATGCAGAAATTATATGTCCTCATATCTCCTTGGATGCTTAGGACTCTATTACACTCTGAAGTTGGAGAAGGTTTTGTGGGTACATCTCTGATAGGCCCTCACGAGACTACAACTCGTCCACTAGGGACACCTAGGGGTATAAAGGCTTAGTGCATACACTAAATGCATTCGAGAGACCAGCGAAAGTGGTATAGTTAGGATTTCTTAATTTATGTTTTACTTGAGGACAAGTAAAATTCAGGTTTGGGGGTATTTGATGAGTGCCAAATATTGCATATTTCTACACCTTTTTATTGGCAATTAACTCATCTTTTGTGCTTTAAAATCATATATTATCCCAAATTCTGTATTTTCATTGTTTTCAAGAATAAATTCTTGTACTAATTAATTTTGTTTTTTTAGGTACTAAATAAAGCTTGGATGAATTGAGAAGCCAAAAGAGCAGAGAAATGGTGGCAAGTGACTACGAAAGAGAGGCAACAAAGCTCCCGCTAGATGGCAGTGAAGAACGTAAAGAAAATATCACTTAAGAGAATCCGCAATCCTCTTGCGCATGGGCTTGGTAGAGAACCCAAGAACCAAGATACAAAACCCAAACCCGTTTCCTTGCCTGAGCCGTCAGATTTGTTAAAGTTGCTTCATCCGACAGCTCATCCTTCAGGACATCAACATTTGATGGTCTCGCTCAACACCATAGCCGCCTATCTTTTCTTCCCCTATTTGAACAACAGCGAAACACCACCTCCCCTTCGTACTCATTTTCTCCTTCGTCTGCAAACCATCACCTTACTTTCATCTTCATCTCCCCGACCATCTTTTCTCTCAACCACCATCCATTACCACAAACAAACTCATAATCTCTATCTCTATCCATCTTATCTTCTTCCATGTAACCCTAGAAGCTAGGATTGAGAGGGATAATATTAGGTTTATCATCTACAGTGGAGGAAACACGAAGTTAATGGCTTGCAGAGAAGAATTGAAAAGGGGACAACTAATTCAGACGCGTTTTAGTGGGTGGGTCTTCATTTAATTTCCGAATTGAAGGTGAATGGAGTAAAAATTGTGTATAAATAGGGATGTCTTCTCTGTAACACAACGTCCGCATTTAGTCGGATCAATTTCTAGTTTTCATAATATAAATTATATTTTAATCATCTTCAAGTATGTTCTAATTTTACCTGCTAGGGTTTAGATGAAGCCTTAGCTCTATGATGTGTTATTCATGCTAATTGTATTACTCTTGAATGCTTTAATTGTTAGGATAGTTTCAATATTAGTACGTCAATACTTTTCTCTCACAGTATATATCAGGCATCCATTGTAGTTAGGATAAAACTGTGTTGATTATGCTGCAGCTCATGCTTTAGGGACTATTGTTAATCCATTGACTAGTTGTGCTTAATTAGACAGTTAGTGCTTAGGATTGATACTTTAGCTGTGATTGAATTATCTATTGGTGAAACACCTTAGGTACGTGGTAGACTTGACACTTTTCCCTTATCTGTCACAAGGACAAGAGTAATTGAACTAGCTGAATATATATAGTGTGAGCTAGTGGTGGATTTGACAATCCTAGTATCTCTATTCTCAGTGTTAACATCTTTGTTGTTATATCTTTAATTTGTTGTTATAATCATCACCAATATCTTGTCGTATCGACACAACAAAACCCTCTTTGTGTTACTACTCATCGAATCAGTTTAATAAAGCTTTAAAATCACTTATACACCCAACTTGTCTCTGTGGGATCGACCTGTATTTGTTGTGTCTCCAATTGAGGTTGTGCACTTGCAGTTAAACATAGTCGTAGGATACTTTCTATTCCTACCACTCACTTGACCCAGCATTTAAAGAGCATCAGTACTACAATAAATCCAAGTCTTGATGAAAGTCTATACACTGTTCGTCATACTATCATTAAAGATGAAGACAATTCTTTCTTAACAAGAATACCTTCTAATAAATAAATTCATGGCACCCTTAAAAGCATGGATAATTGGAGTGCTCCTGATCCTGGGGGTTTTCAAGCAGGATTCTACAAAAGTCAATGGCACATTGTTGGAGAAGATGTTTGGTTGATGGTAAAGAAATTCTTTGAAACTAAACATATTCTTAAACAGATTAATAATACATATATTTCTCTCATTTCAAAGAAGAAAAAAGCACCATGTGCAAGTGATTCAAGGCCTATTGGTTTGTGTAATACCTCTTACAAGATCATTTCCAAAGTTATTGTGAAAAGAATGAAGCCCATTATGGAGAAAATTATATCTCCATTCCAAGCAGCTTATGTCTCTGGTAGGCTAATTAGTGATAACACTGTTATTTCTCAAGAAATCATCCATTAATTCCATGAAAAAGAAAATATTAGAAACATTATGGTTAGCTTTAAAACTTGACATGTCAAAAGCTTTTGACATATTGGAGTGGTCTTTTCTGATTAAGGTACTCCAATATTTTGGTTTTTCCAGTGACTTCTGTGAGTTAATTTAACAGTGCATCAGTACTACTTCCTTATCAGTTTTGCTTAATGGTTCTCCACGTGAAGATTTCAATCCCACCAGAGGTATTATACAAGGTGATCCTATTTTACCTTATCTTTTTATCTTATCAATGGAATATCTTTCAAGACATCTCACAAATGCTCTTAAAGATAAGTCCATTAAAGGTATTAATGTGGCTGCCCTTTCTCCAGACATTAATCATTTGCTTTTTTGCAGATGATTGGTTGATCTTTACTCGAGCAAATCTTACTTATGTCAATAACTTACTGGAGTTACTTCATAATTTTAGCTCTCAGTCAGGACAAGTTATTAATTTTGAAAAGTATGCAGTTCATTTCAGCAAGAAGACTAAACTTGAAGTTGTTGCAACTATGACACAAATTCTTGGGGTTAAGCTAATGAACTCTAAGGAGAAGTATTTTGGTTCTCCATTAATTCTGGGTCACTCTAAATAAGAATCTTTTAAAGCTATTAAGGAAAACTTTGAATGCAGGTTCTCTTCATGGTCAAGTACTTCTCTTTCTCAAGCAGGTAGAGGTACAATGATAAAACATGTTCTTAATTTAGTTCATGTACATCAAATGGGTACTTTTAAGCATACCAACAATCTCATTCAATAGCTGACTGCAATTGAAATGAAGTTTTTTCGGGGCTCCAACAACAGTAGAGGTTCAAACTCTATAGCATGAACTAATGTTTGCAAACCCAAGATTTGGGTGGTCTGGCTTTCAGAGATCTAGAGAAACTAAATTTGCCTCTTCTTACAAAACTAGCATGGATAATATATAGCGATTCAAGTAACTTAATGTCACAAGTGCTGGGAATTAAATATTTTAAACAAGGAGATTTACTTCATCAAAATACCTCAGTTAAGAATTGGTCTTATACTTGGAATGGCATCACAAAAGGCTTGGAGATTGTAAAGCAAAACTACTTCATGGAGATTAACAATGGGAAGAAAACAAAAATATGGAAAGATAAATGGATTCCTGGTATGACTCATCCACCATTTTCTATTAAGAATCTTTACAGATTCTTTGAAGATGTGGCCGAACTATATTTACCTGACTCTAATCAATGGAATCAGACCCTTCTTAATAGATTATTTGATGCTGATACTTCATTAAAAATTCAATCACTTTTTATAGATTGCATTAAGGAAGATGTAATATTATGGATTCCTTCAAAAGATGGTAATTTCTCTGTTAAAAGTACCTGCAAAATGTTAACTTTCAATAACAGTGGGGTGCAAGTTAATGGGGTCACTGTTGAATCTAAAATCTGGAAAGATTTATGGAAGAGTCAAGATACTCACAAAATCAAGCTTTTTACATGGAAGTGCATAAGAGGCATTAACTATACTAAAAGTAAAAAATCTCTTTACAATCCATATGTTGAGATTCATTGTGCTATATGTGGTCATAATGTAGAAGACATGAAACATATTATTTTTGAATGCCAGCATGCTAGGGAAGTTTGGAGAGGTATCAATGTCAATATAGACGCAGTCAGAGAAAGTTGCAACTCAGTGTCAAAGTTGGTCATAAGCTAGTTTTCAACTAATTAAGATAATCAAAACTCTAGATAGTTACTCTCTCTTATGATAAAAATCTGGATATTATGGAAGGACAGATCCTAGTTAGTAATTCGGCGAATAAATCGCGAATTCTTCCGTTTCAGTCGAGAACGACTCATACGTCCGTCCAACTGAAACCCCGTACTGCATTCGCGTGTTTTCTGGGAAATCTGAACTATGCGCGAATTTGACGTAACGAACAGAATTCGCGCAAATTTGACGTAACGAACAGAATTCGCCGAATCAAATTCGTCCATTTAATTCACTGGTCCATCTGGATATTGTGCTTATTTAAAGGATTTTTGACGGCCCAAGTAACTTGCACATGTTTTTCTCCAAAAATGCTAACGGAGACACTCGAAGTCCCGACCTCCATCTCGCTTTCTCACCAGTGCTCCACTAAACCAATGGTTTGTTGGTGATAAATTCAAATATATTTAATATATGTAATGTAAATAGTGAACAAACCCAAGCTAACCCCTATAATTACATTTTATTTGTATTTAATACAAACCGAATTATGTGTCCCGAATTCACATCTCTAAAACGAATTATACACGTACGTATACCGTTCCGATTTATCTCTGAATCACGGACCGTTGACCGGACCTTTGACCGAATTTAAATTTTACAAATCCGAATTATACACGTACGTATGTCGTTCCGTACATCTTCCGAACTACGAATTGCTAACTAGGGGACAGATGCAATGTTGTCTTTCATGGAGTATCTTGTGCATAAAATTCATTATCATCTAGCGTCTCATATGCACTGCATTGATCCCTCACGGTTTGATTCAAATACTTCTAGCAATGTTATCTCTAAGTGTAAACCTCCTATTGATGGTGTTCTTAAATTTAATATAGATGGATCTTTTAATCCTGACACTAATCAGTTTGGTACTGGTATTGTATTGCGTGATCATACATGAACATGTATTGGAATCAAAGGGAGCAGTGAAGATGGAGCATTGAATGCAGAGGCTGTGGAGTGCATGGTAGTCGGATAAGCCCTATCTTGGGCTAAGGAATTGAAGTACTTAAGTACTCAGATAGAAGATGATGTTAAGTTAGTAATAGACACTATTAATGGGAACATCTTACTCATTCAATTGGTGAATAGAAATTTAATTGGTGAATAGAAATTTAATAAAAGAGATCAAATACTTAATCTCCAGTTTTTTCTTTGTAAATTTATTCTTGTAAGTCGAGATAACAATCAAGTGGCATATGTTATATCTAAGAATGTCAGGCAAATAACTATGCCACTTGAATCTTTTGGAAACTTTGATCCAGGTATTTGTGGCCTTCTGGAAAAAGACCGCAACTTCTCCTGATACTTCATAAAATTTTCTTTTATAAAAAAAAAACAAACCTGAATTTTTCGCATGAAGGATTGTGCGAGAAAGAGCTTCCATAACAAACAGGAAGAGATGAGGAGAGATTGGGTCTCCTTATCTCAATCCTCTAGTTTTCTTAAAGAATTTAGTAGGAGACATTGAGTAAAACAGATAAAGTAGTTGTCGAAATGCATTGGTAAACTAAATTACACCATTTACTGTTAAAACCTATTTTGTCATTATTTGGATCAAGAAATCTCATTCGACTCTAGACATGTAAATTTTTAATCCCATAAATCATTTCTTAGATCTGGAAATTTTCATTTTATGAATAATTTCATGTACCATAATAACTTCTCAGAGATCTGCCTTCCAGGAATGAAGGCATGTTGAAAAGGAGAAATTATTTTCCCTAACAAATCTTTCATTCTGCCTGCCATTAGTTTAGAAATAATTTTGTAAGAAGAATTAGCAAGTGCTATGGGTCTGAATTCAAAGGGAGTAGTGGGGTTAAGAGTCTTAGGGATTAAGGAAATGAATGAGGCATTCATTTCCTTAGAGATATTACCAGTTATAAAGAAAGTTTGAACCATGTTTATAAGGTCAGTAATATGGTTTTCCAGTTTTTCTGAAAAGAATTGGGAAGAAAACCATCCTATCCAAGACTTTTATCAGGTTCCCTTAAATAGAGAGTTTTCTTTATTTCATCTTCCGTAGGAGTATCGCAAAGCATTTCATTATCAATCTGTATTATATTAGTACTAGCTCGCCTCCTAATAATGTCCTGAAGAAGTGTATTGTGTACGGAAGAAGCTAAATTATAATCAGAGAACATACACTTCCTTGAAAATCCATGTGGAGCAAACAACCGGTGCTACTTCTAACTAAGGTTCATTGAAAATGCAAGCTTAGTTTCTAATTATGAATAAAACCATGTTCACAGTATCATTGAAATTGTGTTGAACCGATGATCAAGAAAAACAATGTTATGGGTAAAAACTTGAGTTCCATGTCTCTTCCAAGAAAATTGTGACTTGGATAATAATTAGCAGGAATATATCATCAACCGATGTGTGAACCCTTGAAATTCCAATGTTATTTGCACCATCTAATTTGGTATATGTTATCCCGCAATACTCACTATCTGAACTTCTTGTCTCTTAATTTTTTTTGTTGTCTCAACTTTATGGAGATCAAATAATTCCTTATGATTTTTTACATAATTTCCATGATGACCCAGTGTGCTGTCTTGGAATGGATGAAGGTACAAATCATCATTTTCCTGTTCTGGCTTCTGTTTCCAGAACACAATTTTCTTTCGAACATCAAAATAATCTATCGCATCATGTTTGCAGGTTCCATTATCCATTGTGTCTTGAATACCATATGACACATGTTCTCTCTCTCTCTTCTTGTATGTAAGAATCACTATTTCTCTCATATGCTGCAAAATCTCCACCACCTCGTCTAGTTAAAGTCTCATGATCTTATCCTTATCTTCACTTGACAGTGGTAGACCGTAGACCCATCAATATGAGGATCCAAAAAAGTACGCCTAGCCAAAAAATATAATGGGCATTCAACTCCCAATATTCCATAAAATGAGAACGATGAAAGAAAAACCATGGTACCTCTTTTCTGAAATCTTATTGTTTCTTTCCATCCCACAGAATGTTGATATCCTCCAAGTTGGGCAGTAAAATATTTGATCGAACAAATGACATGTCAAACATAAGCCTGAACAACATTCCACTTGTACCATATATATTCATTGTACCATATATATTCATTCAAATATGTGCATTCATATACATCTTTACCCATATAGATGCATTCCAGAATTACATCACCTTGAACACGGCAATGAATCCTGGTTGGTTTACTTAGATCAATAAGAAACTGTGAATTTTCATATATGATCTATGATTCAATTTTTTATTAACACAGTTGTATTGAAGAAAATGTTTTCTTCTTTTTGGATGCAGTGAAACCAAAGCCCATAAAAGAAAAACATTAAGGCCAGTGTACTTGAATTATGCACAAAACAATTTATTTATATTGATTCAATTTTCATCAAAACGAAAATAAGAATCATACCTTATTATTCTCTGTTGTTCCTTTATGGTCTCCTGACCAAAACTCGTAGATATCCTTCCCCGATTTAATATATCCTTGGTATATCTGACGAATTTTAAGAAGTTACGTAATCATTTTAAGAAAAATAATCTAAACTTCTTTACTCCTAAATTGCCATGTACAAAACTGGAATTGAGACAGTTGTTTTACCATTTTGATTGATCATAGATTGACGAAAAAGAGGGTTTGCTGCAAGTTTCCCTTGTATCTTATCATCCTCTTACCTATATCAAGGACATAGAAAATTCTTTACACAATACTGAAGTCAAGGCCAGGACAACTTAACCCAACGATACAGAAGATCTCTCCTCTATTTTGTGTTTGAATAATAGAGGCGTGAGAGATTTCTTTAGAAGAAGTAAAGGTAATAAATATAAATGGTTTTCCCTGAAGCCTCTTGAAGCGTCGTGACTGAATTCTTTCTTGGTGAATTCAAGGGAAACTTCACCAAAAGACGTCTTTATCATATATTCACCAAAAGACGTATCTAATCATCTTTTTTTCCAAGCAATCGTGTCTTTTGGATAATCTTCAATGGGCATTTTTTTGTTTCCTGAACATGCGTGTTATTTCTTTCTTAAGTATGGTGACATGGCGATGAATCTGCAATGACATGGAAAGATTGCGCTGACATGGCTTCACCAAAATCAAGAGTGACTGCGATGCTGACATGTGGCGACTTGGGTCCCTAATTATAAAGAAAGATAGGTATACGGTTTAGCATTACGTGGTCCAGATCAGCATTTCTTACGCCCTCCTGGCAATCGATTCGTATGTGCGTCTCGAGGATCCTCAGCCGTCCAAACCTTTTATTGTCCTCCCTAAAGAAAGAGAATTTGACACTGGCAATCAAAGTCTTTCTCGCATTTCTTTGTTTCACGCAAATGAACTTACCCTAAAATTGCTCTAAATATGTCATCTTCTCCACTCAGAGTCTTCTCAGTTAACCCTCCATGATGAATTGATGATATCAGGTAAGTTGAAACCCTAGGAATTCCCTAATTCTGCCTCTCTCTTATTTTCTCCTTCAATCAATCAAGTAATCTTTTGTTCGTAGAAGGAACCCAAAAATGGAAAACAGCATACTTGAATCAATTGGTGTTGAAATCATAGGTGTAATGTCTCCTGTATCGATCTGTATGTTCTTAGTAGTATTATTAGTTTATGTCGTATCTCCAAACACTCCAAACTCAGTTGTTATACAAACTGCAGCAAATTTAGTTTACTTAGAAACCCCAACTGATACTACAACCCAGAAAATCGAAGGATCTTTACTTAATGCACTTGTTTTCGTTATCCTTATATCTCTTGTTACTTTCCTTATGGTTCTTCTTTACTACTACAATTTCACTAATTTCTTGAAATATTACATGAGATTCTCTACTTTCGTTGTCTTGGGATCAATGGGTGGATCCATTTTTCTGTCTATAATACAGCATTTCTCGATACCCATTGATTCAGTTACTTGTATGATTCTGTTGTTCAACTTCACCATAGTAGGGGCATTATCTAGTTTTTCTCAAGGAATTCCTATATTTTTGAGACAAGGGTATATGGTACTCTTAGGGATAATTGTTGCCGCTTGGTTTACGAAATTACCTGAATGGACAACATGGACTTTACTTGTCGCATTGGCTTTGTATGATTTGGTTGCTGTTTTAGCTCCTGGAGGACCACTGAAACTATTGGTAGAATTAGCTCAAAGCAGAGAAGAAGAACTTCCTGCTTTGATTTATGAATCAAGGCCGACTATAAATCAAGTTAACGGTCGAGGAGGATCATTGGGTCTTTTGGTTACTGGAGCTACTACTTCTAGTTCAGTTGAACTTCAACCGGTCTCCCACAGTAATGAAGGTAATCAAGTTAGGGTTTCACCTGAGAATTATAGTACTTCTGATTACTCTACTGGTGAGGTTGGAAATGCACCAGCTAATGTGAGAGAGGATGAAGAGACATCTCCATTGGTCGGTAGTTTCAGAGAGAGACAGTCAACAAGTAGTGCAAGTAATGACTTTTCGACGGTCGATGTTGAGCGTTTACGTGCTAGGAATTTAGAGAACAGAGATGGTGAGATTTCTGAAGAGGCTTCGCCACTTGTTGATCTTATTCGTTTGGAAAATGAGAGAGAAGAAAGGAGGAATGCTGTGGTTGGTAGTGGTGCTGAGTCAGAGAGCATTTTGACAGCTACAGCAGGTATAAAGTTAGGGCTTGGGGACTTCATTTTCTACAGTGTTCTTGTGGGTAGAGCTGCAATGTATGACCTAATGACAGTTTATGCTTGTTATCTTGGTATCATATCTGGTCTCGGTTGCACTCTTATGTTGTTGTCTGTATGTCGAAAAGCTTTACCTGCTCTGCCAATTTCTATCACTTTGGGGATCATTTTCTACTTCTGCACCAGGTTAATAATGGAACCTTTTGTAGTTGGGACTTCCACTAATTTGATGATGTTCTAATTTTACTGTTTTCTTTTATATATTCTAATGCAGTGTAGAAAATACGATTGTCCTTCAAGAGAGTTCTATGACATACATACTCTTTTAGCCAAATAATTTCGGTTCTCGATTAAGGAAGTGTTGTTCTGAATGTTTATCTCCTTTTGTTGGTGAATTTTATTGCAGTAAAGAAAGAAGGAGGAAATTTCGTTTCCTAAGATATGAATCACTGAATTTTCTTCTATGCCTGATGTCCTTTGTGTTCAAATATTTTTAACTTTTATACTGTAATTCTGTGATCTTTATTGGTACATGATATTTGCCGTTATTTGCTTTTCATCTGCCTTGCTGATTAGGGGATTCATTTTCTGAGCATTCAGCGATGATTCTACTCTTCTAGGTTGGGTTCTTTCTTCAGCTTCCATGCTGACAAATTAGAGCTATTACTCATAATATCACTAGTCTGCACCTTATCAGCTGCTGGGAGAGGAACAAAACCTTGAACATAGATTTTATCATCAACCTAATGAATTGTAAAGTTACTAAACCTAAAAAAAAAGAGCGAAAGAAATCAACTCGAAAAAAACGCCTTTATCATCTTTGTTTTATTATCGAACTGTAAAGTTACTAAACCAAAAGAAACAGCGAAAGAAATCAACTCGAAAAAAACAAATGAACTAGAATTCTAACCGATGATTCAAATCGTTCACTTGAAAATAGTCCATACACAGACTTGGATTTTGGGGAAGGCACAAATAATGATGTAGGGTTCCTAAATTTTATTACAATTTTGTTTAATAAAAAAAAATTCTTTTAGTCTGCTGCCAATTCTTTTTTTTTTTATACGCGAAAGCCGGACGGTCAGTCCTTACCCGAACTTCGGTTTGATTGGACTGCCCTTAACGCTGCACCAACACCGCTCAACGCAGCCAATTTTTTTTGATACAACTAATCTACCACAAACCTTTACGGCGGCGGGAATCGAACCCCTGACTTCCTCCTTACTGGAGTTGATGGGATACCACTGAGCTATGCTCTTGGACCCTAATCTGCTGCCAATTCTATTATTGTTTTATTTTTATTTTTTTGCTCAATCAAAATTGTGATTTTATTACTACTAGTACAACCGTTACCTCGGTGGGAGGGCCGACCGAAGAAGAATGTGAAGATGGGGTTTGTTTGCGACTACTTTCACTATGTTTAGGAAAAACTGATACTATCGCTCCGTTTCGGAAAAAGTGATACTTTCGCCCCGTCTCGGAAAAAGTGATATTTTCACTCTGTTCCAGAAAAAGGGGCGAAAGTATCACTTTTCCTGAAACGAAATGTGATAGTATCACTTTTTCTGAAATGGAAAATTAGCCGATCCATAAACCAAAATATGGTTGCATGATGTGTTATGCATCCTTTGTGGTGGTTTGCATAATGGATATGCATTCAATTTTCGAGAATTGTGCCTAAAATGAAAGTATCACTTTTCTTGAAACAGGGGGAGTACATCGTTTTATTAGTTGCAACGAAAAATTAGTTGGTGCATAAACCAGAATATGGTTACATATAGTATTATGTATCCTTTGTGGTGGTTTGCAACTTTGCATAATGGAAATCAATTTAATTTTCTAAAATTGTGCCTAAAATGGTAAATACCTCCGAATTTTTCGTAAAAACTCTAAATTTGATATTGTCATTTGTACTCATTGCGTTTTTTTTTTATTACCTTTCCAACGTGATAAAATTTGTAAAAATCCAAGGCACGGATTTTTAGATATGTTATATTAAAATTTGTTTTCCAATTATACCCCTAAAAAATATGATACATAAGGAGTTGTAGTAATTGGACTAAAAAGAAGGGATAATTGTGTCAAGTGAAAAAGACCAACCATGGACACCAAATTCAATCTTTTTGTGTCAATTAATCACTTACTATTTACAAAAAAATGGTCATATAAAGGTCCTCCCTCGTTTCGCTCGGTCGGCCCAATTATCATACCTGAATCAATACAAGAGAGAGCCATAAAGGCAATACAAAATCTAAAACAAAATGATTGTAGCTAGCTAAAAGCACCTAATAAAATCTATGATAGGTTTTAAAAGGTGATTCTAGAAGAATATTATTACTTTCAATGTAAATTTTTACATTTTTATTAAGTCCACTTCCCTCTTTTGCCATCTTGTCAGCGCTGATATAGACTTCCATGTAGCTGTGTTCTATGTCATACTCATTTAATGCAGAGCTGACCTTATTGCATCTGACAATAGCAAACCATGGTAATTTCCTGTTTTTGAAAGCAAGCACAGCAGTTTTTGAGTCAGACCTGAAGCATACTTGAAGAAAGTTGTTCTGTACTGCCCATTCTCCAGCACATATTATAGCCATTACTTCAGCAAAGAAATTAGTTGCAATCCCCAGTCCACCTGCTACTGCAATAATAAAATCCATACCCTGTCTTGCAACAAATCCATATCCTGCCATCCCTGGGTTACCTTTGGAGGCTCCATCACAGCAAATTAAGATTTTTGGTTCAGCTTGCATGTTTAAGTGGAGTTTCATCACCTTGAGATTATATATTTTCCTATATTTTATATCAAAGAAGCTTAGGATTTGAAGATCATAATCATTATTTCTCATGTATTTCTTTAGTCTGAATTCACACTCTCCATTAAGAAATACTATCTTCTGCTTGATTTTCACAAGGCTTTCAATTTCTTCTTCAAAAACCAAGTTATTCCTGTAAAACCATATCTCTTTCAATGTAATGAAGGCAGCTGCTATCCAGAGTTCTTGGATTACTGATATTTTGTGTTTAGCTAACTCCAGAATATCTTGTACTGAACTTGGATTCTTGAATTTAAAAATATTACCAATCCAGAGCCATAAGTTAAGGCTGAAATCACAGAACCACAACACATGCTCCAGTGTTTCTTCTGCATCTTTACACATGGATCATCTAGAAGGAATATTAAATCCTTTTTTTCTCATTCTGTCATCAGTTGCACAGATATGTCTAGCTATTTTCCATATTGATCTTTTAATTGTGGGATGAACTCATGCTTTCCATATAATAAGAAACTATGAAGGAAACATGAGAGAGGTTAAAGAGTTGACTAGAACATTGGAAAGAAGCCAAAATTGGGTCATGGGTCGCACCGGATAATCTAAATTTCTTGATTAAATCGCTGCCATCAATTTAAACAGATCCAATGATTAGAAGACACTGCTAGATCTTGTAAATTTTGAGGATGTCAACGGATCCGTCCTCTTTCTCATATTATATCGAACTAATGAAGCATTCCTAAATGAAGGAGTTAAAGAAAGTTCTAAATAAATGGAACTGGGAAGTGTTTGGTGATGTTCAAGTGAAGAAAAATAAAGCTTAAGACAAAGTTAAATTGGTTACTCAAAAATCTGATAATAATCCATTTGATGAGGAAACTCTTAATAATTTAGTAAATGCTCAAAATGAGCATGTTAGCAGGGAAATTCAAGCAAATACCTTGCTGAGACAAAAGTCTAGAGTCAAGTGGATAAAAGAAGGGTCTGCTAATACAAAATAATTCCACACAACAATGAAAATTAGAAATGCCAGAAATATGATTACTGAACTTGAAGACTATGATGGAAATGTAATTGAAGATCAAGCTCAAATTGCTAATGTTTTGGTTAATCATTTTTAAAAGAAATTTGAATTTCAGCATGTGGATGGAGCAGAAAAATTATTAGATGTTATACCAAAAATTATCAATGATGATGACCAAAGAAAATTGGATGTTATCCCAGAAAAGGAAGAAATTAAAACTATTGTATTTTAAATGGATCCAGAAAGTGCTCCTAGTCCAGATGGATTTTCTGGTATTTTGTTTAGAAGCTGTTGGGATATGTGGCTACTATTCAATTTTGATGGGGAAGAAGATTTATACCTAAATTAATGAACTCAAGTTTTTTAGTCTTACTGCCAAAGACTCCATGTGCAAAAAATGCCAATCAATTCAGGCCAATTGGACTCAGTAATGTGGTTTTTAAGATTTTTACTAAAGTAATCACTAAAAGAATGAGTGGACTAATGGATAAGTTAATATCACCTCAGCAAGCAGCCTACATCAAGGGGAGAAGCATACATGAATAAGTTTTACTTGCTCCAGAGTTAGTTAGTGAAATGAAGATCAAAAGGAGAGAGGTATTGTAGGCATTAAGTTTGATATTTCTCAAGCTTATGACTCAGTTAGTTGGGATTTTATGATTAAAGTTATTATACAATATTGGTTTTCTCCTACTTGGTGTGAGTGGTTAATCACTTTGTTCAAGTCAACAAGGATTTCTGTGATAGTTAATGGAGGTCCATGTGGTTTTTTCTCTGTTGGAAGAGGCTTGAGACAGGGAGATCCACTTTCTCCAATCCTTTTTATACTCATGGAAGATGTCTTAAGTAGAAACATTTCAGCTTTGGTGGAAAGGGGAGAAATGCAGCCAATAGTTATAAAAAATAGAATACATCCAATACATTTGTTTTTGCAGATGATGTCTTTATATTTAGCAATGGTGGAAAGAAGAGTCTAACATATTTATTCAAGCTTCTTGATGAGTACTAAGATATTTCAGGACAAATCATTAACAGAACTAAGAGTACACTTTTTGTGGATGGAACTACACATCTGAGAAGACAAATTAATAATTAATGATATGACAAATATGGAAGTGGCTAACATTCCTGACAAATATTCAGGGGTATATCTAGCTCATGGGAAAATTACATCTGCAATGGTTTAGCCTATAGTAGAATTATTACAAAGCAAATTGGCAGCATGGAAAGGTAAATTGCTCTCTTTTCATGATAGATTGGTGCTTGTTAAATCTGTTTTATGTAGTTCACTTATCTATAACATGTCAGTATATAAAAGGCCCTCAGTATTAAGGTATGTGAAAAAATCATTAGAATTTTTTTGTGGACTGGAGATGGAGATACTAGGAAATTCAAGACAATTTATTGGAAGAGAGTATGTACCCCTTATCAAAAAGGAGGACTTGGTATTAAAAGATTGGAAGTAGTCAACAAATCTTTGTTAATGAAGATGATGTGGAAAATCTAAATTCAAATGATGAATGGGCACTATTTTTCTCTGCAAAATTCAAGGATAGAATTGGACAATGAACATCTAATTGGAGGCAGTCTTCAGTTTGGGAAGGACTGAAATAGGTTTAAAAGATGATGTCATGTAGAGAGTGGGTGATGGTTCAGATATTTCAGTATGGTTTGATATTTGGTTGGGAGAGAGTCATTTAATAAATGAAGTTGGCTATACATATTATGTTAAGAAGAACATTGGCATGAAGGTCAATGCATTATTATCTGAAGGTCAGTGGATCATTCCAGTTGAACTGCAACAATTTATTACAAGTACTAATTTGCCTGTTGTTAGTTGTGGTGTTAATCAAAGGATAAGGACTGCTGAAAAAAATGGTCAATTTTTAAATTATGCCGCAATTGAAAAAATAAGAGTCAGAGAACCTATATTATCTTGGCCAAAATACATATGGCAGAGTTTCCTTCATCATAGCATTGCTACCAATATATGGAAGCTGCAACAGGAAGTGTATATGGATGATGTTATCATGGTGAAGAGGGGTTATGAAATGGTCTCAGTTTGTTGTATTTGTTGTGCAGAGAAAGACAGTATGCAACATACCCTTTGGGAATGTGTGTTTAGTGTTGCAGTATGGGATTGGTTAACTGCAGTTTTTGATTTCACAAATCCTAAGTTCTTTACAGATGTTTGTCAGGAAGCTAAAGACAAAAGCACTCTAGTAAAACAAATATGGTTGATAGTAGCATGTGCCACCATGAAAGAATTATGGTTTCAAAGAAATGCAAGGTTGTTTGGTGAGGTTAAACCATATTTTAACAACCTTAAAAGCAGAATTATTCAACTGGTCCATGAAGGGGGTTATATAATGACAGGAAGCAGATGTGGCACACATATGAAAGTCAGATAATTTTCTTTTTTAATCTTTGAGATGTTTGTTACCTTTGTTAATTTCTTGTCATTGTAAGTTCTGTTACTGCTATTTTCATATAACAAAGTGTCTGTCATGTATTTAGTCAGCTTGACTCTTTAGTTTTTCGCTCAATGAAAAAAGTGTCATTCAGCAAAAAACAAATAAAAAATGAAGCATTCCTAGAAAGAAAAAAAAAGTATGAAGCCCTATGCTTGAAGTACGTTTTTGTATCATAAAAAGCTCTGTTGATAGTTTGATACTTCTTGTTGATAGTTATATCTTTTATCATCTTTCAGTTTTCTTTTACTTTCTTAATTATTTAGCTTCTCTTGTCCTCCCAAGTTCAATAACAATCTTTTAACAGGGGAATGTTATTAGAGCTTAATGAATCTTTTATTGAGGGAAACTTTTCATGTTTTCTCGTGGGAATGTAGTAGGTTGTATTTGTGAAGTTGAATCCTAGAAAATCTGAATTCCCATATGATGTATATACTTGGATTTGATAGAGTGGGTTTGTTTGATACTACAATTCATTATAGGGGCTTAGGCCCCCAAAAATATTATCCTTATTGGCAGGCCAGAAATATTTTTTAGTTTCTGTGACACCCATAATTATTTGAAATTATGAAAAATGTATGTATAACTCGTTATGTGTCAAAAAAATTCAGGGGTATAATTGGAAAGCAAACTAGAATATAGCATATCTAAAAAACGTGTCTTAAAATTTTACAGTTTTTATCTCGTTGGAAAGTTTTTAATGAGATCTACACAACGAGTGCAAACAACGATATCAAATTTAAGTTTTTTACGAAAAAGTCGGAGGCAATTGTTCTTTTAGGAATTTTTTTTGAAAAATGATTACATATTCATTATGCAGCCCCCACGAAAGATGCATAACACAGTATGCCGACACCACAAAAGATGCATAACACTTTATGCACCCATATTTTGGTTCGTGCATCCACTAGTTTAGTTATGCAACCACTAAAATGATTTATATGTCTAAAAAATAACATTCAACGGAAAAATGATGCATGACAAATTACGCAACCTTTTTCTCGACCGAATAACAAGTTATGCACCCACTGTTTTGGCTGATTTTAGTGCCTATAGAAAAAATTGATGCATAATGCATTATGCAACCATATTTTCGGATGCATATCAGGTTATGCATCCATTTTCTCTGATGCATAAAAAATTATGCAACAATTTTTTATTTCAGTGCAAACAAAAAATTGGTCAAATAATGCGTTATGCATCCATTTTCTCGACTGCATAACAGGTGATGCAGATATTTTTGTCGGTGAATGACAGGTTATGTAGTCATTTTGTTTTTGTTGATTTAAGTTCTAACAAAAAAGTTGAGGCATAACCCATTATGCAACCATTTTCACGACTGCATAAAAGGTTATGTAACCGCCTTTGAAGCTGCATAATATATTACGCAAGTACGTAACCACAAAAAAATATCACGTGCATCAATATTACATTAATACATGTCTTAAAATAGTAAGAAGTACTAGTAATACCCATATTTTCATGCTTAACCAAAAGATCATTAACAAATTGCAGTAATATCATTTCTTTATGATTAACCAAAAAATTTATAAATGTAAGACCGTAATGTCAAATTGGCATAGAAATTTTGAAACAATACCACTTCTGTATAGTCTCAATTATAAACACAACTTTGTTAAAAAAAAGTACAAGTTGAAACTTAAATTTTCTCATATAATCATATCAGTCTTTAATTCATACCGCGATCGATCACCATTTGTTTAGGAATATCCTGCATTAAAATTCACAAACCTTCAAGTCAAGGAGTGAAAAAGCAGGGGTATAACAACCACGCCCAATAATTAGTTCGGAAATCTGTATAGACTAAACTCCAATATAATTTTGAGAGCACCAACTTAAAAGTGAGGCTCAATCAATAAATATATCAAAGAGCTTTATCTCTCTTTCTCAATACAATCATCAAATCGAACAGATAGAAATCTGTGAGCCTGATTCATATGAGAAATAACTTGGACGGTACAAAAGACCAATTCCCAAGTGTCAATCAAGTTGTTATATCCAACAAACAAGGTCGGATTTATCAACTGTGATTGAACTATGCATAACTTCTGATATTTCAATTATATAAACAAATATAATGTGGAAAAGAAATAACATAGACACCAAAAATTTTATTAACGAGGAAACCGCAAATGTAGAAAAACCCTGGGACCTAGTCCATCTTTGAACACCACACTATATTAAGCCGCTACAGACACTAGCCTACTACAAGTTAACTTCGGACTGGAATGTATTTGATCCCTAACCATGTCCCACACGGATTAAGGTAAATCCGCATTCCTTACGCCTCTAAATCCATGCCGGATTCTGCGCAGTTGATTCCCTTAGATGATCTCACCCCAAACTAAGAGTTTCTACAACCCAAAGTCGAAGACTTATAAACAATATATCTCCCACAGATAAGTATATCCTTTATTCTTTTTGTTCCGTCTTTTGATACAAAGATCAAGGTGAACAGGAACCGACTAATAATACAGTTTTATACTCCCGAAGAGAAGCCTAGAAATATTAGTCACCTTAATAACCTAACTGTTTAACAAAAGATGTTATTGCGGAATCACAAGAGTCTGAGACGAAAAACTGTTATGATTACTGATAGAAGCATTTATGTGTCTATTTTGATCTCAATTACGTGTATTTTTAGTGCTCGGTTTTATACTTATTATGGATTTTTATGTCTTTGTAGGTGTTAGAGCACTGCTCGGTCGAACTTGCTAGAGTTGCTATCTCAAGCTTATTTGTCAAGTTTAGTTGCCAAAACTATAAGTCTTGATTTCTTGTCTACTTATAGCAAAGTCTCAGATTAGGATAGTAAGTGTAGTTGAAATCTAGACTCCACGTCGTTCATCGAATGAAGACGAAGAACTACTCAAGGGAAATTGTGGAACTTCATCAACAAAGAGGTATGTGGAGACTTGAACTTATCTATCACTCAAAAGTATATCTATTGTATTTCCTATTTTGAGACAAAAGTTGTATTTCTATACAGATTTCATTAATACACATTTGTTATTTCAAGCTGAGTTTAAATCACTTATCCTTGCCTTGAAATATGTGCTAGTAAGCTTTCGCTTTGGCCAAGTGATGTAATTTTAATTGTTGTTGTAGAAAAAGGTTCGTTAAAGACTTGTGAAAGTTCGATTCTAGATTTAAATAAAACTAAAAATATGAAAAACTCAATTCAAAGTTGTTATCAAGATTGTAGAGATACTGAGACTCGGGATTCCACTATTTTCCAATTTTATGTGATTCAATTAATAATAATCATGCAACTCATACGTTCAAGTGATTCTAATATATTGCAATAATTATATTTTTAGAAATAACGACTGTTTATCAAAAGCATAGAACATCAAACCCTAGGCAAGCATGCTCTATCAAAAGAAATCACAATTGTTTAACAAAAATCAATAAATCAGTTTACTCATCAAGGAAAATAATCATAAAGAATCACAATAATTAATTAAATAAACATTACCACACAAATATTGGAAAAATAGCTTCATCCGTCGCCTCAGCAAAGGGGTTTAGCTCCTCATGTTGGAAATATGCTCAAAAGTTGATTTCATTGATCCAAAGGTGTTCGCAAAGAAGAAAAAGCATAAAGCAGTTAAGTTCGTAACATATATAATAGTTACAATGCTAACTATTACAGAGAACCCTAACACAGAACTGTTGCGAACTCTAAACAATTGTTACAAAAATTGTGACAAACGGTATTGAGTTTGAAAGATAAGGCCACGGTTTCTGCGACTTTCCTTAAGTGTTGTTCTCTGGTTCTTCTTCAACCTCTCGTTGTGTTCTCTGAAACTTGATTTTTTTTTTTGCTCTGCAATGCTCCTAAACCTCTCCAAAGTGAACGCCCCTCCTCTATGACCAATCCCAACTCCTTTTATAGCCCAGAGGTCGATTATAGCTCGATGAAATCTTGAGATTATCTCGTCTTTCCTCTCACGGCAAGTTACGATAATTTTTCTCTCTAACCTTCTCTGCACGTCTTCTGAGTTCTCGCAACTCTCCATAACTCCTTGAAGGCCTGAACAAGACTAGGTTCATCCAATCCGATGTAAAATTCTCTCCCAACTTCCAAAAATATCATCAAAAATATTGAGTATTTTTCCTATCCCCTGTTTTGCTTGAATTGAAGATATATCACTGCTCTGTCGAAACTATAGCTCATACCAATCCTGTTATGACTCATCAAGTGAATCCCATTCAATCCTATCGTCAAAATCTGACATAATCTCCACTGAAATCCGATAAACTTCACCTCCTCTGTTTGCTTCTCCCGGCTTATTTAACCCAATTGGTTGGGTCCAATCAATTGTACCAACCCTGTTATGCTCCAGGAAGTCCATCCCAACGAAAATTCTGCTTCGCTGCTGCCATTTTTCCCGCCAAAAACTTTGTTTGAATTGTGAAGAAGCTGGTCACCCCCTATCCAGAGTGGGGATGCGAATAGCAGCTTCCTTGGGGGTGTCCTGAGGGTGCCCCTTATCCATAGTGAGAGTCCGAATAGCAGGTGTCCTCCGGGTGCCTTAGACAACTTTTCGAGCCGATTTTTTCAAAAATGTTTATTGGCCAAAAATACCTACACACATAAAACACCATAATAAGTACAAAAATGAGCACTATCAACATATAGAATCGAGACAAATTAGACACAAAAATGTATCTATCACCAAGCTCATCTTTACTCGTGACAAAAGTCATGTTGATTATTTCAATAACTTGAAAATCGCTTTGATGAAAAATAGTTTGTGAATAACAACTATATAACATCCTCTAAGAAAGTTTCAATGATTGAAATGAGAGTTTATAATATGTAACCATCTTTGGATATAAACATAGTGTGTTCTCACATTTGTGTAAAAGTCCAAAACCGAGAACCCAAAGTATGCGTACCCATACGCGTACTGGCGATTATTGGAAATCTGAAAGAGTATGCGTACCCATACGCATACTGGCGGAAAGTTCACATCTGTGAATTTCTGCTGGAATTTGAAAGTGAAAACCAAAATCAATCTGGTTACTTAAGTACGCGTACCTATTCTCATACTTAGGTAGGTTACTTTCTAAAATCGGTTTGTTCATGAACTAAAACATTTATATAATAAGGAATGCAATCTTTGCAAACCGTGGCTATAATATTCATGAATTGATTCGAGTGAATCAAAACCGATTTTACTTCGATTGTGTCTTGTATACTTCTATGAGATCTAAGCAATTGAACAACTCTCTAACTAGTTCATTTGAGTCACTTGAACTAGTTATGGTGAAGATGAATAAGGTTGATATGAAAGTGCTCATATGGATAACCATTGGTTAACAATTGTTGAACCAACTTAGTGTACACGTTTAGGTACGGTTACCCAAACCTAAATAAATTTACATTTCATTTATGTATAACAAGCTAAGTTAAATCTAACGGTTGAAAGATATTAGCTTGAATCTAATCAAGTTTTCATCTAACGGTGAATATTGAATGCTTTGTTACCAAGGTAACTTAGATTGCAAACCCTGATTTGGAGACTATATAAAGGAGAACTCTAGCAACTGGGAAACCTAATCCTCACACCTCATGTGGGATACTAGTTGCATAAACTAGAGTCGATTCTCCTTTAACCTTAGGTTTTTCACGAAACCTTGTAGGTTAACAACTTGAAGACTTCATTGGGATTATGAACCCATACCCTACTATAGTTGCGTGATCTGATCTTGGTGTTTCTATCGTGTCGAGTACAATTGTAAGAATTGACTCGAGATTAATATTTCTGATAGGCAAGATATAAAAGTAATCACAAACACCTTCGTCTCATCGTTTGTGATTCCACAATATCTTGTTTCGCTAGTCGATTAAGATTATTGTGAGGTGATTGATAATTCTAGGTTTTTCTTCGGGAATAAAAGTTCAGGTTATCGATTGGTTCCTGTTCACCTTGATTTATCAAAAGACAGAACAAAACTCGTAGGTTTATCTGTGGGAGATAAATTTATCTATTCAATAGACTTTTCTGTGTGAGACAGATTTGTTTATTAAAGTCTTCGATTTTGGGTCGTAGCAAATCTTTGTTGTGGGTGAGATCATCTAAGGAAATCAAATGCGTAGTATCCTGCTGGGATCAGAGATGTAAGGAACGCAACTGTACCTTGAATAAGTGTGAGATTGATTAGGGTTCAACTACAGTCCAGACCGAAGTTATTTTATAGTAGGATAGTGTTTGTAGAGGCTTAATACAGTGTGGTGTTCAAATCTAGACTAGGTCCCGGGGTTTATCTGTATTTGCGGTTTCCTAGTTAACAAAACTTCTAGTGCCTGTGTTATTTCTTTTCCTCATTATATTTTGTTATATAATTGAAATATCACAGGTTGTGCGTTGAAACGGTCAATTGGTAAATCCAACCTTTGGTTGTTGACTGAAATTGATTGATCCTTAAACATTGATCTTCGGTACCGTTCAAGTTATTTCTCTTGTATTCAATCAGGCTCTCAAATTCCTATTTGTTTGAGTGTGAATTGAATCGAGAAATTGAGATATAACTCTTTGATATACTTTTATTAAGATTGAGTCTGACTGTCTAGTTGATTCTCTTAAAAGTATATTGGAGTTAATCCATATAGATTTCTAAGCGAAATATTAGGCGTGGTTGTTATACCCCCGCTTTTTTAGTAGGCGTTTTTGGAGAAACACACTTTTCCGAAAAAATTGGCTCGAAATGTGGTATATGGACTCCCGAGAGAAAATTACTATTGGCACCCAAAAGATATATTACTGGCACCCTGGAAGTACGTTGGAGACGCCCTAGAAGAAGTGTTATTTGCACCTAAGAGAAATGATAAAGGCATCCCCAAAAGGATAAGGGGCACCCAATGCTAAGGAGAAACCACTTGATATTCACACCCCTGGTCTGGATAAGGAACACCTTCCTCCACCTTTTGAACTGATGGTTTTTACGGGAACAAATTTACCGAGTTACGAACTGGGATTTGAATGATATTCTCTCGTGGATTTTTATTGGAAGTACGTGGGTATGGGCCTGTTAGAATTATAGAGGCTAGCTAATGGACTTGGACGCGGAAGAAAACACGATTACTACACGTTGATTTTTTAAAACAGGGAAGATTACTCTCTCGGATTCTGTTAGCATTATTTAAGGAATTTACGCGGATCTGAAGAAGAATACCTTCCATGTTTGCCTTCACTCAATATTTAGAAAGAGTTTCGAGTAAGAAGAGCGTGAAAAGGGTAAGAAAATGAAAAATCCCGTGACCTGCTGGTGAAGAAAAAAAAAATATTTGGAAGAGATTTCATCGAGTTTTAGGAGCCTGTGGTGTATAAATAAGGTAGCCAGAGTCTCATCGGGGACAATCGGGAGGAAAAAATCAAGAGTTGCAGGCGAGTTCATCATCAACAGAGAATGAAGAATAAGAAGAACAGAACTGTCACCATTTCTTTTGAATTTGTAATAGTTCTACAACAATTATTTCAATTAGGGTTTCTCTGTAATTACAGTGGGTTGTGTAACAATTATATCTGTTACAAACTCGATTATTCTTCAATAAAACACCTATTCAGCCATGAGTTATTATTTTGAGTGTGTTTTTGATATGAGGAGCTAAACCCCAACACCGGGAAGACGGAGGAAGCCATATTTCATGCATGTGGTAATTATATTTAATTCTTTTATGACTTTTTGCATTAATTATTAATCGTTTTATGATCTTTCTTAATTGATCGTGATTTCGTTTGATGATGTATTCTCGGTCTAAGTACTTTTGATGCGTCATGCTTGTAATTTACAGTCAATCTTTTAAAAATATACCTTGGAAAAGAATTAGAGTCAATATTTATTATTATTTGAGCTATAATTTTTTGGAATAAATATATTAATCACATGAATGAGGTTATGGTGGAATTCCGAGACTCAATACCTCTCGATATTGTGACAAACTTGTGTATATATTTGTTACATTAAGTCTAAAATTGAATCTCTGCAAGTCTTAAACGAACCATATTATCTACCACTATATAAAAACTACATCAATTTTTGGCGCCGCCGACACTGACTTGTATTTAGGTTTTAGATTTATTTTTATCTTTGTTTTATTTTTTTTAGATGTTTTTGTTCTCTTTTACGCCTTTGGTATTTTTCGATTCTTTTCAGATTTGGAGCGAAGCTACAAGGAAAGAAAAGCGCCATAAAAGGAAAGCAAAGCCAAATAAGGAAAGAAAAGTGGAGTCCAAAAGGAGAGAAGAAGATTTAATTTTAATTTTTAGAAAATTGTATTAGGATTTGTTGTATTTGTTGTAATTTTTCTTTTTATTTTTGGACTTTTTCGACTTTATTTTT
Organism: Papaver bracteatum; assembly: GCA_023529315.1. Taxonomy (NCBI): domain Eukaryota; kingdom Viridiplantae; phylum Streptophyta; class Magnoliopsida; order Ranunculales; family Papaveraceae; genus Papaver; species Papaver bracteatum. The sequence continues at coordinate 808,716 of JAJJWX010001293.1, forward strand.
GGGACTTTGTTATTTTTAAACCCTAGAGAAGGGTTAATTTAAATAAAATTGTTGTAGGGAAGGACGATACTTACGATACCGTCTCGGCCCCTCATGTTCGCACACTGACATAGGAGTCGGTGGCCTGAGTCGACTACAACTGATTCTTCGCCTGTCTAATACGGGAGGTAAGACTCTATCCACCCACGAATCCCCTGTCAGTGGGTTTTATTTTGTGGAAACACACACAAACATGTGCACACACCAATTGCATCGTCAAACTACCGATCTTAGGAAAACTCGTGGATTAGTAATCTGAACCCGTGCCTGGGGCCTTATGGGAGTTACCAGTTGAAAGTCCATAAACCTCAGCCTTGTACTTTTGACCAGTATATGAATGTAGGTATATTTTGTTGTGGTAACCTGAGCTTACCCATTTTAGTCAACCTTTTATTTGCACGTGCACAATATAATGTCGAGCTTGTTCTTCCTCTAGAAAAGTCTCTCAAACAATTAACTGAGAATACAAATAGGTTTTTATTAGAAATGAATAAACAAAATGCACCCATGAGTGAACCTTTATACACGATACCATAAGGAAGTCATGTGAGTCGACTCAAAAGCTTTTGTTAGAGGCCCAGAAAAGAACTCCTCAAAAGAATCTTAATTTCTAATATATTGTTTCCAATAGTACCCTTGAAAATGAAGATATGCATTCACATAATCAAGATGTCAAGGTTAGAATTGGTAACACTACTTGTTTAGATGAGGTTAAACCATTTTCATGTTATTATAATGATAATTATGATGATGATAGTGTTGATGAAGAATTTGAAATAAGTAGGAATAGTGATCAGGATTTTTTTACTCCAATTGAGCTTTATACTGATAATGTTATTTCAAGTTCAAATCCAAATAATTTTAATAATTATTCACCGATTCAAAAGGACGAGGATTTGACTAAAGATAACACTTCCTTAGATGATGTAGTATTTCCTTTTGATTAGGAAGCCAATGATTATTTAGAGGTACGAGTATATTTAGAGTCTAACGATTTAGAAATAGTAGACTTAGAAAAAGAATATTAACTCGTCGAGATGAGTGAGGATGTACTTGACTTAGAAGAATAAATTGATTATTTTCAGGAATCTGATGACCTAGAAATTAGGGAAGTTGTGGCTAGCCTTTCTAGAGACACTGAAAACTCTAAGTTTGGGGGTGATTATCATTCTCAGTGTGCTTTAAATCTTAGAAAAATCCCTCACTTGGGACTTAACATATGTGCCTCAACCATTTTAAATGATTATCTTCATACACGTTTTCTTAAACCTAGTGATGTCAATAAAGAATTTCAGTTGTTAGAAACCCATCCTCTGGTTGATGTGGTTTATCCAGGCTATGATACCCAGATTGACTTTGTTTTCCCACCTAATATTTTTCTTCTAAATGTGGAAACGTATCAGTTTCCAATGTGTCAGCTATTAAGTTTTAAGACTATGCCTATGTACTTTAGGATCTTAGAATCGACACATTTTCTTAAGAATGACCACCACTATCATTGTGGTCAACAATGTGAGTCAAATCTGATTGACTTAGAGGATCCTCAATTATATGCTTCAAAAAATTTAATTGAGTTCTTAAAGACTCTAGAACTTGAACATTCGGATCTTACCTATGAGGAAACAGAGTCCATGATTTATTTTTTATCTCGACCCAGTTATAAAACCTGAACCACAGCTAGGTGTAGTTGTCATAAACATGAAACTAGACAAGGGTGTGCTTTATTTGTTAATTTTCTTGGCATGTTGCAGTTTCTTTTACTTGTGATAGCTCTATTTGGTTTGGATGATCCACAAATATTCCGGCTATTACTTTATGATTATATAAGGTGACTAATCCTTTCTTAGTCTGTCTGAAGACTTTAAACTTAGCACTTCTTGGAAGGTAACTCATGCTCATGCAACATGGTAATATATTTCCTTAACTATTTTGCTTCAAATGGTAACAATTTTTCCTTGTTCATGTTTTTAATTTTATCTTTAGAACATTAAGGACAATGTTAGATTTAAGTTGGGGGTATGGGAGAAACTTTATTGTTGCATTATTAAACTCCATAGTCTAGAAATTTATGCCTAATAAGGATGGCACTAACCAATCTAAGTGGATGGCAACATCTTGGTTGTAGGAGTTGAGGAACCAATCTGAGTAGATGGAAGCATCTAAATAAAGTCTATTCATAAAAGCACAGAGCTCAGGTGTTAGAAATAACATGGTAGTTTCGCCATATCTCGTTGATTCCTTTTCACCTTCTGTTTTTATTTTATTTTCCATTTTAAAATGTGTTTCTCTAAGTGATTTGGTAGGGCCCACGCATCGAGTTGTTACCATTGCTAGAGTGAAATAGACTGACTGAGTTACAAAAAAATAAAATAAATAAATAAATTTAGACCAAACCACAAGAGGTCCAAAACATAAAAGTAGGATAACTAACCCTAAGCCCAAATCCACTAAATAACCCATTACATAAGGCATGGTCCATCTAAGTCAATTAACGGTCTCTAGCGGCCAAACTGTCAGTCCAAGGTCAACTAACAATCAACGTTTAAGGTTAGGTCAACTAAGTCGACTCGGGTCAAGGTAGTAAACTCGGTGAGTCGACACCGATTCAACTCAGTCAGAAATACTAAGTCAGTTATACTGACTAAGATGACTATCATGCTAAAAATCAAGAAGAAATACAAGAATACACTGCACAAACCAAAACCCAAATACAACTTCAACTATCTTCTCATCTGTCTCAATTCAACTCAGTTCTACACCATTTACATCTCACATTTCATTCTCAATCCAAATACACACACAACCACCAAAAGTGTGTTTTCTGGTCACTTAGCAACAACGATATCCAAAACATTACCATCCAACTGACATAGACCCGTTCATACACAACCTCCCACTATATTACTTCAGTATTCTTTCATATCCTAAACTTCAGCTGAAACCACTGCTATCAACATCTTGTATGCCCTGTAATTATTGAAATTGTTATCACCTGCAATTCCAGTTCTAAGCAACCTTCAACCTGCAAATTCAGTAACAACACTCTTGAAATCACCATTCCACTTCAGACTCAATCATCACTAATTCATTCCAAGAACAACTTGTCTCTCTGCTTTCAACTCTACATCATTATCAACATCACTCTCCACATCGACATCTTCTTAGCTTTATTTTTTGTAGTTCAACACCATCTTAACTTCTTCACATTCTATCAAACCTTCCTTCATAATATTTTAGCATCACAATTTGACTGACATCCATATAAACCAGCCATGAATAAACACAACACAGTCATCAGCTTGAATAACTAACAACATCAGTTCATTCTTTTCGATTTGAAGAAAACCCATCTATACTTAATATCAAATCTCATCAATAACAGTCCCCTGAAATTACTTTGTTCTTACCCCACCTTCAAAAAACTCTCCAAACTCTAATTCTATAACCTGAGTTCAATCACCACCATTCAACTCACCTTCTTTATCAGAACTTCCCAACTCAGGAACCTTAATCTTCATCTTTAATTCAATGAAACCCTAATTCCCAAATCAAATTGCTAAGGAAATAAAATTAAATCCCTAAACAACTATCTATACCTCAAAACAAGACGAACCCACTTATAATTCATCAAATCAAAACGATTTCATAAAGAAAATCAATTAAAACAGAACAGGAAACCCAAATTTACCTGGTTTATGATTAATCACCAGAACGGCTTCACAACTTCAATTAAACACCAACCCATTCGATCTTCATCCAATAGAAACTCAAAACTCCTCTTTATCCCTCTTCCAACTCAAGAACAGAACCCTAATTGATTCAACAGCATCACTCCTTCTTCTCTTGAGCTCAAATAACATCACAACACCACCGGTAACCAAATCTTGATGTTTACCCTAAGTTTCTCTTCGATTCGACCTCAGAATCTACTCACAAAATCGCCATAGGCGATGGACAGAAACAGAAGGAAAAGAAGAAGAAAGAAGAAGGAAAGAGAAGAAGAAAAGAGAAATGAGTTTCTCTTCGACACGTCGGGAGATAAGGCCAAAGATAAAATGATAAAGGCAATTGAGAAACTGATAAGGGCTGCCAGGTCGGTTTAAAATAGAATCACTATTTTTCCTTCATACTTATCCAATGATATCCTGATCGTCCGGTATTCGAATGACACGTTCGAGCAGTCCATTCTGCGTAACTTTCCGAGATATATCTAGCGGTACTAGTTTCATAACTAGATCGTTGTTAGATTAATTCTTATTAATTAACGTTCGTCTCTAATTAATTGGGTCAATAACGGCTTAGTTATCTCGTGTCTGGTCTAATAGCGTTGACGAGCTTGAGGCTCGTTACATTCTCCCCACCTTATTTATTTTCGTCCTCGAAAATTGAACCACACTTCTGGTCTGCAAAAACTCCCCACCTTATAGAGAAAACTATCTCTCAACCAAATGCAAGTATTGCCCATACTTACAAACGCACGAAAGAAAACAACTCATTTTATATGAGTTCGAAACAACTATAAATCAAACACAAGCCTATATGGTTTTCTACAACTAGAACCTATAATTTGTAGCTCTAAGTTCAAAAGACTAATCTTTATTTCATAATAAGATTGCCTATATGCTCACTACGGTAAATTTGATTCTAACAGATATGCACGTCTAGGCTCTTCGCACTAAAATTTATAGTTTAAAATTTAGTACTTTATTAATTTGTCGTAGTTCCATATTTGTTATATATTTATCCATATAACTAATCCAAAACTGAGTTCACGTAAATCTATAATATATACTATTTTAATTTTAATTTTAATTTTACTGTTATACAATATATAATTTTTTTTTTAATATTATTTGTTACAGGTTTGCTATCAACTTAATTACTCAAAATACTTTTATCAACTGTATTATTTTTTTCATCATTCTTACTGCCATCGTTACTTTTGTTTGATTGGCCAATTGGTCCACTAAGTATTCATTTTAAATATGATCCTACGTTCACGTAAAAATTGCTATAATTGATTTTATTTATTTTTAATGAATCCACATACTAAATCTTGTAAAATATTGACGTTGGTAACTTATTATTATTTCGATTTGAGTCCGCATAAAAATTTTAGCTATCGTAAAAGTCTTTAGATTTTTCTATCAATATAAAGTATCTTATTAATATAAAAAATTATTTTATTTCAAGTCTATTTTTGTGCTCGGCATCCAAATACTATAATTATTTCTTCATGTGTATTTTATTTTAATAATTAGCAATTACTAATTTATTTCAATAAAATTTAGTTATTGTCAAACTAATCTATGTTCCCGTAAAATTATTCATCCCCTATCAATATTTAGTCAGTTATTAGTTTCCAAAAGTATGATTCTTTAAATGAGTTATTAGACTAAATATAATTTGGGTATAAGATTACTAGAAATTCAGTCTTTTTATTTCATGCAATATATTCGCACGTTCTTAAGTTTTATATTAACTACCTGGTAGCTGTTTCAAATGGAAAAGAATATATTCCTAACTTCATTTAATTTAGAAAATCTGACCGTAGATAATTACTAACAACTTTGCGTAGCTACCGGATCCTAATTATTACTTTAATCATAATATTTTTTACTAACGAGATTTTAGTCATATAAAGTTTATTACAATACTCTTTGATAAGTGTTAATATTACTTTTCTTATGATTATTAGTGATCCTACTATTATTTATATTATTAATAACACTAATGATCGAGCTATTATCTTACTTACTTTTACAGTTTAACTTCATTTCTAATTTACTAGATTAATGGTTCTAATTATGGGAACATGTACCCTATTAGTTTCTAAATAAAAGATTGGGATCTATCAGTTCACTAATATAAGCAAGTCTTCCTAATATGAATAATAATCCATGCTTGTAGTTGGCCTGTCCAGGTTAGCAAGACCCGACGATGGTTTCCTACGAACAAAGACAACACAAACACACCAGAATTTCAAACCTCACTATTCTCCGGTGCTAGATTATTTAAGTATTATTCAATTGAGACTAACCAATTTCTAGTTATCTATTAAAATTTCTAACTTGTACCACAATTGGTTTCAGCCTACAATTTTTACTTCATAGATACATACACGCAAAACAAGAAGCAAACAATCAACATATTGAACAAATTAATTAATCAATTCAAAAATTATTTTAGTTTTTGATCGCTTTAGTGATTGAGATTTATCTCACAAACCCAACCCAGTTCTAAACTAATCTAGTTCACTATCTGGCACTGGTTATTCCTATTGATTCCCATACAAGATCTAATAGTGAGCTCTGATACCAACACTGTAGCGCCCCCAAAGCTAGCAGCTGACTAGTCCAAGAGATTAACTAACTAAAGAGGAACTAAGAATCTGAATCATTCACTTAAGCATACCATTAAGAAATCTTCTACAAAACTTAACCCAAAAACTAGCCCCACTCTGAAATACATATACAAAAACTCCTCTCAAATGATACATATTCAATAGTGAGTTGATTTACAAATGGAATACAAACACATAATAAATATAGCGGAAACTAACTAACGTAAATAATTCTTCGAAGCTTTCCTCATCACATGCACATCTTGATCTGTCTCTGAAACTGAAAGTGGGAATGGGTGAGCACATCATCCCTAAAATGGGTGCCCAGCAGAAATAACAACTAGCTTTCAAGTAATCATTAATATGATTCGAAGAAAATGCAGGTTTAATCGAAAGTCGGTAATACAAGGAAAGACAATGAAACATAAAGTAAAACTTCTTCATATACATTCATAAATAACAGTAAACATCCATGTATGAGATGTGTGTTGCCGCACATAAGGGAATAATACTATTGCGGTGGATCGCCCTAGCCATAATAATATTGCGGTGTATCGCCCTAGCCATAGAATCTTTGAATATATATAAAGGAAGAATAATATTGCGGTGTATCGCCCTAGCCATAATAATATTACGATTGTATTGCCCTAGCCATAGAATCGATATTGTGTCGGCACACATCTCATACCACACTGAAAGCACACAAAGATATGCATGAATTTCACAACACAAAGATTGATTTGTAAAACAATAATGAATACAAGAGAGTTCGTTATCGATTCCCACCTCTTTTGATGACAAGCCTCGCCTACCTCGAGATCCATGATCCATTGGTTCATCCTTGAATCGATCGTTGTTAATATAGTCTAACTATTAATCACACAAGAAGTCTAAGAAACTAGCCAAAATGGCTCACACAAGAATCATACAAGTCTGTTTACTGGTTTCATTCTCTATCTTTAGTAAATCCAAGGTACACTAATCCAATTAGATTCTTTCTATAGTTCATTATCTAAGTCTTATGAATATCTACAACTTTGTAGAATAAGCCAAAGACTAATTCAGACTACAAGAGGTCCAAAACATAAAAGTAGGATAACTAACTCTAAGCCCAAATCCACTAAATAACCCATTACATAAGGCCCGGTCCACCTAAGTCAACTAACGGTCTCTAACGTCCAAACTGACGGTCCAAGGTCAACTAAAAGTCAACGTTTAATGTCAGGTCAACAGTCCAAGTCAATGGTCAACTGGTCAAGGTTAGGCCAACTGAGTCGACTCAGGTCAAGGTAGTAAACTCGGTGAGTCAACACCGATTCAACTCAGTCAGAAATACTAAGTCAGCTATACTGACTAAGATGACTATCATGCTAAAAATCAAGAAGCAATACAAGAATACACTGCACAAACCAAAACCCAAATACAACTTCAACTATCTTCTCATCTGTCTCAATTCAACTCAGTTCTACACCATTTACATCTCACATTTCATTCTCAATCCAAATACACACACAACCACCAAAAGTGTGTTTTCTGGTCACTTAGCAACAACGATATCCAAAACATTACCATCCAACTGATACACAACCTCCCACTATATTACTTCAGTATTCTTTCATATCCTAAACTTCAGCTGAAACCACTACTGTAAACATCTTGTATGCCCTGTAATTATTGAAATTGTTATCACCTGCAATTCCAGTTCTAAGCAACCTTCAACCTGCAAATTCAGTAACAACACTCTTGAAATCACCATTCCACTTCAGACTCAATCATCACTAATTCATTCCAAGAACAACTTGGCTCTCTGCTTGTAACTCTACATCATTATCAACATCACTCTCCACATCGACATCTTCTTAGCTTTATTTTTTGTAGTTCAACACCATCTTAACTTATTCACATTCAATCAAACCTTCCTTCATAATATTTTAGCATCACAATTTGAATGACATCCATATAAACCAGCCATGAATAAACACAACACAGTCATCAGCTTGAATAACTAACATCATCAGTTCATTCTTTTCGATTTGAAGCAAACCCATCTATACTTAATCAAATCTCATCAATAACAATCCCCTGAAATTACTTTGTTCTTAACCCACCTTCAGAAAACTCTCCAAACTCTAATTCTATAACCCGAGTTCAATCACCACCATTCAACTCACCTTCTTTATCAGAACTTCCCAACTCAGGAACCTTAATCTTCATCTTTAATTCAATGAAACCCTAATTCCCAAATCAAATTGCTAAGGAAATAAAATTAAATCCCTAAACAACTATCTATACCTCAAAAAACGACGAACCCACTTATAATTCATCAAATCAAAACGATTTCATAAAGAAAATAAATTAAAACAGAAACCCCAAATTTAATCTTCAAATACAGGAAACCCTAATTTACCTGGTTTATGATTAATCACCAGAACAGCTTCACAACTTCAATTAAACACTAACCCATTCGATCTTCATCCAATAAAAACTCAAAACTTCTCTTTATCCCTCTTCCAACTCAAGAACAGAACCCTAATTGATTCAACAACATCACTCCTTCTCTTGAGCTCAAATAACATCACAACACCACCGGTAACCAAATCTTGATGTTTACCCTAAGTTTATCTTCGATTCGACCTCAGAATCAACTCACAAAATCGTCATAGGCGATGGACAGAAGCAGAAGGAGAAGAAGAAGAAAGAAGAAGGAAAGAGAAGAATAAAAGAGAAATGAGTTTCTCTTCGACACGTTGGGAGATAAGGCCAAAGATAAAATGATAAAGGAAGTCGAGAAACTGATAAGGGCTGCCAGGTCGGTTTAAAATAGAATCACTATTTTTCCTTCATACTTATCCAATGATATCATGATCGTCCGGTATTCGAATGACACGTCCGAGCAGTCCATTCCGTGTAACTTTCCGAGATCTATCTAGAGGTACTAGTTTCGTAACTAGATCGTTGTTAGATTAATTCCTATTAATTAACGTTCGTCTCTAATTAATCGGGTCAATAACGGATTAGTTGTATCGTGACTGGTCTAATAGCGTTGACGATATTGAGGCTCGTTACAGAATGGCTCCAGCGTCTTCTTTATATTCCACAAATCAGCACGACCCCAGGAAGAAAATGAGTCTCTACTTGCCGTGTATAAAAGCTCTAGATACGGGATAAGAATCCAGCAGATACTAATCTATCTAAAGATAACCGCGCTGAAAAGAAACGTGCCATATGCAAGGACCAAGCCAGTCTCTATCCTGGTAACGTGCATCGAACTCCTCTTGTGAATTTCTTTGTATGTCACCATCTAGTGCTTACCCCGCAATAATGTCACTGTTACATGCTAAGCAGGGGACTTAACGTTGATGGCGGTTTTTAGTTTAGGGGTCAAAATCGTAAAACCCTATATTTAGCGTTGTGATCCTGCAAAGGAATAAAGGCCACTTGAAAGTAACGAGTGCTCAAACCTCTTTCTTTAAGCATGTGTTGAAAAACTCAGTATATGTATGTATGAAATTTATTCAGAATGGTGCGCATAGTAGCAATCCCAAATATTTTGTGAATTCTATTTTATGCCAGCATTATTAATTAATACCTGATTTGCCTGGCACTTTTCCATGCTATGTTCCCAGCCGAACTCTCATTATTGACATGACATGACGATGAAGTGTTCACTCTCAGCAGAGTAGCATGAATCTTCCGAAGTGCCAGTATTGAGATCTGCATGAAAATAACCACATGGGCTACATTACTATCTGACAAAGAGATCAATGCGTTCACACACTTTTAATTAAAGTTAGCGTGATCGAACACATATTTACTCCTTAAAGAAAATATAGATTGTTAATGTCGGTCTCAGAAACTATCATGGCCACACAATTTGGCCGCGCGATTTAACAAGCTTAGACTACTCCTAGTAGAACTAGGCAATCACCATAGCAATTACCGGCGGGCCCACTAGTCCTCTAGTTGACCGAACCCCGTGCTTCCCATGCATGAGCGCCTCGATCTCCGACTCAAACATGGGCGTTTGTGCTACGTAAAGCAAAGCTCGAACGAGCTAAAACCGTGGAAAACCGTCTCAAAAGCCATCTTGTCCGTACAACTTTGCCAGCCTAATTGGACGGCATAGATTTTGTTCCAAGAAACCGGGGAAGTGCTAACATGTTCACCACCGGCCCAATATTGTCCCTTACCAATCGACTTGTTCACGAGAGTTAATAGCACACCAAATCGTCCGATCGAAATAGGATGATCAAGCAGCTCGAAAACCCTAAATTGAATAAGCGGTGTTATACAACTGCCGCTAATTAATCGTATTCGTCCAATAATTATGCCAGCCTAGTTGGACGGCTCATATCGTGTGTCAAGCGATCGAGGAGATGCCAATGCGTTCACCATCGAACCCACTCCTCATATGGCCGATTGACTTACTCATAGCAAGTCCAAAGCGCACCAAATCGCCGGACCAAAGAAGCGTGAACATGTTGTTTCCAAAAACCTAAAAATTACTTTACGGCAACACATTACTACCATAAATCGATCTTGACCACGCATCTTCGCCAGCTGACTTGGGTGGCTTATATTTAATCTTAAACGGCCCTGAAGATATCAACATGATCATTGTCGGCCCACCTTCACGCATGACCGACCGACCTGCCCGAGCTGACGGTTGAAGCCTTGAATCGCTTTCCCAAAGAGGGTTGGCCGTGCGCCCCCTAAACCCTAGAGTCGCATCAACGTTGGTTTAAAACTGCCGCAAATGATTACGACCATCCAACTTCGCCAGCCTAGTTGGATGGTATAAATCTATTTTTAGAAAATAAGCAAAGCAACATTGTGAAAACCAGCCATCCTTCTTCCACATGAGGTGATAGACCAAGTGATGACTTGACCGTAGGGTCTTCAAACGATCACCCCAAGGAGGTCGATCATGCTACCTCCTTTAAGAGGCCAATCCACGAATTATGTAATCAGGCTCTAAAAAAATGATGTTTCATACGCATCGATTAGTTTGAGATGCTTAAATGCGATGCTTCACATGCATCGAATACATACAATATTTTGGCCTCATAGACAACTTAGTTGTTTCACCTAATAACATCATGTTTTATTCTTCGTGGCAGGTCCCATGACTGACCCACTCACTCTAGACATCAAACACGTCACAAACTGGGGGATGCTTACTGGGGTATTGGTATGGCGGTTTACAGCGTGTGGCGCGCAACGCGCCCATTACGAGAACATGTTAGGAAATGATAGACGGTTAACAGTGATGAAGGAAGTGGGCAAAGGCGTGATCATATAAGAATTACCATCCATATAAGACCCCACTACTCTATCAGTTAACTTCCTCCACTTCCTATGAGATTAGGGTTGTGCTCAAATGACTTGTATAAATAGGTTCTTCGACCTATTTCCAAACAGCACAGAAAAACCAAGTGTTGTAACCAACGTATCCATAAAACACCCAGAACTGATAGCTTACATTGTGCAAGCCAGTTCAACATTCTGATACAAGTCATAAATAGCCAACATCTTCTTCGCTTCCCTCCCTAAGATCAACCCCATCTCCTTCACTTTGTGACCGAAGCAAGTCTGGAATGGCCATTTCTTGGTTTAGGCCAGAATTATACAGATTGATCTAGCGAATCAAAAGTACTCCCGTGAAGTGCATTTGTTTAGGGTTTGAACTCATTTCTCAATCAACACACCCCAAATTACCAAAAACAACAGAATCAGTTTTTACCCACAAACAGGCACATAACGGAGTCTGTTAACAATGGATTATCACAAGATGTCTTTAGATCTACAAACAGTTCTAAAGATCCCGTCGACACTTCGATCTAGTTTGAGTGAATCTTATATCAGAAGAGAAGATTCTCAAGAATAAACAAACTAGGTGCAATCAAAGTCCAACAACCGTTAGTCAATTAAATCAATCGAAAACTAATAAACCAAAATTATCTAGTTTTCCACCAACGGTACTTGTAGAGATTCTTGATCCCACAGAAGTCTTTAAACGAGCGGTCGTAAGGGATTTCACCTAATTAGGGTACTTTCCTCTCCGGATAGACGGCTCCACCAGATATAACAAAAATATGAAGTTTGCCCGGCTCTTAGGATAGTTTGCTAGAAATGCAAGCTTAGGTATTTATAGACCAAGGATGTTTGGACACCAAGGAATTTCGAAAATCGAATATTCTAAAGATATGCAATAAATGCCCAAATCAGTTTTCATATTTCCTGGAAATGCTTTGTCCAATATTTTTCAAAATCTCTCAATAGAAAATCTTCAATTAGTAAATGCACATTACTAATTTTTATTCTCTAGAGATATACATTTAATTGCTGGTAATTAAAGCATATACAACTAATAACCTTAATTAAAAGATTCTTAATTTATTTCGGACCAGGATCTCCTTGAGTAATTAAAGAATATATTTGAACAATAAAGATAAGAGTTATTGTTCGTGTTCAAAGTATGTTGACATCTTTTCTTTGTAAATCCTCTTTTAAATTTAGAATCTTGGAATCAATTATACCACACTTCTAAACAAGTTTAGAATTGGTTCATCTTTCATCCAAGACAACTATGTGATTGATCAAGTATCAAATCACAATCATGGGTTCAATCAGTTCTACCAACCATTAGGATCGGTCGGTTCTACCTCAATACAGATTACTTGTGATCGAACACACAAGTTACTAGGACCGGATACTTTAGTTACCAGGATAGGATACGTCAATTACCAGAGCCGGTTGCCATATACTCATGGTATTGCTTATGATAGGTTACATAAGTTACTATGATCGGTTATACCAATTACTAGGATCGGTTACACCAATTAATATGACCGGTTACACCAATTACAATGATCGATTACACAATTCTTTTGTGATCGGTCACACCAATTACAAATATCGATTACACCATCTCTGGTGATTACCTAGGATCGGTTAGACTAATTAATAAAAACCAGTCATATCAAATCATAATTCAGGCACTGTGATTAGTTATACCAAGATACATAACAAGTTATGATCGGTGGTAATCCAACGATATGCAATGAATAACAATACCAATAAGCCTAGCGATTTCCATTTCGATTCATAAAACAAGTTCATGAATGTACTTCCTTTAAACAAATGTAAACATTGTTTCCTATGATGACATCTTCACCTTTACCCATACACATAATCACAATAGCATTCATACGATTATGTCGGCGTCATATATACGAAATTCAGAAGATAATGTTATACTTCGTATTTTAATTCCTTAACACTATGATCATGTGATTATGTCTCACTACTAGAGTATAATCATTCACAACTTTGTAGTTATGTTTTCAATATAGCACGACTTGAAAGATACGTTAGGAATAAAACAGTTCAAGTCAATATTACTCACCTCAAGAGGAAGGATGATGTCGTCATTGTAGCTTGTTACTTCTTCACATTCTCTGGGTCTTTGAGTAATACTTGTGTGTCTCATAATCCTAGACTTTCTAGTCTAACCTATACGAAGTTATCTATAGTACATAATCAAGTGACTCTTAGATGAGTTTTGATTCACTAAATATGACAACCAAACTTGACATACCAACGCTTGGTGAGTTCAACTGAGTTATGCTTTAACAACTTAGTTCCCTCAGTATCCCTGCGCATTCGACTTCTAGAGTCACGCATTTGAATAACAAGTCCTTTGGATCGTATTCTAAACATCAAAGAAAGAATTTTTTTTGTAACCACTCTAATCAATATTGCTAAAGATATAGAAAATTTGATGACAAAGGCTCTTCCATTTAATCTAATAAAGTCCTTTTTCTGGTTAGATCAATCTAACTTTAACTACCGAAATAGTCAAATATAGATTCATACTCAATCAATATAGATATCAAAGAGATATATATATAATGTTGATCTTACGCAACTAATCAATCATATCTATCAAAGATAAATCGATTCTAGTTGGATCCCAGACGATCAAGGTTTGTGCACTAAATCCACAAGATACGAAAACTAATAAGAAATCTTCAAATCTTCTTTTATCTTCAAAACCTTCATAACACCGCTTGAATCTCTTGTAATCAACCAACACAGAACGGAGTCTGTTAATAATGGATTATCACAAGATATCTTTAGATCTAACAATAATTATAAAGATCTCGTCGATACTTTGATCTAGTATGAGTGAATCTTATATCATAAGAGAAGATTCTCAAGCATAAACAAACTAGGTGCAATCAAAGTTTCAATAATTGTTAGTCAATCAAACCAAAAGAAAAACTAATAATACTGTAATTATTTAGTTTCCCACCAACGGTACTCGTAGAGCTTCTTGATCCCACGGAAGTCTTTAAATGAGCGGTTGTAAGAGATTTCACCTAATTATGATACTTTCTTCTCCGAATAGAAGGCTCTACCAGAAATAATAAGAAATGAAGTTTTCCTGGCTCTTAGGATAGTTTGCTAGAAATGCAAACTTAGGTATTTATATACCAAGGATGTTTGGACACCAAGGAATTTCCAAAACCGAAAATATTCTCAAGATATGCAATGAATGCTCAAATTCAGTTTTCATAATTCCAATAAATGTTGGTCCAATATTTACTGAGATCTTTCAATAGAAAATCTCCAATTAGTAAATGCACATTACTAATTTTTATTCTCTAGTGCTATGCATTAATTGCTGATAATTAAAGCATATAAAACCAAAAACCTTAATTAAATAATTTTTAATTTATTTCGGCACAAGATCACCTTGAATACCAAGGAATATCTTTGAATAATAAATGATAAGAGTTACTGCTCGTGTTCAAAGTATGTTGACATCTTTTCACTGCAAATCTTTATTTCATATTTACATGGATTTGTTTTCTTGGAATCGGTTATACCACGCTTCCAAACAAGTTTAGAATTGGTTTGCCAGTATTCCAAGATTACTATGTGATTGGTCTACCAAATCACAATGGTTAGTTGTGATCGGTCCTACCAAGTCACATACATGGGTTCGGATCGGTTATACCTAAATATGGTACCTAGTTCTGATCGGTCACACCAGTCACTAGGATCCGTTACACTAATCACAAGGATCGGTTCCATCTACACATGGTATCTACTTGTGATCGGTCACACCAGTCACTAGGATAGGTTACACCAATTACAAGGATCGGTCACACAACACTTATGATCAATCACACCAATTACTAGGATCGGTCACACCAATTACAAGGATCGATCGTACCATCTCATGGTGATTACTTAGGATCGGTTACACCAATTACCATGACCAGTCATACCGAATCACAAGTCTAGGCATTGTGAACGGTTATACCAAGATACATAACATGAGTTAAGATCGGTTCTACCAACTCACACATATTGGTCATCCAAAGATATACAATGAATAGCCAGACCAATAAGCCTATTGATTTCCCTTTCGATTCACAAAACAAGTTCATGAATGTACTTCCTTTAAATAAGCGTAAAATATTGTTTCCAAGGATGAAATCTTCATCATAACCCATTCACAAAATCATAACACTATACACAAGATATATGTCGATATCATATCTACGAAATTCAAAAGATAAGCGTTATACTTCATAGTCTAATTCCTTAATACTATGATCATACTATTATGATCATGTCTCATCACTAGAGTATTATATACAATATGTACAATATATACAATCTCACAATTATGTTTTCAATATAACATGACTTGAAAGATACGTAAGGAATGAGACAGTTCAAGTTAATATTACTAATCTCAAGTAGAAAGATTACGTCGTCGTTGTAGTTCGTTACTTTTTCATGTCTTCAGAGTAATACTTGTATGTCTCAACATTCCTAAACTTTCTAGTCTAACCTAAATGATGTTGACTCTAGCATTTAAGCAAGCGACTCTATATGAGTTTTGATACTAAAATATGACAACGAAACTTGACATACCAACGCTTGGTGAGTTCAACCGAGCTATGCTCTAACACCTTTGATACTAACACTAATCTTACAATGTATTCTGATGCAAATTAGGCAGGTTGTGTAAAAGATAAAAAAGATACATCTGATGGATTCTACTATGTAGGGATAAACCTTGTCGCTTGGCATAGCTAGAAACAAAACTCATAATCTCTATCGACATGCGAAGCCGAATACATCGTTGTCGGTTCGTTTTGTACCCAACTTCAAGAATTACAAGTCAAGTTTATCTTGATAATTAGTTCTCAATATATATATATATATAACTAAACTTAATGAACATTTATTCATACTTGATGAATTTCGGTTAAGGACAATTTATTGTTCGCAACGAAAATCGTGATTCAAGATTATCATTCAAAAATATCCTTGAACAACGATATGTGTCATTGATGTTATTTGGGAATGTTTCGAATTGGTTTAGAGTGAAATATAGAAATACTGTAATTTCGGATAATTGACAGTATGCATACCAGTCTTACAAACTAGGAGAACTGTTATAAGTCTGGAACCGTGGTACATATACCTAGTACACGTACCGGAGTAGCTATATGTCGACAACAACTTTTTGGTACGCATACCAGTATGCATTGATAGTTGTCTAAAACACCTTGATATTTATCTATTGTTTATACTTTCTTTACTAACATCATGTTTCTTTTTTCCTCTATATAAGTAGAGGGATCTACATAGAGGTTTACCTCTACCTCTATATAAAAACCACTACATAGCATATCCAAATTTTATGTTTATCTTATCACTATTTAATAACTCTATAAATGTAATCCATATTTTGCATTTCTCGTTTCACCCTTATAAAAATTTCATATTCCATGAAGACCTATTCCGTCAGATGAAATACTGACCAAAATAAAATTAAAACCCGTATAATTTATATATGGAATTCAATACATACTAAAAATTCTATAGAAAATTATCTGGTTAAAATGGGGAGCTTAGCGCTGCAGGTGATGTTGTTATCAATTGGAGCTGGTAATAATAATGGTGTTCATGATGGTTGCGATGGATAGTAACTGTGGTTGAAGACTGTTAGAGATGAGAAGGATCTGGAATGATGACCGCTGCCATTATCGAGATGGTAAATAATTGTTAGCAGTTTGTTGCTGGTGGTGAAGCTCGAGAGAATGGTGATTGATGGCCTGAGCTGTCACCGGCGATGGAAGCTGCTGCCATTACTAACAGTGGAGTATAAACAGGGCACGATAGAAATATTTGATAATATTAGTTGTCGTACATTTACACTTCAAAAAAATGTTTTTCTCCAATAAGCATCTGACACGTGGCGTTGCAATAAGGTGGACTAATGAGTGACGAGAGATTTACACATTCTACTATTTATCCCACAGTCTATATGTTATTTTTTGTTGTGAGGACATAAGTAGTCAAATTAAAATTTGTTTGGGGATTGGTTGGACATTTCACCATTTAATAGAGGTTTTGTCCAAAGATAACACTAATCAAGTGCTATTTTATTTCCTCTATTTGATAGAGGTTTAGCCTCTATCTTAGTAGAGGTAGTGGAAAAAAACAAACACATGAATATGGGGACCACATCTATATAGAGGAATATAGTGATTTTCCTCCATATAGAGGAAAAAACAAACATGCTGTAAGTTTTCTTGTAAAATATGTATCTTATGTTTGCTTTTGAGTGTTTAGTTACTTTGGAGTCAATTATATCAAAAGAAGAAGAAATTGTCCATTTGAAGCAAGAATGGCATGTGTTAATTTGAAGAGAAATTATTTCTCATTATTTTCTTTTATTTATTCATCTCTATCTAAAAAGCATGTCGGCTTTAGTAATGCAAATTGATCTGTCTGAAAAGCATGGCAGCTTTAGTGATGTAGAGAAATTGAAGAGAAAAAGTGAAATTGAGAAGTAAAAATCGTTGTTGTTGAATCTGGAACTGACAACCCAAATGGTAGCTGGGAAGCCCTTATCCAAGTCCCTAGGTGTCTGCATATATTCTCTTTCATGCATAAAACCTAGAATTCAGAGAGAAGCATTTATTTTTCTTCTTCTGCCCGAGATAACCATGGCGGCTCTATCAGGCGATGTTGTCATAGAGTTAGAGAATAAGAAAAATTCAGAGATAAAAGTGGAGACCGAGAAGATTGTTAAAACAAGAGTTTGTTTGATTTCTACCTCGTTCTTAGGTTCAGAAGAATCAAGATATCAAGGGTTAGGGTTTGCTGCAAAATCTGGAAATGTAATAGAGAAAAGGGATTTCAGGAATAAAACAAATGGATTGTTACCAATTCGAAGTTCTACATGAATCTGGGAAGGAATTTGTGGATTTTTTGAGGAGATGGTATTGGAGGAGATGTTGGGTGGTGACATAATTGAGTTAATAAAAAATTCAGAAGTGATGCAATACAAATTGGTTAGATTAAGAATGGTTTACTAAGATGAGTGCTGAAGATTGTTGTAGAAATAGAGGATTGAATCTGGTTAGGGTTTGAGTTGGATTTTGCTATTGATTGGGGTGGTTTGATGGCTTAGAAGATGAACATGGATTTTGAAAAAGTGAGATGTTGCTTAATTTAGGTTATGATGTGATGATTGAAGGCTTAAGCTAACAGGGGTATGCTCAAGTTTGAGTTAGAAAATTTGAGACTTGAATGATGTGTGGATTGCCTTGGGGTGTTGATTTCGGAGAATGGAAGTTTATATAGAAGCCGGAGGAGTGTACTGATTAGATGTATGCTTAGGATTTGGAGCTGAAGTTGATTTAGTGGTTCTGGTGATGAACTGATGCAACTATAGTTGGCGAAGGCAAGATATCAGATAAAGAAATGAGAAATAATAATATTGCTGATGAGTTGAGTTGGTTGTGTTGTGGATGTTGGATTGCAGTTGCAGGTGAATTGAACTGGTGGTTAGCTGTGAAGTTGTAGCTACATATACTATTAGTGGTGGTGATGCTGCTGGATTAAGAACAAAATAACAAGCTGGAGACAAGAGATGGTCAGAATGAAGCAGATGATATGCTGGAAGAGGAGTTTGTGTGACTGAAGAATGAACTTGCATGGAAGCTTGTGTGTTGTTGAATTTGCAGCTGAGCTGAAGTTAAAACTGAATTGCAGGAGCTAGTATTAGCAATAGCTGCTTGGTGATGTGTTATGAGTGTGCAATGAATGTGAAGTGAGGGACAAGAAGATGTTGCAGGTGGAGTTGGCATTTATATGGGTGATTAAAATGAAACTATCGTTGAGTTGGTAGAAGTCAGGTTGCACATGGTAGGATGAAGCGCCAAGATGGTGCATCACTGCTGCTAAAGCGTCATTTTAGTACAACAGAAGTTTATAGCTTGCAACACAGCTCAGACCTCTACAATTATGCTTTGGCTTAGGCTACTCAGCCGAGTCAGTTAGCTGACTAACTTACTCGGTTTAAGCGAGTCGACACAGTTTGACTCGATGACTTGACTCATTTGCCTATTGACCAGATGGAATTTGCCGGTCACCTGAGCTACTTTCCGGTGACATTCCAAGGAATACTTTAAATTCCAAGGACTGAAAGATTCCAAAAGCACATAGCCTACTACTAGTTAACTTCGTACTAGAATGTAGTTCATACCGAATTAAATCCTCACAACAATTCAGTTAGAGTCGTGTTCCGTACGCCTCTTGAATCCCAGTAGGACTCCATGCAATTGATTCTCTTAGCTGACGTCCTTTACAGCCTAAGAGTTGCTTCAGCTAAACTGAATACTTTAAACCAATCTGCCTCCCACAGATAAGTTTATATGTCTGAATTTCTTTTTGACCGTAGATTAAGGTGATACTGGAAATTGATAGCTATATACAAAGTCTAGATAACCTCAAAATCCGGACTTATGCTTCCCGAAGAGCAGCCTAGATTATTATTCACCTCACAAGTATGAAACTTGTGGAATCAACAAAGTCTGGGATGAAAAGAACTTTGATGATTTCTATCTATCTTGATTGATGGAGCAATCTCAACAATCAATCAAGATCAGGATACTCGAGCTATCAAGATGGAAGATAGCTGAACCTGGCTTCATGAATCCCTATGAAGTCTTTCAAAGTGAAGTTTTACTACTCGAGTCCCAATATGACTTGCTTATTAAATGACCAACTTCTTAGACAAGTTCTCGAAATCGGACTACATCCTTAAACAATAAAGTTAAAATAGCTACTCATAGCTATGGAGTTCATCAACATAATTATAATCAATAAATAAGATGAAAATAACCAAATTAAACCGTAATATATCCGGCTCTCTCTCCAAAGCTCCAAGTAGAATACGTGATATCCAAAGTTGTAGAAAACCTCCCCTTTTATATCTTCTTAGTCCAAGTATTCAAAAGTTCAATAGATAGAAACCCATGTAGAAAAACTGCCCAGAAAAGATAGCTGAACCTGGCTTCATGAATCCCTATGAAGTCTTTCAAAGTAAAGTTCTACTACTCGAGTCCCAATATGACTTGCTTATGAAATGACCAACTTCTTAGACAAGTTCTCGAAATCGAACTACATCCTTAAACAATAAAGTTAAAATAGCTACTCATAGCTATGGAGTTCATCAACATAATTATAATCAATAAAGAAGATGAAAATAACCAAATTAAACCCTAATATATCCGGCTCTCTCTATCCAAAGCTCCAAGTAGAATACGTGATATCCAAAGTTGTAGAAAACCTCCCCTTTTATATCTTTTTAGGCCAAGTCTTCAAAATTCCAATAGATAGAAACCCATGTAGAAAAACTGCCCAGAAAATGTCATAAGTAAGTGTTCTGCTAAGAGCAAGGGATATGAAATGAGGGTTCTCATTCATTATGAAGGAGCTTGATAAAAAAAAACACCAAATTAGATGCTACTATGGAGTGAACATATTCATATACTCTTTCGATCGAATGAGTGGGCGACAGTGGAGACTATGAGGTTGAAGATCAGCCACTTGGTGGAAAAATGCTTCGAGCGGCTGAACATCTGCCTCCCAAGTGTTTCTTTTAGTTTTTTAATCAATTAATTATTTTTTTTAGTTTTTAATTAATTTAAAACTCTTTTATGCGGGTGTTTGTAGGTGAAAATAGTTTCTGTTGATTTCGGTAATTTCGAGTGTGTACGGGTGAGAAACAATTTAAACCCTAAACAATGTACTGCAAGGGAGTACTTTAAGTTTGAGAGATCAATCTGTACAAATCCAGCCTAAACCAAGAAATGGTCGTTCCGAACTTGCTTCAGTCACAAAGTGGAGGAGAATGGGTTGGTTTTGGGGAGGGAAGCAAGGAAAGTGATAAGACCAGAATAGTTGATTCTGGAAGAGTAGTTGTGTTACTGTGACTTGTATCAGAAAAGTGGGAAGGCTAACAAGTGGTAAGCTAGCAAGTATTTTTTGAGTGTTGTATATTCCCGAATGAACTTGTTATTCTGTGGAAATAGGTAAGACCTATTTATACAAGTCGAAGTGAAACGTACTCTGGTCTCATTAAGGGATGGATAAATGGGTAAGTAAATGGGAGGAGGTGATAACCGCATGCATGGAATTGATGTTCCATAAAACCGTTAACGTATGGAATTGATGTTCCATAAGGTTGTTAATGCATGAAATTGATTGTTAAGCATTTAACCATTGACTCCCTACATTTACTGACTGCCTCACCCTTATGACACTTTCTTATGACAGGCGTAGTGTACGCCGCACGCTGTAAACCGCCAAACCAATACCCAAAGAGGATCCCCCAGTTTGTGATATGTGTTTGATATCTCGAATGTTTTTGTGGAAAACATGTGGCATGTCGTGGTTTCCTGGCAAGTCGAGCTTGGGAGTCTTGGTAGCTTGGTGACCTTCGACGATCGAGATCTTGCATCTTAATAGGCAAGGTAGCCGTTGATCGTCGCACGCTTTCGTTCGTTGGTGGCCGCATGGGGAAGGCCAGCATGGTGGCACGGCTAGGTTGGCATGCCGTTGGCATGGCATGGTTTGGCGTGGCCAAACTTAGGTTTTTGGGTCAAAGGTTACCATGTGTTGTCTGGTAACCTGGAATGGCTATCATTTTCTCCTGGGGTTGAAGGGCGATCATTGATTGTTGCACGCCTTCATTTTGGTAGCCGTTTAGGGAAGGCCAGCATGGTGGCACAACTAGGTTGGCATGCCGTTGGCATGGCGTGACCAAACTTAGGTTTTCGGGCCAAAGGTTACCATGTGTTGTCTGGTAACCTTGGATGGCTAGAATTTTCTCCTGGGGTTGAAGGGAAGCCGTTGATTGTTGCACGCCTTCGTTTTGGTAGCCGTGTAGGGAAGGCCATCATAGTGGCGCGGCTAAGGGTTTGCCATGGGCGCATGGCGTGGTTAGCTTTGGCTAGGTGCGGTTTTGGCTTGGCATATGGGGCCAAGGGTTTGCCATGGATGCATGGCGTGGGCTAGCTTTGGCTAGGTGCGGTTTTGGTTTGGCATGTGGGGCCAAGGGTTTGCCATTGGCGAATGGCGTGGCTAACTTTGGCTAGGTGCAGTTTTGGCTTGGCATGTGGGGCCAAGGGTTTGCCATGGGCGCATGGCATGGCTAGATTTGGCTAGGTGCGGTTTTCGCTTGGCATGTGGGGCCAAGGGTTTGCCATGGGCGCATGGCGTGGCTAGCTTTGGCTAGGTGCGGTTTTGGATTGGCATGTGGGGCCAAGGGTTTGCCATGGATGCATGGCGTGGATAGCTTTGGCTAGGTGCGGTTTTGGCTTGGCATGTGGGGCCAAGGGTTTTCCATGGGAGCATGGCGTGGCTAGATTTGGCTAGGTGCGTGACCAAGCTAGGGTTTTGGGACAAAGGTCGTTTGGTAACCTTAGACAGCCAGGATTTGCTCCTGGGATTGAAGGGCAACCGTTGATTGTTGCATGCCTTCGTTTTGGTAGACGCGTAGGGAAGGCCAGCATGGTGGCGCGGCTAAGTTAGCATGGGGCCATGGCGAGGTGCGTTTGGCATGGCGCAGTAGGCGTGGCCGGCATCTCAGGGTGCGATTAGCATGCTTTGCTTAGTGTGACTGGCATGGTTTTCCATTGGCACAGAGGTGCGATTAGCATGGTCGGGATACTTTGGTTAGTGTGGCTGGCATGGTTTGCCATTGGCACAAGAGTGCGGCTAGCATGGTTGGCATACTTTGGCGCGTTAGTGTGGCTGGCATGGTTTTTCATTGGCACACGTGGGAATTAGGGTTTGGGTTGTCATAACCCTAATTGAAAAATATACCCTGGTAATTATTTACAGACACAATAAGGATTTCAATAAATGCGCCTAGGAAATGCTTATTACTTAAATGTTGTGACGTCACTGTCTTCTAGGGTATAGGTTTTTATAATTTTATCCCTAAGCTAAAAACCACCATCAACATTAAGTCCCCTGCTTAGCTTGGAACAGGTGCCTTGTTGCGAGGTAAGCATATGATGGTGACAAATAAGGACGGAATCGAGACGTAAATCATTGCAAAGATGGTCAGGAAAATTCGACTAAGCTTTTGGAGGGGTGAAGATAATTTTGGCTTAACGTGTTGGCGGCCCTGCATAGTTGTACAGGGGATGCAGACCGTGGAGTGGTGAGACGAAAGTTAACGATTTGATCTGGTCGTACATCTCCGAGGCAAAGGGGGGTGGGGAGGGCGGCATTGGAAGGCAAAGTACAATGGACGGCTTGGCACGATAAGGCCACGACAATGGAGCGGATGGCTTGGCCTGGTACGGCCATGGCAGGGCACGGCTCGGTGACGTAAGGCATGCACGGAAGGCTAGGCGTGGTGGGGCCATGACAATGGAGCGGATGGCTTGGCCTGGTGCGGCCATGGCATGGCGCGGCTCGGTGAGGTGAGGCATGCACGGACGGCCAGGCGTGGTGGGGCCGCGGCAATGGAGCGGATAGCTTGGCCTGGTGCGGCCATGGCAGGGCGTGGCTCGGTGAGGTGTGCACGGATGGCTAGGCGTGGTGGGGCCGCGGAAATGGCATGAGCGGTCTTGAGCATGGAAATTGGTCTTTACGGGACCGGTTTCCTCTTTTCCCTTATTGGCTCAAAATAGGAAATCCTTTCCTTGTTCAAACTCCCACGTACCATGTATATATAAAAGGAGGGCCGACTTCTCTTTTTGTTTCACGCCTATTTATTCCTCCCAGCCGTGTAACAGCAGTAAAGCAGAGCGGACGAGCAAATCCCAGGTATGCCTTCCAAAACTTCTTCTTTAACTTATTTTTTTTCCTCTTTTCTTTTGTGCTAGTGTACACCCTAGTTGTAGACGTACCTTTTCATGACCTTGTAGAAATGTTGGCGTGAATCTTAGCCGCAGGTATGTTTTGCCTGAGCTTGTCATAGCACTTAGGCATGAATATAATATTAATGTTGACCGCCCCTACTCACTGTGCAAGGTAAGCACGTGATAGTAATTGCCACGTCTTCCCACGAAAACCTAGTTTTTAGGGTTTGCTCCTTGTTTTGGTGTGGCCGTGTGTATGGTTCCCATGGTAGGGCGCACCTCCTTGGTTGGACAAGAATTTTATGCTGCAGGGTACGGACCTGAAACAAACTGGTTGGCGCCTTGGGTGAAAAATAATTCACGTTCACTTTCTGCAATAATTTCTCTTCGCATTATTCCATTGTAGTTGTTTGAGAGAATTTTCATTATGATGTCACTTGAGGAGAGTTCTGCTGTACCGAAAGACGTTTGCAATTCCAAACCAAACGTAGATGATGAATTCTTTACCACATCGGCCACGGTTAGGAGAAACCATCAACTATGTGACGATTCTTCTGACCGGCTCGGAAAGTGAGGGAGAAGGCCGGTCGGTTCGGCCAGAAAACATAGTAAGGTTTTAGCTTCAGAGGAGAGAATATCATGCCTCTCATATTGACTTTAAAATCTTTGTGAGTCTGTTGCGTCCCTTCGAGAAATGGATGTGGTTCATGATGATCCAGGAGCATGTAAGAACCAACTTAAACAAGGCGCGAATCATTGATGTTGTTGCGGCTTCCGCAGTGCTTCAGATTAGGAAGGATATTCCAGGCTTGGTTGCTTTTGTTTCTAGATGGTGTCTGGACACCCACACGGCCGTATATAGATGGGGTGAAATGACTATTTCCTTGGAGAGTGTGGTTGTACTGCTGAACCTTCCCATAGTTGGAAACCTTGATGTTAAGTTGTCCTCAGATGAAGAAGAAATGCATGCCGCCCTAGTTGCGAAATCAAAAGGATTCGTTCGGAAAGAAAATGAGACGAAGTGCTTCTACGACTGGTGGGTGTCTTAGAGTCGAACCAAAAGAATAGTACACTTCATGTTGCGGCGTTCTTGGCTCTTTGGCTATCCAGAGATATTTTTGATGACGGCTCGGGAAAGAAAGAGATAAGACATGGACTTATCAAGTTTGCCATAAAATTGGGAAAAGGTCTCGTTCTCCCCATTAGCGGTCTGTATCTTGGTTCTCTATATGCACACTTGGATCAACTGGTTTTGGACATGCGTGCCTCGAACGGCTACATGAAAGTAGATTCGTATATTCATGCCGTCTTTCTCTGGGCGTGGCTATGGGAGCATTTCAAGAAGTATGCTCTGAAACCGTTGGCTATACTTCTCGAGTTTTGGGATGGCTCGAGGATACTGCGCTGGTCGAACAGGCGTCCCAAGATTGGTTCACGGGCTCCGGTGCATGGGTCTATAACTCAGGTCACTACCTTTTCTCCCGCTCCAAACATGTCTTTATCTTCTGATAAAGAGGATCTGAGTGTCGGAGAGATGGTGTTCATGTGAAGCTGCACTCCAGGTCATGTGCCGTCTTTCTTCCGAGGATCTTATAAAGCAACCTCTTACAACATCGATAGAGCGGCTCGGCATATGGGTTTTGACCAGGGGGTCCCACTTGTTCGTCAGTCGGTCGTTTCAGAAGTCCCGTTGTCGACTGTTCTTGATGCTAGTGCTCTCGTGTTGGGTAAACGTCTCCCATTCCTTCTTGCGGAATGGCATCCATCAACAACTTCCAAATATAACACATTTTGGCAGGACGAGTTTCTTGCTATCCATGGATTTGTGAACAGCGTGGTAGAGAATCATCGCAGCAAGCCTTCTTCTGCAGTTTTAGCGGAACATACACTGTTGAGGGATCCCAAGCGAAAATACATTAGCCCGAATGCAGATAGTCCCTAAGTGAAGGAGCGGAGATCTAAAAACTGTGCTGGTGGTCTTCAGTCGGGTCTGGAGGCTCTCCCGACTTTTAGCTCTTCCAAGTACGTATAATTTTCTTCTTGACTTAGTCGGATTACGTATGTCTTTGTCTCATTCCTAAGTGTCTGTCCTTGTGCCTTGACCAGGGTCTCAGCAGTGTGAATGCCTTTGCTAAACTTGTACGTAGTCAGAAAACAACACCTCTGTAGATGGTGGATTTTCGACAAAGGCTACAATCGTAAACCCATAATTATACGAACCTATGATATAGCAATCAGACGTGAGTACTGAGACACGGGTCTCTCATCGAATCCTATGATTAAGAATACTTTATCTCAGAGTACATGTAGATATGTGGTCTCACGGCTAGATAACAGCATATCTCATGAATACTGAACACTTCAGTAATTATTTCTATATAGTATCACGAGATGGACGGCTCCTAGACATCTTGCTCTATTAGTATAGAGCGATAACGTCTTCAGGATACAAACAACGAGTTTACCCTGACTATATAAAGGATATGAAGCTCCAACAAGATAATATCGGAATAATTAATGCTCCTAGACAGCTTGCTCTGCTAGTATAGAGCCATAAGTTAATTATTCCTAAATTCTTGGATTCATCCACAGAATTTCCGAAAATATTCAAATATTTTCGCAGATATTTCATTACTGCAAACCATGGTCCTTCCCAGCAGAAATCCATGGGTTAGTAATAAATATTCAACGCACGGGCATCTGAGCTACCTCTGAGTAAGCCCCGATTTAAATGGTGAAAGTGTACTCAACGACGATGCACTAACAATCACCGCACGAATGAGTATTTCAAAATACGACGAGACGATGAACCTATGCAAAATATGAAAGAAAATAATAAATAATTAAAAATTGACCAAGGCGCTGGGAGCATGGGCCCACTGGACGGCCGACCGTGCTGTGGTGAATCCCATGCCAGTTTTATATTTTATCATATTTTTTGTTATTTTCCTTGAGTTCATGAAAATTATTTCATTTGAACAAATATTCTTCGTTTTGAGGAAACTCCTCAGTTTCATGGTGTTTCTTTCACACCAAAGAAATAATATAAAATTAGGGAAGAATATTGTGGGGCGTGACCATTGGCCCGCCGTCCATGCATTGGTCCCAGCCGGCCCCACACCTCATGATTCCTCATTATTTTATTATTATTTCCCCAATTTCATGAAAACTCCTTAATCTCATGATATTTGCTTGGTCCCATGAAAAATAATATAAAATTAGGAAAACCCATGTGCACGGGCCATAGCCGGTCGACCAAACCCTAGATGGCCTCACACGTCCCTTTTTATTATTATTGTATTTTTCATGTGTTTCATAATCCCATGAAATTCCTTGATTTCATGATATTTCCTTCAAATTATGAAATTTCCTTTAAATTGTGAAATAATACATAAAATTAGGGAAAACGCACGAGACCGGGCTCTTGCCGGCCAACCATGCTCCAAGACGGTCCCACACGCCCACACGTCCCTTATTTTTTTTTTATTATTTTTTATGTTTCCCTCATCTCATGGAAACTCCTTGATTTGAACAAAACTCTTTAATTTTAGCAAAACTCCTTGATTTTATCATATTTCCCTAAAATCATGAAAATATTATGAAAATTTTGGAAAAACGTGTGGGATTGGCCCCTTGGCCGGTCGGACATGGCTGGTCCCACACATCATAATTCTTTCACTTTTTTATTATTTTTCCTTCATCTCATGAAGTTTTGACGGTTTTATCAAAAAACCCTTGTTTCTTCATATTTTCTAAAATGATTGCTCAAACGCACATCCGAAAATATCAAAATTCTCAGAACTGAGATACGAACACTTTGGGGACATGAGAATGTTACCTTGACCGACCAAGGTTGGTTCTTTGGCTCTCAATGAGCCGGTCTTACATATGTTCACAATTTGACCTAATTTGCGCAATTGCACGTATTAGGTCCAAAGCTCTTCCAAACGACTTGGAACTTCATGGAACGATCAACACTTGATCCCGTGAATACCCATGGATGGTTTCATGACCCCTTGGTTGGTCCTCCACCTCTTCATAATTAATCAGGTTTTATCACCTAATACTGAACCCATCAGTAATTCAAATAAATGATTAAACCAACATCTAATCATTCTTTCATCAACAAGTCACCAAATCTTCAAGAGGTCTTGGTGTTTGCTCACGTGAGCATATGGGTGTTACATGATTGACCCACGGTCTCATCAAACCAATCCTTCCTTTTTTCCATGGTTCAATTCCTAACAAACCATGAAGTGGTAATCAATTGATCAAATTAGGGTTTCTGAATCCAAGGATTATAATTCCAGATTCAAACACTAATAAATTTATGACGATCTCATGATCAATATTCTTATTAATTACACTCGGTTCAACTACCAGTATTTTAATTAATATTTTATTTTGGTCACGCTGCCAATAATTCATCAGATGAGCAACACTTGCTCAAATCAGAGAATTTTGGTTCAACTATCAATATTCAGCAAATCATTGAATAAGCAATACTTGCTTGCCTCAACTATCAACGTGAGGATCATGCCCACGTTCAATCCATGAGTTTCAGAACATTTTTACAAAATCATATTCAACTCAGTGAATACATGGACTCATCGTCCCATGATATCACGAAGTCGGCAACTGACTAAACTAACCACGAGACGTCAATCGTGTCACTTGGGGAGATATCAACTAGGGTTTTGGTCTGGCGGTCTACGACACGTGTGTTCAAACACACGATGGAATGTGATCAAGTCGTGCAATCAGTTGAAGGAGTTAACAAAGTAGTGGGTGGAAAATCAACCAAGTCTCCGCACGATGAGCAACTGGTTTCAAACACTATTTCCATCTCTCCACTCTTTGATTCCATTAACTATCACACTTCATGGGATCATGGTGTCTACAATTCTAGCAATATAAATAAGTCTCTGAATCATGATTGAAACAACAGAAACAACGATTTCATGTCTCAAAGACAATACGAGATCAACAACTCATCAATTGAGCAATTACTCTCAACTGAGCAATTTCAATCATTCAGAACTTATCATATTCAGAATTCACAACACACCTACAATCTTTGATTACCATTGATTCCACACATTTCTCAGCTTCCCTCTTATAGATCAACCCATCCTCTCTTGTGACCGAATTTACTCTGGAACGGCCATTGTCTTGGTTTAGGCCGGAGTACTACAAATTGATCTCTCGAATTCAAAGAACCCCCTTTGCAACGGTGCATCTGTGTGAGGTTGAACATTTCGCTCGGTTCAAGGAGTCCCCTCCGTGCGGTCGTCTCCTCAATTCCTTAAAAACCAGCAAATCGTTTTTTCCCCATCTACAGATTGGCGACCACAGTGGGAGATCATTCTCTCGGTTATAATCTCAATTCTCAAAAAGATGGTCGGTCTTAGGTCTGCCAATCCGGGTACAAAACCCGATCCTAATATCACAAGCTCTAGTGGTACCGCTAATGCCACTTCTTTAAGAACTAATGCTCTAGTGATCACCCCTGCAAGTGACGGCACTGGCACCATCAACAATCCACTCTTAGGTTGATCTCCTGAAGAAACCAGAGGAAATCATCCTACCATTGTTGATCTCATGAAGGTTCAGACTGATATAGCTGCAGCACAGAAAGAGTTGTGTACTTATCTCAAAACTCTCACAGATAAGCTTGTGTCTGAACGAACTCAGCCTAAACGCGAGAAAGGAAAAGCTAAATAAACATCTTCAACTACTGATCCTGAAATCTCAACAATCCATGTTGTTCATGATGAAGAATTCCACAAAGCTGCAGATGACTTTCCAGCAATGGAACCCGCAAGTTTCATCACTCGTGAAGACCTGAAGCACTTTTGAGGATCGGGAAAAAAAATAAGGCATCATTTGTCCATCTTCACCAACCTTCATATCCTGCTTCCATACATAGGAATCTTCTTCCAAAGGTTATACCGCTCAAACATTCATTTTTTATGATGGAACATGCAATACTCAAAAACATATTTCTCGGTTTTTGGAATTATTGGGAGAACACGAGCACAACATGTTGTTCGTCTTTATAGTCTCTGACAAGAAGAGCATACACCTGGTACAACAACATCGCACCCGGAAGTATCACCGATTGGAGAGAGATTATTAATGCTTTCTACGGAAAATGCTTCTTCGTGTAAGAGCAAATCACTCTCTCTGATCTAGGAAGGATGTTTCAAAGGAGAAGTGAATATCCTGATGATTATGTGAAATGGTTCATAGTTCAATCCTTGGACTGCCACGACCCAAACGTCACATAGAAACAACTTGTAGACTTGTTCATTAACAGAATGATCCCGGTCTACAGAGCCTCGCTGGAAAACCTCCGTTTCCACACTATCTCAGAACTTCATGAAGCGGCCAAACGATCAGCGACTACTACACTTGTTTTACTGAGAAAAGTATACAAGGTCGAGGAATCTCAGAGAAGCCGACGCCTGATCAACAAATAGTACAATGTCCAACCTTCCATGAACATTGTTGCTCAAGGAGGCAAAAGGAAAGCTTTTGCTCAAACATGCGACATCCAACATTTCATACTACAAAAGCATCACGGAAGGATAACTAATCTTGCACAAACCTCGACCCGGCATCAACGAACGGGGAAATGATCGGACATACTCAAACTTCTCATGAAGGAGTGATCGAGTTACTAGAAGTCTGGGTTGAAGATGGTGCAATCAAATCGTTGCTCAGAGCCAATTGAAGAAAAATTAAGAATCCCAGGTATTGTCGCCTTCATAGGTTTATCGATCATCCAACAAGTAACTGCGGTATTCTGAAGCACATCTTCAAATAGAAGGTTGATCCAGATTCAACTGGGGACTGAAGAAGTATGCAACAATCCTCTCCCGGTAAGAACCTTTACACTCTTTGAACAACCTATCAAAGAGGCAGTTCAATCCTTGGTCGAACGTGAATTGCGTTATCCGTCGAAGGCACAAAGGAGAGACATGTTAATAGTACTGAACCACATCGTGTCAAGGAATCAATTATGAAAATACTTCTTGAGCCTCCAGCTATAGACCAAGAGATATAGACTGGGGACTGCTTACCACAGCCAATCTCGGAAGAAACAAATTTGAAAGAACGTTAATCGATGTTGACACCGCCATCAGCAACATTCCACTGAAAACCATCGGATCCCCATGCATCACTCGACAAGAAGATACTGATGCTCCATCTCAATCAGAGACCTTGAAGGAGCACTCGGAAATACTTATGGATACATCATTCTCAAAGAAAACGTAAGTTCAACCTGGACAGAAACCAAGTTTCACATAATCAGGAAGATCCAGGATATGACATGTCCTTCAGACGAGCGTGGATCCACGCTGAAAAAATGGGTACTTACAAAGTGCCTTTAGTTACACATCTCTCTAACGAAGAAAGTTCTGATCCAGAATATTTGACGAACATTCCATCATCAGAGTACTTGGAGGAACTTCAAACTTTGACGAGGTTGAATCAAGAAAAAAGATGCATAGACATTCATCAAGAGGTTCCGTACTCAGGCAAGTCTCATTCCGTGTCTATGTCATTTATTTCCTCACATGTTATCCTAGCACGGGACTCAATTCTGCTAACAACTCTGCAAGATGTTATGAATGGTAGCTTCACCGCATTAGTATTTTACCAAGTGGTTGAATCTGACGTCTCTACGAATCAAGCACTGAAATATTTATTACTGAGATAATGTCCAAACATGGAAAAGAACACTTTGGGCGTTTCTCCTGCAAGTCCATGTGTTCCTCAAAATCAGAAAGCTCTAAGGTCTGCACAAGTGTCGAATCCCACTACCGCAACGAAAGGATTCTTAATCAACATAAGAAACTCCAAGGCCGAGATAATCAAACCCCTAAGACATTCGATGCTTAAGGAATATACGCTTCAACGCTCGAGCATCTAAGAAGGCATCAAATTGTACTCCCAATCAAAGAGTACAGCTGTACAAATATCTCGACGATAACACATTGATTTAACACCAGCACGATCAAAGTGTTACTAAAATACAATCGATAAGTCTTCATTATCCCATGATAAAACTTCTGAAGCAGATGCAACATCATTCGTACATGGATGGCACTAACTCCTTCAACATACACTAGCAACCTGAGGTGATTCCATGAAACTTCATCAACGGGATTTCTCTACATCACAAGCCCCTGCATGATTGAGGAACTTTCTCTCTTCACCAATCACATCCAGTATGAAAACTGCTGATGCTATCTACCGCAACAACATCGACTCACTGACAAAGCCAGTTCATGCTAAAGTTATGCTTTCAGGAGCATTCATGTTGAACTCTCAGTACACCTTCATCTTAGGGATGCTCAACTCATCAACTAGTTCGTGAATGTAAAAGGCTCACTGGATGAAGGAGCAAGGATTATATCTATAATCATGGTTCTAGCCTTTTCGGTCTTTGGAGCAACTTCAACCATGGTATCAGCATCAATAATAATCTCTAGAGGAACACCATCCATGATCTCAGCATCGACAAGGATCTCTGGAGCGCGATCATTCATAGTCTCAGCACCAACGACGGTCTCAGGAGCAATATCCTCAGGGCTTCATCAACTAATCATTCTCTGAAGTGTTACACATGAAGCGTATTTCTCTAAGTACCAATGATTCATATAAAGATGTGTAGACCTAATAACATGCTCACATGAAAGTCTTCCCAAAGATGGCACGACTGGTGGGCATAATCCAAAGTCTTCTACAAGATGTTCTCATCACCTCTACAAATGAGATGCAACACACTTCAGGTCATGGGTTTGCAAAAACGTACCAATGGGTGAAGAATGGGACAATGCTTCCTCAACGAAAGATGTTCTTCTATGTCTCTTATACAACATACCAAAAGGGCGCATCAATCGGACATAAGAGCTGAAAGATATGGCCTTTACTGTCAGCTTCCAGAGCATACAACATGCAAGCAACAATTCTTGGACGTGATTCATCACTTCCACAGTAGATCGGTGTCCACTAAGTACTTCATCAAGGTACCTCTAACTTTGACCACCTAGGTCTTAACGTCAATTTTTCTACCTGGGTCCTCTATTCAAGTCTTGCAAGAAGAAGAGAAAACGAAAAGGAGAGATTTAACAAAATACTAGGGATTGACGGTCCACTGATCATGACGATCAGTTTCACAGTCCAAAGACCCATGGCATAGACTCTCATGTGCTAATCGTTCATCATAAAATGAATGCTACCACCGGGACATGAAACCATGGTCGTTACATCACCCCCTCATGAGAGCAACCTCACATATGGTCCCGTGACCAGGGTTTCAGAAGTGATGTTTCTACTACTGACAGAAGATGGCACTGCAAGCACCACCATGCTCATGTATCAATCAAGTGTTCCTGATCTCAAATGAATCAATGATATCAAAATCCTTCACCAACCGTTCAAGACACAAGTGAATGGTCCAAAGACACAACAAGAGTGTTTTACAACAAGCTCGTCTGAGATGATTTTTCACTGTCATGCACAAAGAGGCGAGCTGTGATCAATTGGTGAAGAATCTAGGGATGGGTCGTATACCATTCTCTTCGTATGGATCTCTTCTACAACATATCCAAAATTCACAGCAATTGTATAAGAAAGCGAAGAGTTGTGGCCAAAACATTGGACCACATGCCAGCTGAAAATTTTCTGAAGGTCTCCTGGAAGTTTACTATTTCATCGATTTCGACCCCTAAACGTTCTCAAAACTTAAATGTATTCTTTGTTAAATCTTGGAAATTTCCTGGGCATAAGGATATGTAGGCAGACCGCAAAAATCCGACTTCATACGAAGATTCTACAGCGTTTCTATTAAAGGCTGAACTCTGAAATTTTCTGGCTCGACAATGCCGGAATCTCCATTGATAACACCGCTATCTCCATTTGGTTCGGGATGTATGGAGTTCTCCATATTCCCATGCCCCAAAGAATAGTGCGCTTCATCAACATGCTGCTTATCTACAATGATTTCTTCCTGGACTCATCAATAATAATAATTATTATTTCATTCAAGGAGATGCCACGATCGCTTGCATGAAAGAGATGCTTACATCGACTTCTTCATCAGTGCTGGATTGTTTGACCGAGAACAAGTTGAAGGCCGTCAATCGATGGATAAAAAGTCTAAAAGAAGTAACAAACCTTGGTATCGTGATCCTAATTGTACGGGCAGGGAAAAGTCATGACACAAGAAGCGCTAACAACTCACCAAACAAATGGCTGGGGACTGCACGTCATTTGCTAACATCCTTTAGTCCTTGGGATCTACATTTATCCGGGATTTCACTATACGATCATCTTGTGGTAAAGCTAATGAAATAAGCAAAAGTACAACTCAGTATGAAGGATCTCTCACCATGAGATCCCAGGAGTACCATTTCTTAAAGTCTCATCCATAGAGATGTCATCTCTGGAAGTATCATCCTTGGAGTCAGTCATTCTTGCAAAGTGGCTATTTCAACACATCATTCATACAAAACACAGGATTCGACAAAACAATGAATCATGCAATTAGGATGCTCACATCAGTGTCTACAAAAATGGTAACTCTTGACTCTTACCTATTTACGGTTTCACGAACTTAGTGATAATAACGTAAAACTTCGAAAATATTGCTCGCTCCTTCAAACCTGCAAAGACGAGCAACACCCATTACTTAAAAGTCTGACACCTGATTTTTCACGAAATTATGAATAATTCACATAACCCTTCATGTGAAGATTCACTGATTTTCTACCGTGTGTGCATACACTATGAAATCACGAAATTCATGAAAACATCATTGTTTGCTTTTAACAATTGTTTAGAATCAAAACTTAATTTTGCAAAATCTTTCATAAAATTGTGAACAACCCATGTAACTCTTTACTGTATGAACGGTTTTTCAAAATTCGGACAAACGTCCATTCTACAATTGTGAAAACTCACATATAGACATTATTTCCTATGTATAATTGTCTACTTTCAACAGTTGTTCAAAATCAAAACATTGATTTTACAAAATACTTATATTTAACGTGAAACTCACGTAAATTTAAAAATATATCTATATATTTTGCTCCCTCGCACGAGCATCTGTCTTTGAAATGAGAGAATATTTTTCAAATTTTGTGAACGCTCACATATCGAAAATAAAAAATTTCATGAAAGCTCATAGACAAAAAATTTATTAACAGACGAAAAAAAACTTTCCTCTCGTACGAGCATTCACCTTTGGAATAAGAGTTTATTCCATCTCACAAAGATAAAATTTTGGTTTTCGTGAAACCTCATAGACAAAATTTTATATCATTAGACTCAGGTCTATTTTGTTTGTTCCTTAAACTAATGAACAAACGAGCGTCTATTCCTAAAATAAGGATTTCCTTTTTGGGCCCGGCCCGCGAATCCTAAACGATCAAGGTCCCGTCATCCAAATCAGCGGTTCAACACCAATCAATGCTCATTAGATGATGCTTTATCATGCCATTGGGATCTTCATTAAAGTCATGGTTTGCTCGTACTATCAAAATCCGGTAACGTCTTAACTTACGACTAAGTTCAATTACTTATATTGTTATGACCGGAAAATCACCATTCAATGCTGACTGAGGAACACGGATTTCCTCACTAAGCAGGGGACTTAATGTAGATGGTGGATTTTAGACAAAGGCTAAAATCATAAACCCATAATTATACGAACCTCTGATCCAGCAATCATACGTGAGTACTGAGACACGGGTCTCTCATCAAATCCTCTGATTGAGAATACTTTCTCTCAGAGTACATGTAGATATGTGGTCTCACGGCTAGACAATAACATATCTTATGAATAATGAACACTTCAGTAATTATTTCTATATAGTATCACGAGATGGACGGCTCCTAGACAGCTTGCTCTGCTAGTATAGAGCGATAAGCGTCTTCAAGATACAAACAACGAGTTTACCTGACTATATAAAGGATATGAAGCTCCAACAAGCTCATATCGGAATAATTAATGCTCCTAGACAGCTTACTTTGCTAGTATAGAGCCATAAGTTAGTTATTCCTAAATTCTTGGATTCATCCACAGAATTTCCGAAAATATTCAAATATTTTCGCAGATATTTCATTACTGCAAACCATGGTCCTTCCCATCAGAAATCCATGGGTTAGTAATAAATATTCAACGCACGGGCGTCTGAGCTACCTCTGAGTAAGCCCCGATTTAAATGGTGAAAGTGTACTCAACGACGATGCACTAATAATCACCGCACGAACGAGTATTTCAAAATACGACGAGACGATGAACCTATGCAAAATAGGAAAGATAATAATAAATAATTAAAAATTGACCAAGGCGCTGGGAGCATAGGCCCACTGACCGGACGACCGTGCCGTGGTCAATCCCACACCAGTTTCATATTTTATAATATTTTTTTGTTATTTTCCTTGAGTTCATGAAAATTCTTTCATTTGAACAAATATCCTTCGTTTTGAGGAAACTCCTCAGTTTCATGATGTTTCTTTCACACCAAAGAAATAATATAAAATTAGGGAAGAATATTGTGGGGCGTGACCATTGGCCAGCCGGCCATGCCTTGGTCCCATCCAGCCTCACACCTCATGATTCCTCATTATTTTATTATTATTTCCCTAATTTCATGAAAACTCCTTAATCTCATGATATTTGCTTGGTCCCATGAAAAATAATATAAAATTAGGAAAACCCGTGTGCACGGGCCATATCCGGTCGGCCAAACCCTAGATGGCCTCACACGTCCCTTTTTATTATTATTATTATGTTTTTCATGTGTTTCATAATCCCATGAAATTCCTTGATTTCATGATATTTCCTTCAAATTATGAAATTTCCTTTAAATTGTGAAATAATACATAAAATTAGGGAAAACGCATGGGACCAGGCCCTGGCCGGCCAACAATGCTCCAAGACGGTCCCACACGCCCACATGTCCCTTATTGTTTTAGGTGAATTAGAGGTGAAAACAGGGAAAGATAAGAGGAAGGAAAGAACAATCTTATTAGGAGATTAGAGAAGAATGCTTACATAGTTTCCTTTATATACAACCCTAGGAATCTAGTTGGACCGCACATCTAATGGGATGTAGGCCCTGTAACACTCCCCCTTGTGCGGTTCAATAACAAAACTTTATACATAGTGCTTCACATATAGTTCTTCAAATGACGTCCTCTCCTTGATGGCTTGTGCCGAAATCAATCGCCTCATTAAAACTTTGAAAAGTAAAAACCCAGTGGGATAAAATCTTGGTACAACTCTTTACATGTAGTACTTCACATGTTGTCTAATATTTTACATGTAGTTCGTCACATGCAATACGATCCTCAAAGATCGACGAGTCTAAGTTAATTGTCTCGTTAAAACTTCGTCAGGAAAAACCCAGAGGGACAAAACCTGAACTAAAGAAAAAAAGTACAAATATTACGCAAACGTAGAACATAGTTAGACTCGAATATGTTGTCTCATTAAAACCTTGACAAGGAAAAACCTATTGGGACAAAACCTTGGCGAAGGGAAAAGAGTACAACATGGCAGATGCAGGTAAATGTGATCCATTGCAGATGATCACTTTGTTCTGTTGAAGTTGACTAGTTGCTTCACAACTCTTAAGGCATAAAATCCTCGTGGGAAAGACAATAGCCTTAGCTGGGAAATTACATTCCCAGTGCTACGTTGTAGTCTCATTAAAAACCTTGCCGAGCAACAAAACCCTGTGGGAAAAAGTAACCTCGGTGAAGGAAAAGAGTTCAACACACCATTAGATACTCCCCCTGATGTCAGACAATTTTCATTAGTCTAATGCAGTCAAAAGGAGTTTATCACACTGTACCTTGGTGACTTGAAAACTTATAAGACCATGTTGTTGATCCTGGAAGTCACGTTGCTTAACAGACTATCGCGTTTCATTTCTTTGATTCAGATATTTTTAGTAATATCAACGCGATCTTTATGTCTTCAACATTCAACATACTCGATGTTTTAGTGTCGTCTCGCTAAAAACCTTGTCGAGTAACAAAACCCTTTGGGAAAAACTATTCTCGATCTAAGGGAAAAAAAGTACGACACAACTTCAATTTTGAAGTAAATTATGTTGACATCATATCCTTGGATCCTCCCCCTGATGTCGGAATATCCCCCTGATTACTTTCAGAGTTGTTCTAGACAGTTCCCTTAGTCATGTATTTTTCGAAACTGAATATTGGTAATGACTTAAAAAATAGTCTACCATATCTCCCTCTGATTACTTTCGTTGGAGAAGAGATTATTGTTCCTTCATAATCAACAACTTTTGGATTGCACTTTCATTAGCATTCCTTTTAATGTCTTTGTAGGGAAAAAACAAAATTTATGTCAATGGTTACTTTTAAGTACATGATTACATTCATTATACCATTCCAATGACATTGCGTAGGCGCCGAGCTATATCTAGCTAACAAATTCCTTGAGGATGCAAAATTTTATCGAGTACATTATTATACTAAGTACAACAATGCGTCTATTGTACTTAGATATGGGAATTTCATCTCCCAACACATCTTCGTCATTTTCCTTTAGACGAAATGGTCACTTACTTACATTTGAACCTCGACTAATCATGGGAGTGCTATCAGGATGCATGTCTTTATTAAATTGCCTGACAACTTTAGACAAATGCAAACTGGTGGGATAATATACCACAAGCTCAGTATTCGGTCGAGCTTTCCCAAGATTTTTCATCTCAAATTTGGATTTCAAATACATTTTAAGGTCTTTTATTACATCAAGAGTACGCATCATGTCCGTACCATTGACATAGATAACTACAATTCAAAATCAGGAACTTTCTTGTGAATACGCAAGGAAAAATAACTTACTTGTCTATCCCCTCCAAATCAAATAGTCACTTGGACGGGTATACCACATCCGCCTGATTGCTTGAATCTATAAGTGAGCGTTCTATCTAACTGTAAATGCACTCTGTGGTTTAGAGTCATTTGATTTGGGAAACAAAAATCTATCAAGTACTTTTATAAATATCTTCCATCTCTTGATTCTTTCAGAGATACGTAACAACCACATACATGTGCTGCATTTCAAGTCCTTTTGAAATTACCAAGCTAACTATGTAGCAAAATGCTATAATGCTCATTACAACAAAGTAAACAATTCCAGGGCTTTGTGAGATATCTCGCGCCACAAGGAGAGTCTTTATACCATTATGACTTCATTATTCTCACTGTGCTTTGTGACAAATAATCATGTATGTCCACAGGCTTTACACTTGGTTGGTTAGCACTACCACACCAAATACCTATATATTTGTCAAAGAATCAAATTCTACCTGGATTGTGTAGGCCAAATATGCTCTTTATAGTTGATATTCGAACAATAAGAAGCATGGTTCGATCTCATCGTGCTCAATTTCCTTTAGCACCTGTATATGAAAATAATAATCATTAATATGATCACACGATCTTTCCATTGACTCGTGTGTGTTCTCATAATCCACTTGGGATGTCATTGTTCTCTGGAATCGTTAAACTTCGGAGCGTCCTCCAGCATTGATTCATGGACATAGTCAGAGACAATCAAATGGGATGATTTCATTAATGATACAAATTAGGTTGTGCCTTACTCATCTACTTCCTTTATATGTGAGCATTGATCGAACCTAGTGGCATATCCATCTTCCTTTATGGAGCCATGGCCTTAACTACACTTCCACCAAGTGTAGTTGCAACACCTTAGTCTATGGTGTACCCCATAATGAGGATTTCTAACCTTGCAGGAATATTTGCAGCTGGTATGTGTGATCTTGTCACTTTAGCGACATCAGTGTACATTCTAAAAATCGATTATTCTTTGGAACTTCACATTTACATTTGTGGAGTACAAGAATCAACATGAGACATAGTGGGAACACACCACGACAATTCTTGTCGTTCCCTTAGAAAATACTTTTTCTTATCTCCCCCTAACGATGGGAAGAATGTCTCATTAAAATGACAACCCGCAAATCTAGCGGTAAGAGATCTCCTGCCAAAAGTTTTAAAATACGGATAATTGTTGGGAACTCATTTCCAACATAACTACTTAACATTTTTGAAGACCCATCATAGTACGATGTGGAGTCATAATGGCACATATATAGTGTAACCAAATATGCGTAAAAACATGAATATCAGGCTTAAATCCAGTTACCAACTGGTACGCAGAAAAGGTTGACTAATATTGGGTTCTAAAAACGAATTAAGTAAGATGCGTGTAATATTGCATATCCCAAAAGAAATAAAAGATAGGTTGGTACGCATAACCTATTCCTTAGGCACCATCTGTAACCTTTGATGGTAGCCTCTGCGAGACCATTGGGTATAAGATGCTCTGCATTGATCCTATTAAACATGCAATATTCATCAAGTCATTTTTGATGTAAATTCTCTAGCATTAACAAGGGTGGTTAGCCTTTGCACTTTGCATTGTGTAATATGTGCTAGGAATTTTCAAACACAAATTTCTTGGGAACTATAACTAGTCCAAAATGTCAAAATATTCACCAGATCCATCAGTCACTTTAATGGTCCGCATTCTGCATGAATATTTTTCTAAAGTTCACCTTGTTTTCTTTGTAATATTGAATTTTTACCATTTCCATCTTAGGATAGTCTCGATCCTGTTTTACTGAAGACTTTGTAAAAATGAGTGATATGCTTTCTTACCTAAAAGCATAATGGGAAGGGGGGTTGTGCATCTAGTAATTTAGAAAACACTTATTGAGAGATATGTCGTCAGTTTGCATTTTGTCAATCTTTTTCCCATTTTCGTTCACTCAAATAAAGTGATATTTGTATGAGTTCTTTCAAAACAATCATCATGTCACAACCAAAGTTTCTTTATGGTTATGTCCAAAGCATGTATGAGTCAGTTTCTAACATTTCATCGTCGGAGTCAATATGATTCAATAATCCAAATATTATAGTGAATTACATTGCACTAGATTGACTCATTAGTTTCTCTAAAATATATTTCCTTCTATATATATTAGAGACTATAAAAGATACAATCAACACTTGAGAATTTAACAAGGTGTGATTATCTCTTGGTACATCTAGAGATTTTGCGACGTATTTGTTCTATCTTGAAAAAAATGAGCAGTGCTGCGCTCGATAAGATAGTCAATTGGCCAGGCAAAGTTCTTGTTGCCATTAAAGTTGATGTGAAAATTGGTTGCTATTATGATACACACATTACATTGTATATACCAACATCTATGACCATGTGCATTTCCAACTCTTTCATTTATGATGGGAGCTAGAGTTACATTTTAGCTTCATCCCGTATTCAGTTGATACCTGTACTTTGGTGTCATTACTAGTGGAGAAAAAAAATACATCTTTTTGTCTCATGATATATATGTCCATTTTCACATGCTTTATACGAGTCATTACGTCTAACCCTCATTACTTTGGGGTTCTTTCCATTTTCAATTTTGTTACATTTAGCTTAATTTGAGAAATTTCTTTATCTCAATAGTCCAAGAGATCTCACTACATATGTCAACCACTTACTTTAGGCTGAATATAGAACTAAAAATAATTAATTCTCTTATTGTCATACTTCAACATATGCCGGTTCATTAGTATTATGGATGAAGTAGAGAAATTAAAATTGTATGACTCGTATCACCTTTTGTGAGTTCTTCCACAAAAAAATGGAATACATGTGATTTTATTTCCAACGTATCTTTTGAAAAATATCGACCCTTAATAGTCGAGCCAATGGATTGCATCCCACGGTACATTTCAAATTTGGGAAGAAAGTATCAAGTACACAATAATGGTGCTCGAGTAATTCTAAAACCCAAAAAAATACATTGGAATTGAGTTGGTACAACCAATTAAGAAAAATACACCATTCAACTATAACCAATATATCATATTCAAGAGAACAAATAACAGTAAGACCAAAATTCTTAATGATATAGATCAATAAAAATAATTTAAATTGACCGTTTATAAGATGATGACTTATTTTAAGACAATAATAATCAAAAACTAGGCATATTCTAAAAACAAATAAATAAGCCTAGCGAGTAAAAACTCGCATTATAGTTACATACCTCAACATTTGGTTCCCACCGTATATAGCCAAAACCAAAACGACATTAACCGCGCACGCCCCAGTATTAAATTTGGAACGGGACTGGATAACCTTAACGGAGCAGAATCAGATCGGAACAGGACCGGAGCCCGAGTTGGATCGGTACCGGTCACCACTTCCACGGATCGGGACATGTCGTACATTTTCTGTTGCTACTTTCCCCACTCTTAGGATGCCTTAGCAAACATCATCTCCTCCGCGGCGTAGACGAGGAAATAACCCAGGAAGGAAAGTGGAAAAAAAAAATAAAAAAAAATCAATCATTTCCCATCAGTTGGTCCAAATGGAGGAATTACAATCAAGACAACAACTGCCCGTGAAGATAAAAACTCAATCACTGCTCGTGAAGACAATATCTTTTTCTTTTACAAGCTTGGTAAAGGGGCGGCATGTTTTGGTAGAGGGGCGGCACCCTAATAAGACAAAAAGGTCATTACAAGTAATTTTCAAGTGTCCCTTATCAAATAAAATCTGGAAATGACTAATTAGCCCTTATTGTTGATAATCAAGATTAGTAATGATAATCAAGATTAGTGTTGATAATCAAGATTAATGTTGATAATTAATTTTCACTTATCATATGATTCATAACTCTAAAATAGGTTATAAAAAAATTAGAGAAGAAAAAAGAAACTTTTGTGATATTTGTGAAGGTCAATCTCAACCAATTGAAGAAATTAACCAACAAAGTGAAAAACCCAAACATTGAAAATGACTAGGTATACTTCTAAAGTCGTAACAAATCAAATTTTTTAAAATTTCAGAAAGAACATACGGTTGGAATTGAGCTCATTACCAACCGTAACTATATATTACGGTACGTAATATATCAATTACCAACCATAACTGGTTCAAGTTTGGGAAAACCCAAAATTTCAGAAGAACATACGGTTGGAATGGAGCTCGTTACCTACGGTTGGTAACTAATGAATAGAAACCAACCGTAACTAACCTACTGTTTGTAAGTCATCTTAACTTTGAACCGTACATAACTATTTGATAAGTTGTTAACATTCAGGATGATTTACGGTTGGTTAGTTTAATTGAGTTTCAATAGTAACTTCAATTACGGTTGATAACTATGATGCAAATAAAAACCGTAACTGAATATATTCTCAAAACTAAGAACTTACAGTTGGTATTTGAGTTTAAACCAACCGTAACATCAACCCAATCAACAGTTACGGTTCGTATTTGAGTTATTACCAACCGTAACTAGCATAAACCGAGAAATTTCAATTTCAATTTTCATTCAAAACCCTAATTTTTGATACAAAATTAACTTAAATCCAACACGATAAACTAAATCCTAACTGGGTTTATCCAAACATTTTTCAAATCGCCGATTAATCGAAGACGATGACATTTTCGGTTTTAATGGAGGTTAGGGTTGATGGAGGAGAAGAGAAGATGAAGAAAAAACTGATTTGATTTTGGTTAATTAAAAAAAAATTGATTTGATTTTGGTTAATTTAAGATGAAAGGGTAATCTAGTCAATCTACACTTGTTCTTTTAACAGATCCACAATTTTATCACCATCAATGTATATAAACAAACAAAACAAACATGACAACAGATGCCGAATACATTCCGACATCCATATGACCAATTTAGGTATCATAATTCCAAGATGC
Source organism: Papaver bracteatum (assembly GCA_023529315.1). Lineage (NCBI taxonomy): Eukaryota > Viridiplantae > Streptophyta > Magnoliopsida > Ranunculales > Papaveraceae > Papaver > Papaver bracteatum. The sequence goes on from JAJJWX010001293.1 coordinate 853,117, forward strand.
CAACATTGATAACTGGATATTCCGTTCAAAATTTCATAGTCAAACTTAAGGTTTATATGTAAAGTGAAGCAAATCAATGGTCCAGTATTGTGTAACCGTAAAATAAGTCATTTTATTTTCCATGGCTAAAATTACTAACATAATGGGAAGAAAAATGTGATTATAGAATGCAAATATAGGTAAAAAATCTCATACATACACACAATGAATTATGTGATTTTATACGAATTAGTACAACACCATGAAGTGGCATCAAATAGGATAGTGCACACAAAACCGAGACATGTTAATGACCTATAAGAGACATACATGAAGTGATTTTTACATACTCATCATGAAGTGATATCAACATACCCGTAGGAAACATACAAAACACATGAAGCATGTGGTTAACTTTATCTACAATGGACAAGTAATACAGTCCCATCATCATATCACGCCAATCAATTTCATTTTTATTTCTTTTTAATAAAATTCTAATTTGTATATCAAAACGGACATGGAACATAAACGGACAAAGAATACCATATAGATTCATTGAATAGCATAAGTCACTAAGGACATACGTATCCTATGCACGACGAATTGAGGAAACAAAAAATCGTTATTTAGGTATACCTTTCAAAGCTTAAAGGGATCTGATTGATCTGATAGAAGGAATACGATAAGTACCAAAGTCCAGCGAAGATGGAGGCATGCTGTTGAGATGCTGTTCGTGATTCAATGATAACCCAAAAAAAAAAAAATCTCAGTGGAGAAAAAGATCGTAGCTGATAACGTGTTTTAGGTGAATTAGAGGTGAAAACAGGGAAAGATAAGAGGAAGGAAAGAACAATCTTATTAGGAGATTAGAAAAGAATGCTTACATAGTTTCCTTTATATACAACCCTAGGAATCTAGTTGGACCGCACATCTAATGGGCCGTAGGCCCTGTAACACTTATTTTTTTATTATTATTTTTTATGTTTCCCTCATCTCATGAAAACTCTTTGATTTGAACAAAACTCTTTAATTTTAGCAAAACTCCTTGATTTTATCATATTTCCCTAAAATCATGAAAATATTATGAAAAATTTGGAAAAACGTATGGGATTGGACCCTTGGCCGGTCGACCATGGCTGGTCCGACACTTCATAATTCTTTCACTTTTTCATTATTTTTCCTTCATCTCATGAAGTTTTGATGGTTTTATCAAAATACCCTGGTTTCTTCATATTTTCTAAAATGATTGCTCGAACGCACATCCGAAAATATCAAAATTATCAGAACTGAGATACGATCACTTTGGGGACATGAGCATGTTACCTTGACCGACCAAGGTTGGCTCTTTGTCTCTCAATGAGTCGGTCTTACATATGTTCACAATTTGACCTAATTTGCGCAATTGCACGTATTAGGTCCAAAGCTCTTCCAAACGACTTGGAACTTCATGGAACGATCAACACTTGATCCCGTGACCACCCAGGGCCGGTTTCATGACCCCTTGGTTGGTCCTCCACCTATTCATAATTAATCAGGTTTTATCACCTAATACTGAACCCAGCAGTAATTCGAATAAATAATTAAACCAGCATTTAATCATTCTTTCATCAACAAGTCACCAACTCTTCAAGAGGTTGGTGTTTGCTCAGGTGAGCATATGGTGTTACATGATTGGCCCGCGGTCTCATGAAACCAATCCTTCCTTCGTTCCATAATTCAATTCCTAACAAACCATGAAGTGGTCATCAATTGATCAAATTAGGGTTTCTGAGTCCAAGGATTATACTTCCAGATTCAAACACTAATAAATTTATGACGATCTCATGATAAATATTCTTATTAATTATACTTGGTTCAACTACCAGTATTTTAATTAATATTTTATTTTGGTCACGCTGCCAATAATTCATCAGATGAGCAACACTTTCTCAGATAAGCAATACTTGCTCAAATCAGAGAATATTGGTTCAACTATCAATATTGAGCAAATCATTGAATGAGCAAGTATCAACGTGAGGATCATGCCCACGTTCAATCCATGAGTTTCAGAACATTTTTACAAAATCATGTTCAACTCAGTGAATACATGGACTCATCGTCCCATGATATCACGAAGTCAGCAACTGACTAAACTAACCACGAGACGTCAATCGTGTCACTTGGGGGGATATCAACTAGGGTTTTGGTCTGGCAGTCTACGGCATGTGTGTTCAAGCACACGATGGAATGTGAGCAAGTCGTGCAATCAGTGGAAGTAGTTAACAAAGTAGTGGGTGGAAAATCAACCAAGTCTCCGCACGATGAGCAACTGGTTTCAAACACTATTTTCATCTCTCCACTCTTTGATTCCATCAACTATCACACTTCATGGGATCATGGTGTCTACAATTCTAGCAATATAAATAAGTCTCTGAATCATGATTAAAACAACAGAAACAACGATTTCTCATCTCAAAGACAATACGAGATCAACAACTCATCAATTGAGCAATTACTCTCAACTGAGCAATTTTAATCATTCAGAACTTATCATATTCAGAATTCACAACACACCTATAATCTTTGATTACCATTGATTCCATACATTTCTCAGCTTCCCTCCTACAGATCGAACCATCCTCTCTTGTGACCGAATTTGCTCTGGAACGGCCATTGTCTTGGTTTAGGCCGGAGTACTACAGATTGATCTCTCGTTGCAGCAGTGCATCTGTGTGAGGTTGAACATTTTGCTCGGTTCAAGGAGTCTCCTCCGTACGGTCGACTCCTCAATTCCTTAAAAACCAGCAAATCGTTTTTCCCCATCTACAACCTCTTGAGACGGAAAGCAGCGATTCTAAGCCTACCCATGACAGAGGAGAATCCGAGAAGGATGAAAACTCAGAGTCCAAAGATGACGAAAGTAGTTCTTCCGATAGTAGTGATGAATCCTCCTCTAGTCGGTATGAAAGCGGATCAATGAGTCTTCTCCATGCCCTTCTTCTTCCTCTATCTCCCTTTTTTTTTGAAGAGTGTCTAAACCATGATATCGCAGAGCGATACCGAGTCTGAATCTGAACTCGAGAAGGAAACTGGTGAAGACACGGCTTTGTCTCCAGTCGTGTCAACCAATCCTGGTAGCTTTGAAACAGAGGCCAATCAAGACGAAAGCATCATTGTGACTCTGACGACGGATATTTCTCATGTAAACCCTGGCGCAATTGTTGTTAGGGATCCCATGCCAGTTACTGATGTAGTTGCAAGCGCTACCTTTGTTCCTCCATATCCAGCTCCTTACCGGATCACCTGTTGATTGGGGGATTTAGCGTGCCATCTAAGCACGCGGCGTTGTACACCAAGATATGGGAAAGCCACAATCATATTGCCACGACCAAGAAAATTACTAGTCGATACGCGCTGGTCAAGCGTGTGGAGGAAGTCTTGTCTTCGATTGAAGACATGCGCAACGTGACTGGTCACATAGTTACTGAGGATGTAATTTCAAGCTGGAGATTTCATCGCGATATGTGCATGTAGTTCGAGTTCAATGCTCATTGGTTCTTTAACGGCTTCTATGAGGTTTAAAAGTTGCTGGTCGAAACAGTCGAAGGTCCTTCCGCAGATACGATGAAGAAGCAGGAAGCGGAATTCAAAAAATTATGCTGGCAACTGAAGTTGAAAATGGCGGCTCTCCAGAGCACAAAGGAGGCCTTTGCTAAGAGGAGCAAGCCGTTGTTGGAAAACTTTCCTTGAATACATTTCTATCTCTTGAACTTCTTGTTTTTAGTTTTCTGATGAAAGGCGAATGGAAACGCTAGCTTATGGCTTTGACTTTCTGGTTTTTTTTTTGGTTGATAGATAAATGTCACCTTGACGGTTATGGATTATTCTTTTGAAATGAGATGTTTAGGATTGAATTGTTTTGGAATGAATTGTTTAGAAATTTTTTTTGGCTGTGATTGAAAGTGGAGCAAACATCCCAGGGAAACTATGGAACCGTGTGTCGGTAGATGACATGGGATGAAACATAACATAGTTATCGGTCTTATTATTCTTGTGAAACTTGAAAAAGCAAACCATGTATTTTGTCTATGTAAGACTTACTCAGTTTCTTAGTTCTTCTGATGAAAATTAAACCTTCCGGGTGTAGGACCAAGCTTTACGAGAAACGCGGCTGCGGGAAGTCCCCAGTTATTACTGATCTGTCTGATTAACCGAGTCGTTGACCCTAGGGCAAATCGTTTTGCTTTTAACCTCTGGGAAGTCCCCAGTCATCCCTTGTCGCGTCATAACTGATAATCGAGTCGGATTGGATCGTCTTCCTTTACCATCCTAACGTATGGGTCGAAAAACGAGATTGAAGGTCGAAAGTTGACATTGTAACCGAAAGATCGAACCTCCTGCTGTGGTCGCCAATTGTTTGTAGGTGAAAATAGTTTCTGTTGATTTCGGTAATTTCGAGTGTGTACGGGTGAGAAACAATTTAAACCCTAAACAATGTACTGCAAGGGAGTACTTTAAGTTTGAGAGATCAATCTGTACAAATCCAGCCTAAACCAAGAAATGGTCGTTCCGGACTTGCTTCAGTCACAAAGTGGAGGATAATGGGTTGGTTTTGGGGAGGGAAGCAAGGAAAGTGATAAGACCAGAATAGTTGATTCTGGAAGAGTAGTTGTGTTACTGTGACTTGTATCAGAAAAGTGGGAAGGCTAAAAAGTGGTAAGCTAGCAAGTATATTTTGAGTGTTGTATATTCCCGAATGAACTTGTTGTTCTGTGGAAATAGGTAAGACCTATTTATACAAGTTGAAGTGAAACGTACTCTGGTCTCATTAAGGGATGGATAAATGGGTAAGTAAATGGGAGGAGGTGATAACCGCATGCATGGAATTTATGTTCCATAAAACCGTTAACGTATGGAATTGATGTTCCATAAGGTTGTTAACGCATGAAATTGATTGTTAAGAATTTAACCATTGACTCCCTATATTTACTGACTGCCTCACCCTTATGACACTTTCTTATGACGGGCGTAGTGTACGCCGCACGCTGTAAACCGCCAAACCAATACCCAAAGAGGATCCCCCAGTTTGTGATATGTGTTTGATATCTCGAATGTTTTTGTGGAGAACATGTGGCATGTCGTGGTTGCCTGGAAAGTCGAGCTTGGGAGACTTGGTAGGTTGGTGACCTTCGACGATCGAGATCTTGCATCTTAAGAGGCAAGGTAGTCGTTGATCGTCGCACGCTTTCGTTCGTTGGTGGCCACATGGGGAAGGCCATCATGGTGGCACGGCTAGGTTGGCATGCCGTTGGCATGGCATGGTTTGGCGTGGCCAAACTTAGGTTTTTGGGCCAAATGTTACCATGTGTTGTCTGGTAACCTGGAATGGCTAGGATTTTCTCCTGAGGTTGAAGGGCAATCGTTGATTGTTGCACGCCTTCGTTTTGGTAGCCGTGTAGGGAAGGCCAGCATGGTGGCACGGCTAGGTTGGCATGGCGTGGCCAAACTTAGGTTTTCGGGCCAAAGGTTACCAAGTGTTGTATGGTAACCTTTGATGGCTAGGATTTGCTCCTGGGGTTGAAGGGCAGCCGTTGATTGTTGCACGCCTTCGTTTTGGTAGCCGTGTAGGGAAGGCCAGCATAGTGGCGCGGCTAAGGGTTTGCCATGGGCGCATGGCGTGGCTAGCTTTGGCTAGGTACGGTTTTGGCTTGGCATATGGGGCCAAGGGTTTGCCATGGACGCATGGCGTGTGCTAGCTTTGGCTAGGTGCGGTTTTGGCTTGGCATGTGGGGCCAAGGGTTTTCCATGGGAGAATGGCGTGGCTAGATTTGGCTAGGTGCAGTTTTGGATTTGCATGTGGGGCCAAGGGTTTGCCATGGGCGCATGGCGTGGCTAGCTTTGGCTAGGTGCGGTTTTGGCTTGGCATGTGGGGCCAAGGGTTTGCCATGGATAAATGTTCAGCCGCCTAGGTAAATCTTCTTATCCCAACAGATGATCTTTAGCCTCTTAGTGTGTAATAAAGTCCTTTCGATGGTCCAAAATTCACTTATTCACCCAATCTCTCATTCAATTTGGTGGTGAATGAGTGTTTTTTACCCTAATTCCATATCCCTTGCTCTAAATAGACTTTTCCCTTGAAGAACAAACCACTATCCATTAATTTCCAAGGCCTTATAGCTTCACCTTCTTGAACTAACTGAACAAGCCTTGTAAGAGAAGGATCTGACCTGTTTTCATCTTTCATGATCTCAATCCATTTAGGTATTAGAAGAGATATAATGTAACATTGTCCTCTGTCTAGTTGAATTCTCCTTTAAAGCGCATCAGCAATAATATTTTCCTTCCCCTTTATATATATAATGGTAAAATAATACCACATCAACTTGTATAACCACTTCTGTTGAGTTGTAGTAATCTTTCAGGAACAGAGATGCTATAAGCTTTAATGGTCGGTTTACAATGAAATGTTTTCCCAAAAGATAAGACTGCCACTTTTGAACTGGTAACACCAAAGCAAGAATATCTTTTTCATATATTGACAACAACAATGTTTGGTCTTGTAAAGCATGGTTGTAAAAATCTATGGGTTTTGTTAGAGCATTGCTCGGTTGGACCCACCAAGCGTTGGTATGTCAAGTTTGGTTGTCATATTTTAGTGAAGCAAAACTCATTTAAGAGTCGCTTGATTTAAATGTACTAGAGTCAAATTCGTATAGGTTAGCTTGAAAGTATTAGGGTGAGACATTACAAGTATTGCGAAGACTTGAAGAAGTGAAGAAGTGCGGAGCTACAACGACAACATCTCCTTCCACTTGAGGTTAGTGATATTTGACTTGAACTATTTCATTCCCTAACGTATCTTTCAAGTCATGCATATTGAAAACATAAAATTGTGAAGCATGAACACTCTAGATAGACATAGTATTAAGGAATACAATATGAAGTTTCTTGCTTAACCATTAAACTTTGTATGTAATACATCGACATAATCGTATGAATGATATTGTGATTATGTATGGGTATGAGGTGAAGATTTCATCCTAGGGAACAATGTTTACATGTGTTCTAAGGAAGTAAGTTCGTAATATGTGTTGTGGACCGAAAATGAAATCGCCAGGCATTATTGGGGCTTTTCTACATTGCATATCTTATGAACGACCAATATGTGTGATTAGTATAACCGCAAATGACTTGTTTGTGTTCTTGGTAAAACTATTCACATGAGGCCTGACTTATATATTGGTATGACTTTTATTAGTGAAATCGATCTTAAGTAATCACTTGGGGTATGATTGGGTTGTGTATGTCTGAACTTATTACTGGGAAGAGGGGAACCGATCCTAGTAATAGGTACAGTGCATCACAAGGGGAACCGATCCTTGTATGAGGTGCAACAAGGTTTATGGAAGAAAGGGGAACCGATCCTATGAACATGTGCAACACGTTTTTGGGAAGGGGGAACCGATCCTATGGACATGTGCAGTGCATACAAGTTAGATACCAAATATATGTGGGGAACCGATCCTAGTACCTAGTCAGCCGTATCTTTGGTAAGATAGTGTAACTATGCACAATACTCACATGGAGGTAGAACCGAAACTTGTTTTGGTAGAACCGTAAACCCATGAGTTGTGATTGAGTGGTACTTGATCAATCACATAGTTCTTGAAAGTCAGATGAACCAATTCTAAACTTGTTTGGAAGTGTGGTAAATCGGTTTCAAGTGAGCAAGCATGGAAAAGACTTGCAAGAGTAAGATGTCGTCACTCTTTGAACACGGTGCATTAATACTTATTCTATGTTGTTCAAAGATATTCCTTAAAGGCTAAGAAGGAAGTAAATCCCAAGATCGAATTTAAATAAGTTAAGAATCTTTTTAATTAAGGGTTTTTTAATTATATATGGAAAATAAGAATTAGTAATGTGCATTTGCTAATTAAAGATTTTCTAAGGAGATTTCGATCATTATTTTTGGACAGTGCATTCATAGGAATTATGAAAACCGAATTTGGTGGAGTAATGAAAAATATCTTGAGTATATTTTCGGTTTTAGAAATTCCTTGGTGTCCAAACTTCCTTGTCTATAAATACTTTGAGTTTTCATTTCTAGCAAACTAATCCTGGTAACATTAGACTTACTCTTTTGTCTTTGTTACTGGTGAAGCCGCCTATTGAGAAGCTCTTACGGCCGCTCAATTTAAAGTATTCTTTGGGATTGAGAAGCTCTAGCGCGACCCGTTGGTGGGAAACTAGATATTGTGGTTTATCTTTAGTTTTCGTATTGATTTTATTGACTAACGGTGGTTGAACTTTGATTGCACCTAGTTTGTTTAAGCTTGAGAATCTTCTCTTCTAATATAAGATTCACTCAAACTAGTTCAAGGTTTCGACAGGGATCTTTAGACTGTTTTCAGATCTAAAGACGATCTTGTGATAATCCATTGTTACCAGACTCCGTTCTGTGTGTGATTGATCACAAGAGATTCAAGTAGTTGTGTGCATGTGTTTATTGAAGATCTAAGAATATTTGAAGACAAAGAAGATATTGAAGATTTCTGACTTGGTTTTCACAATCTTTGGTGTGCACAATACTTGTTTGGGAAAAAGAGAATCCGACTATAATTGATTTATCCTTTTGGGTATTTTGATAGAATAGTTGAGGAAGATCGGCATCAACACATATCACTTGGTTGAAGAGTGTTGTTGGCTTAATCTTAACGATCACCTTTGGGTGATTGAACATAAGATAGATCTTGGAACCTGGCAAAGGAGTTTATGTTAAGATAAACAAGGGAACATTTGAGCAACTCATATCACTTGGTTGAAGAGAGTTGATACCAAACATATTTGTTGTTCCTTTACTGTTTGGAATACGAACCAAAGGAATTGGTCCAAGTACGTGACTTGTTTACAGGTTGGAGGCGTGGGAATAAAGACGGAACTAGGTGAACTATAGGTTTAGTTGCTTGGTCTCAACTATACGAAGTTGTCTTATTTTGTATAGTGGCTTAATCCTGAGAGTATTCAATTTGGACTAGGTCCCAGGGTTTTTCTGTATTTGCGGTTTCCTCATTAACAAAATCTTGCTGTGTTATTTACTTTATATTTCTGCATTATAATTATTTTATTATAATTAAAGTAAATTGCACAAACGTTAATTCCTATTTACTTGATACGTGAATCCTATTGAGTTTGGTTAAGTCCGAACCTTTGTATCAAGTATGTTGTATTGTCTCGATCTCATATCCATAGACGATCACACAAAGTGTGAACCGATTTGTTGTATTGTCTAGACTCAGTCCATCGACAATCACTTTCGGGGAAAGGACTTATAGGAAGGAAAAGTAATAGCTTGAGGTATAATTGGGGTACCCTCGCCTTTTCAGGTTTGTTATGCTTTGTAAGAAAAGCGCTTCTGGTTTCGACTATTGCTGTATCGCTTCTATTTTTTCTTGATCCACTGCTACCCATGCATTTTTATTACATGGACAAGATACCTGACTTGCATTTGTCCAAATTGACACTTTTCATATTTGACATATAAAATTATTGAGATTTCAAAATAGAAAACACAATTTCTAAATAACTCAGATGTTCATACCATGATTTACTATATATCAAAAGATCATCAGACTAAAAAAAATATATTCTTAAATGAGCTTTGAATACCTCATTCACGAGTGCTTGGAATGATGAAGGCGCATTAGTGAGGCCGATAGGCATCACCAAGAAATCGTAGTTCCCATGATGAGTTATAAATGCCTTTTTTTTTATATCACTAGGATTCATAGTCACTTGATGATAACCGGAACGCAAATCCAGCTTTGTAAAAAATTGAGCGCAGTCTAATTCATCCAAAATCTCGTCAATCACCGTATAAGAAATTTATCCTTAACAGTAATCCGGTTTATTGCCCTATAGTTAACTAATAGACACATTTTTGTGTCTAATTTGTCTCAATTCTATATTTTAATAGTGCTCGATTTTGTGCTTATTTGACTATTTTATGTGTTTGTAGGTGTTCTTGAATAAATACACTTGTGTGGAAAAAGTTGCTCGAAAAGTGATTTTTGGACCCCCGAAGGAAACTTTATTGGCATCCACCGTTTGGATAAGGGGCTCCCCTGGTACAGCTGCTAAAGGGACCCCTGCCATGGATAAGGGGCACCCATTCTTCTTACACGAAACATAAAATTGGCGGGAAGTTTTCAGTTCAAATATTTTGTTACATCGTAATTTCTAGCAGAGAATTTGGAGGGGATTTATTGATATTCAATGCTCGGATTTGATTGCTACAACCTTGTTTTGATAAAACAGGTATGTTAATGTGTTTTATTTAGACAAACAAGGGCTATATCATCGGCTTGAGGTGAAACCGAGGTTGGAGAAATACACGGAATTTTGTTGGGTTGGTTCTGAAAAGTTATTGTATGTATTCAGCGAGTTGGGCGTGATCTAGAACATGTTCTCAATGAGTTGGGAGAGGGTTGGCAGCAATAGGCGCACGAATAAGAGAAAAAGGGAAAATATTTCTCGTATCTGCATGGAAATAAAACCGATTGATTGCTGGAGATTTTAGGATTAATTATGAGAGATTCTTAGTCTTGTTGTGTATTTAAAGGGTGCTGAGAACTCATGCACAGATGACAGAGATATTGGGAGTATATCAGGAGAAGTTTAGAGCCAGAGCAGAGTGAAAAATCAAGTGGTAGGAAAATAGTTTTCTGCTGGTGCAGTGAAGAACATGAAGAACATTAGACACTACACAACTGTCGTGTTTGCTACAGTGACAACTACCTTTTATCGTTCATTGTAACTGTAATTTTGTAACAGTTATAAGTGTTACAAATCTTCGTTTTTCAAATATTTTCATCCTTGTAAACACCTTTTCAGTAATGAAATCAAAATTTGAGCATGTTTCCATGAAGAGGAGTTAAACTCAATCCCTGGGGCGATGGAGGAAGCCATTTGTTTCGATAAAAGTGATATATTTTTATTTTAAATTAATTATAGCAATTTTATTATGATTTTTGCATTGAACTAAAAATGGGTTATATGATTTTGATTAGTTAGTTGTATTTTATCTTGATAGAGCATGCTTGCTTTAAGGTTTTGATGTTCTATGCGTGCGATTAACGGTTATTCTTTTGAAAATCTACATGTCTAGACAATACTATTAGAATCAAATTGAATATTGAGTTGCATAATTATTGTTTTATTAAATCACTAATATCGGCCAATTGTGGAATCCTCAGCCCCGGTCTCTCTAATTTAATCTTCACATCAACTTTTATTTGCTTTATTTTTTTAGTCTTAAAAATTTAAATCTAAAATCACAATCTTCAAAAGTTCTGAAACAAACCCTTATTTATCACTGTACAAAATCACATCATTAACACACATCCGCTAAGAGCCATCATGTTTCTTGACTGAGATCACTAGTGATGAGAACAGACTATTGCTTAAGTGCATAATCGATCCGTAACCAACATCTCATCTACCAACTTCTCTATTTCAGCTTTTTGGAAATAAGGATAATTGTATAGTCTGATGGAGACATGACCATGTTCATGGTGCAGTTAGATCTCATGATCTTGGTCACGTTTTGGAGGAAGTCCTTGAGGCTCAGCGAACACTATTTGATACTTAGTAAGGATCTCCTTTACATGTGTATTAAGATGATGAGAAGAGTTAGTTAGAGTGATCATTAATGAATACAACTGCGTAAATATGCCTTCATTCTTCTTATTTGCCGCATTTTGGATCTTTGCATCACTAACAACCGCATTTTCCGGTACCGATAACCCTTGTAGAAGTACCTCATTTTAATCCACAATAATTCTCATATGCAACTTAGAAAAATCACAAACAATTGGTCCAAGAGTACTCAACCATTGAGTTCCCAAGACAACATAACAACCCTCAGGAGGTAAAATATAAAAATCTTCTAGCATATGAACTTCTTGTTAGCTTACCTGTCTTTGGAAACACTTACCGAAGATGATTAGCTTCTCACTTGATGCCACCATTACTTCCAATCGACCACTCAAAACAAGTAGCAATCCCGCTTTTCGTGCGACCCCTTCACTTACAAAATTGTAAGTATTTGAAGAATCTATGAGTATTGTGATATCCTTATTACCAATACATCATTGTACTCGCATGGTCTGAGATGTAGGAGTTCCAACAATCGCGTGAAAAGATATTTCAGGCGTCTCGTCAGTTTGGCCGATAATATCATCAGCTTCGATATATATTTCAACATCATCATCATTGTCTTCAGTACAAGATCGAACCATAAATAATTTCTTGCAGCGGTGACCCGGCCCAAATTTATCATCACACCTGAAAGAAAGTATTTTTCTTCTTCGCCCGTTAAGTTCATTGGTAGTCATTCTCGGGGTTTTGACTGAACTTTGGTTGTTAACTGCAGTATGTTGGCTAGTGGAATGATGAGGTACTTGATTGATTTTTGAAGAACTGGGTGCAAGCTTTTTGTGTGATTCATCTCTAGCCTCATATACACGTGCTAGTCCGATGGATGATGCGAGTGTAATATGTTTGTTTTTACACATTAATACGTATGTTAGGAAACAAACCACTTACAAACATACTAACATACTGACTTTGTAGTATTGGCCCAGCCTTAGCCAACAATTTTTCAAACTTGGCTCTAAAGTCCTGGACGGTAGTAGTCTGGCTTAACTTTGATAACTCCCTAAAAAAAAATTCATATATTGATTCGGGCGAAATCTTGCATACAAGTTTTCCTTATATTCATCCCAAGAAATATAAATCATCTTTTGTTTCAATAATTGGTATCACAACTGTGCATCTCCTTCGAGATGAAAACCTGTCAAAGGAACTTGATCTACTAATGGAGTTTCATGAAGTTTAAACCACTATTCTACGTTAGAAATATTGATTGTTGGATCTTCTCCAATCACAAAATGAGGAAAATCTAGTTTCACCCGTGCAGGTTTAAGAGTTTCAGACACAAAAGTTTGATGAATCCTACCTCCACCATTTGGTCGAGCACCTTGTGTGTGTATTTCATTTGTAACACCATCATTTTTCTGATTAGTCTATAGTTCTGCAAACTTTCAAAACTGTTATATCAACACCGTCAACTTATTTGCATTTAAAATTTTCCCTTGTTCAATAGAGGCCCCGAATGATATATCACGCTCCTTTAATGATGATTTCTTCGATTCATCGCCTAAAGACATGCCTGGTTCTGTTTTACCAATTGTTATGGTTAAGAAAAGTAGTTCATGCAGGATTGAAAGCTAATAGATTGAGATAAAAAATTGACTGATAAAAGAATGCTTTGAGGGATTAATATGAATTCAGATGGTAACTTCTGCATACTTCTCCTGGACTAATATAGCCCAATTTAACAATAACTCCTCACATTCAGGTGCACTACAAACACATTCCAAATAAAAACAAAATACGCATGAAAAATTCAAAGCACTAGTAACTACATAACTTAATGAAACTACAACTACGGAAACCATATTATGACTGTAGCAATTCCTTCCTCCTTAAGAAAAGCCCCTGTCCCCAAGGGTTATGTCAGGGTACTGTATTTTTCAAAATTTCTTTTGCTTCCCATGTAGCTTCACTTGGAGGTAGACCCTACCAATGAATAAGCAACTCTTGCTTGTTCTTGCTTCTGCGACGATCCAGAATTGCTTGAGGTATAGGAATTATCATCTCATTATCCACACTGGCCTGGGGTAACTTAGGTTGCACATTCAATCCAATCTTCAGCTTAAGGAGAGATACATGAACGACAAGGTAGATTCATGAGCTTGCCGGTGGCTCAAGTTTATAAGCGACTACACCAATGCGTTCTAAAATCTTGAAAGAACCATAGTAAATTGACGACAATTTCTTTCTCTTCTTCAACGACACAGAAAGCTCCCTGTACAGTTGTAATTTCAGATAAACCATATCACCTAAAGAAAATTCTCTCTCCTTGTGTTTTGAATCATACACTTTTTTTAATTCTTGCTTGAGTTTCTTTAATATTTTCTTTAACTTCTCTGATTTGATTACGGAGTCCCTAGACGAGAGTTCTTGCTCCACCGACTATAACTTAGGGGTCCCTAGACGAGAGTTCTTGCTCCACCAATCGTTGTATGCTAACAAAACTCTCCTCATGTCGACTACTTTGCCCTGCATTTAGGTTGAGAGCTCATAACACACCGAAAATACATTTCCAGTGTGCAATTAACGGCTTCACTCTGCCCACCTGTTTGAGGATGGTATGCCGAGCTGAAGTTACATGCATATGAAACAATTCTCTCTGGCTACGGAAACCATATTATGACTGTTACACCCGCCCTTGACAAGTGCGTTTCGTTCGTGTGTACACCTAAAAGGGAAAGGTTCGCGCGGAACCAGTTTGATTCTCACAGGGTTTAGGGTTTCACAGATTTTCATTTTTATTTGTTCCCCTAGACAAAACAAAAAAGAGAAAGCAGAAGAAACCCAATAAGGTTTGGCTGATCGCTGTTTGAAAACAACAACAACGACGATGTCGTTCTCAATAAGACTTCGTTATAGAGCATCTTCTCTCATTCGTTACAATCTATCACTCCCTATTACCACTAATTTAAACACACTTAGGGTTTCTAAGTATCCATCTGGTTAATCTCAGTTTCGTTTATTGTGTAATGCTCCTAGTAGTCTTAGTACAACAATAGGACCTGTTAGGGCTCATACGAAACAAGAAACACGGATCACAGAAGACAAGGGAGAAGGAGGGAGTTTAGCTGAGGAAAAGATTGTTCCGACAGAGATTCATAAGGAGGCACATGACTCCTATATGGCGTATGCTATGTCTGTATTGCTTGGTAGAGCCATACCAGATGTTCGTGATGGATTGAAGCCAGTTCATCGAAGAATTCTGTAAGTAATTGCTGATTTTTTCATATGATTATTAAAAGAGGATCTTATGCTTGTAGATTATTAGGGATTTCATTTTGTGTGCTATAATTGCATCTCTTACTTCTGTTTTCCTGGAAATGTGTTTCTGTAAATTTAACATTTTGGCTAGCTAATTGTTAAGATCATTCATTATCCTTTTGTTTCTGGGATAATTTGGCTTTGAGCAAGTTGGGAAATAGGTCATTTGATCTTGTTATCTGCTGTATATATTACCTTGTGTTTTGTGGGTCATAACTAACAGGCCTACTTCATTGTTGGGACTGTGTGAGTGTGTGATGACTAACTGACATGTCATTGTTCAATCTTGAAAATTGGCTACAGATTTGCGATGCATGAATTGGGAATTTCATCTCGAAACCCACATAAGAAATGCGCCAGAGTTGTTGGAGAGGTAAAGGCTCATAGTATATAAACCTTCTTTAATGTGTTTTGTATCATAAGTTGCAGGGTAGGCGGTCTGCTCTGATAATGTGCATATTTTCTCTCCCTTTAGAATTTTTGTATTGCTGTATATGCTCGTATATTCTGCTTAGCAGCTAATTGTGCAATGCCCTTGTTGCAGGTTCTGGGTAAGTTTCATCCACATGGAGACAATGCCGTTTATAATGCTTTGGTGCGAATGGCACAGGTAAAGAATCACTTCCGTTGATTTTCTCAAATATCCTCTATATACGCTGGTTTCATTTTTGTTTATTTTTTTGTTGATATTATTTGCCAATTCAAGAAATTTTCAGTGTATTTAGAATTTGGTACTAAATGGAATTTTAAGACGAGGAAAGAAAATAAGCATCAGTTGTACTTATGTCTGTAATCAAGGTTGAATGTAAAAACATACTCTTTATTAAGCACCAAATCATTAAAAGAGAGTTAATAAGAGGGTATTGGGACGTAGAGGTGGATTTCCTGTATATAGTTATTCATATTTATTCATATTCCATTATCTTTTTGATGGTGGATGCATAGCTTTAATTCTCATTTTGTTTTCCTTGTCATCTTTTTTGCTTTGTTTCCTCGTCATTTGGTGCCTTAATACTGTAACGTCTAAAACTCAAACCCTTGTCAAATTGATTTTGAATAAAATCAATATAGCAGACAAAATCCCCTCATTTACTAATAGCTTTTCTTCTTGTGCTCTTAATTTTTACAAACTTGTCTGACTATGGCTACTACCTTATTTAGGATTTCTCCATGCGATATCCTCTCATCTAAGGGCATGGAAATTTTGGTTCAGTTGACGCAGACCCTCCTGCTGCAATGCGCTATACCGAGTGCAGACTGGAAGTAAGATCTAGTGTATACACTTCTACGTGTTTTTTTTTCCATTGAGTCCAGATACCATGATCCTGGAGCTACAGACCATCCAAATCAGCTACCATAAGAACTACCATCTTTCTGTAACCATAAACACAGAAAGGCGCAACATTATAAAACGTCGGGTAGTCGACAATTCCAGTATGACGACTGATATTGTTCGCAGTCAGTATGCTATGTTCTGTTTTGTAGACTGTGCCGCTGACTTGCGGTTGCATACAGGGATGCATAAGTGTGGTGTTACTCCTGAATTTTTCAAGAAAAATGTCTTTCTGAAGATATTTACAGTTACTGTATTAATTTTGCAGGCACTTGCAGAAGCAATGCTCTTGTCTGATCTAGAACAGAATACGGTCAGACACAGTTTTTGTTAGCTTGTGATGCACCTCCACTGGATTGCTGCTCATGCGCCACTTGTTTCTTTGATATTAATTTCAGGTTGATTTTGAGTCAAATTTTGATAACTCACTTAAAGAACCGTCAGTTTTACCAGCAAAGCTTCCAGTTCTTCTGTTGAATGGTAGTTCTGGAATTGCGGTAGGTGTATAATTGTTTCTTTTTTGGTTTTGGTTTAGTTGTATTGTTTTGATTTTTCTACACTTCAGTAATACACTATTCAGTTAATATGATATCTTTTATTCTGAGTCACTGGCTTACATATCTGATGGTCTGCACTTCTGAAGGTTGGAATGGCAACCAATATTCCTCCCCACAACCTCGGAGAGTTGGTTGATGCGCTTACTGTTCTGATTAATAATCCAGAAGTTACGGTAACGATGCACCATCTTTCCACATTTTATTTTTAGAATTTTTCAAGGGGTTTACTGTACGCATCACCACTTTTGAGATTCCTCATGGAATCATCATTTCTGATGCCTATGTGCACCTTTATCGTTGAGAATAGCTGGTAAGAAATGTAAAGAGACTTTCCATTAACAACATCTTGAATTCTGTATCCATATTTTGGGGATTGTAAAAGCTCCAAGAATTGTTGGAATACATGCCAGGGCCTGACTTTCCAACTGGAGGTATAATCACGAGTGCAACTGGGTATGATCTCTCTCTCTGTCTGTCTCTGTACGTGTTATGATGTTAATTCTTCCAAGTTTCAAGTAGTTGACTTTTTCTATTCATGCATATCCACATGGTAAAGAATCTTGAAAGCATATCAAACTGGACGTGGACGTGTGATAGTTAGGGGAAAGACTGACATTGAAGTGGTTGATTCTAAAACAAAGCGCTTTGCAATTATTATCAAGGAGGTCATTATTTTCTCCATTGTTATTATTATTCCTTCTACTTATCTCTTTGCTCTGAAAATTTACCTTGGAGGATTTCCTATTCGGATGTTATAAAATTGAAACAGGTTCCATATCAGACCAATAAATCTACTCTAGTGGAGAAAATTGCTGAACTGATGGAAAATAAGGTATTGTTATCGACTGTATATTGCATTTTAAGGTTGTTAATCATCTAAATTTGTATCATATAGAATAAAGTCGAAGGAACCCGCTAACCCAAAATGCGATGTTTAGCGAGAAATGGATTTACAATCATTTATTTATTCTTATTCGTCAGGTGCAGCTTTAATGTCCTGATTTCTTAATTACCATTTCTTAACAGCTGCCATAATCATCATACTATCAAAGTGATGGTTATGCCAGCTGTTATATACTTGGTGTCGTCTGCCTAATTAATACTCCCGTGTCTGGCTTTCCCTATTAAGCTTAATTGTGTGATAACCACATACAATTTTTCTTTTGAAGTTTTCCCCTGTTTCATCCTCTCTTGCCATTTGACCTGTGATGACCCCTGCAGGAGTTTATGCTATTAGTAGTAATGATCCTGTGCTAGACCGTTACTGCTGAATGTGTTTTAATTTTTCTACAGCGTGAATACATGGGAGGAATGGATCCAAATGATTAAATAAAACTGAGGATATGCAAATCACGAGAACACAAAATACATGTCAAACAACACATAATTGAATGGATAAAACATGGGAATTGAGAAGTAACCACTAAATTGAAACAACTAGAAGGCTTTTGAAGATCTGCTCAGCTAAATAGATCCTACTTGAGCTATCTTCACTCCCTATAAGAAATTAAGTAATGAAACAAAGTGAAAGCCATCTTAAAAAATCAAGCCTACTAGCCCATCTCATTTCCTCCATTTCTTGTTTGTTTACCCTTACTAACGGCATTTTTCCAATATTTCTAGAAAGTTACATTTATGTCCATCACTTATCACAAACTTATTAGATGGGAAGGGAAATCCACATACCAACTCTTATATGCATAGGACCTGAGAGAGAATACAAAAAACTAAAAGCTTATTGTGGACGCATAAACATTTACTTTTCAGTTGTAACTTGCTCATTTTCATTGATATAACATTAAGCGTGTTAGTGTTATGAAAATCTAACACCACTGAATATGTTAAAAACTTTTGTTGTATATGTAATGTTACGAAGGACAATGAATCCCAATAGACGGAAGGCACACTGACGTATCAAAATGCACTTCAGGCCTTCTTTTCTTCCGGCACAGTTTAAGGTCTATGCTAACAGTATTTCTCTTTTCTCAAACGTTGATGAGAGCATGTATTCACATGTCATAACAACTATTTACTTTAATCTAATCTAATGTGTGGACTGTATCTTTCCTTAGTCCAATACACAAACTCATGTACTAAATTAAAGTAGTCTTGAATGTGCTTGTTAACTTGGATAATGGACTCTTCTGCACTGGATTGGTTTCTTAATTTTGCTAGTTTGAATATTGACCTTAGTTTATTAGGTGCGTGAATAATTATGTAGTTATCTATGTTTTGATTCGCTTTGGTATCATTTATCTTATCGGTTTTAACTCGATTCTACAGTTCTTAAACCCGTTTCCTTAATTAGTTTAATGTACAATGTCAAAATGCATCTCATCTTGAAGTTATGAATGAAGCGACACGATTGAGTTGCTACGTAGAATTTAATTTTTCTGTTTTTGATGCAGATTTTGGAGGGCGTAAGTGACATTCGTGAACAAAGTGATCGTACTGGAATGCGTATAGTCTTAGAGGTCTGTAGATACATGCTCAGTATCCTACTTGACTTTAGAAGTATTTTGTTTGTTACCTTATACTGATTATCAATACCGCAAATACTTTACCAGCTTAAAAAGGGTTCAGATCCATCCGTTGCTCTCGAAAATCTGTATCATCTTACTGCTCTTCAATCTAGTTTTAGCTGCAACATGGTTAGGTAAGTTGCATTGGCCATAAAGCATGTACCATCTTTTTTCCTCCTTTTTTTGATAAAAGAGTAAACCTGTATCCTTCAGCAGAATTATTACATTTGAATTTCATCTTGATCCCGTGGCTGGATAAGATGTGCTTCCCATTATCACAGTCATTCATTTTTTCCCATCCTTTTTAATTTGTCTTTACACTTGAATACACTTTGATTCTTTTTCGCACATGTTTGTAGATATAGATCTAAGAAAGTATCTGTTCTGACTTCCGACTTTCTTTGGCATTTTTCTTCTGTTCATTGACTTTTCACAGTATCATAGACGGACAACCAAAGCTGATGGGGTTAAAAGAATTGCTTCAGGTACACCGCTGCTGTTGTGGCCTTCTGTTTTTGTGTTATTGTTGTCGTTTATATTCTGAAGATTTGAGTGTCAAAGTAAACCAAACTAGCAAAAATGTCTGTTAATTTTAGTCCTTAAGAAGGTTGCTAAGCCAAGAGAACAACTAATTTATTTGCAGCTTTATATGTTTCTATTACCTACATTTCATCATGACCCTACACTTTTTAAGGCTTACAGCTTACCACCACTGAACGCTTGAGAAGGTTTTAGTATATATACGGTTTCAAATTTCAAGATATTGCCTTGTTTCAATATTTCTAAAGTACTGACTATCATAAATTCTTACGGGTTACTGCTGTGCTTGAAGTCTGTGTAAAACTTACCACCACCTGGTTCTCTAAGAACCTTTATTTCAGCTCCTTCCATTTTTTTCAGACTTTCAGTAAGCTATAACCCTTCATTGGCTCCTGCTATACTTATTCTTTCTTCGTCCTTAGGAATTAAAGGCTTAGTACACATTATCTGTTGATAGCAAATAGCCTGATGTGGACTTGAGTCACTTGATGCTGTCGGGGATTTTTAGTTAGATATGTGTTGGTATAGGGACACACACCAACATGTGGAAATATAGGATAAACTCCACCTTTTATCAGTGATCTCAGTCCCCTGTGTCCTTGCTATTGTGGTGAAGCTTCAGAAAGGCTCAGCTAAAGTCATAAACATTTTTGCAGGTTTTTGAGTACTAAATGAACCAAATGATTAATTTTAACAGCAGAGTATTAACTCACCAGCTCATTAAGTCCTTCAGTTGTCTCCTTGATTTCCATCCAGCACAAGATTCTCTCCATAGAGCACATGCACACGACGAGTGACTACTGATGGTCGTTCAAAGAATCATGGCTGCAGTGATGTACTTTGTGCCACTCTAATGTGTTGCTTCACAGTGCATACCCACCGTAAATAACATGCGTTGACGTGTCTTACATATAGCATTTGTATGGCCCCACTTGGTACATTGTTTTTTCCTGTTTCATGAAAATAAGGTTGTTTCTTGCTTTCTCCCTAGAGGTCAGGTCCCCCCCTCTAGTTCCTGTTTTTTTTGCCTTTCCTTTAATAATAAAATCTCCATGGAATTAGCTTAAAGTTCAATAAAAATGATCATTAATGTTGCATGTATCCTACATCTGGGGTGTACACAGTATATCCCATTAGACAGTTGTTGCTTCTCAAGCTGCTAAGTACCATATCAATATATCATCTTTCTCATTTGTTTTCTCAGGCATTCCTGGATTTCAGATGCTCTGTTATTGAAAGACGTGCAAAGTTTAAGCTCTCTCAAGCCCAAGATAGGAAACATATTGTAGAGGTATGCCAAATACTTGTGGAAGGTAATGATGCTTTATAACCTATACTTAGTTTAACAATATCAATCTCCCAGGGAATCATTGCGGGCTTTAAAAATGTGGATGGCGTTATTGATATACTCAGTAAAAGTTCAAGTAATATAACAACTTCAGCTGCTTTGAGAAATGGTGAGCACTCTTGTACGCCGTTCTTCTTTTGATTTTGCTCTATAATTTCATCCAACTTATGACTGTTCATTTGAGCATTTGAATTTGCTATAAGAAACAATCCTACATGACCTAAGGAGACTGCATGCCGTCTCATTTGCTGCACTTCACTGTACATAAATTAAATCGCCGGGTATAAACAAAGCCGGCAGGCATCAACCAACTTCTAAAACCAGATATCCATGAGCCTGCATCTATCTTTCAACAGAAGGAAATGTATAACACTTTATTACAGTTTTTAGTGTTATGCATATAGCTTTGTGCCCTTTATTCCCTCATTGGTGGATTCAATATCATGTGTATTGACCCAGGTCATGCAATGATCTATTATAATCGGCTTGGATGCGTACTTTTTCCCCTTGCTTAAAGTGTAGCAATTTGACCTCCTTTCTGTGTCTAATTCCATCCCAGAAACAATTGAATCATCATGAACGTAGCCTCCCCTTCCCAGTTTCTTCTACATGAAATCTTGGGTTACCTCTGATGAGTTTTTTGTAGTTCCTTGTGAAGTTTTTGATTTCCAATCCCTTAGGTCTCAGGAGTAGGTCAAACTAGAATTTGATACTTAATTCATATGTAATATCTTGAGGTTATTAACTAATTGAACATGTAATTCACTGGTGCAGCATATAACTTGTCTGAAACACAAGCGGATGCTTTATTAGGCTTGACCCTGAGAAGGCTTACTTTGAATGAGGTGTAGTATGATTTTGCCCATTATGTTTGGATTCATTGATAAGGTATGTTGTGCTCTTACTGAGTCCTCAAGATTTCCTCCCTAATATTGCAGTCAAAGAAGTACATGGATGAAGCTAGATTATTAACTGAAGAAATTTGTAAGCTAAGTGAACTGCTGTCAAGCAAAAAATTCATATTAAAGGTAGATACTCCCTCATAACTTTTATATTCTTGTATCGGCTAGGTTACTTGCTAATTATATCCTTATACCTTTATCCTGTTCCTTCCACTTATAAATGTGTTAATTACTGATGGAGGCTACGGAGCTCCATCTTCAATGTTGGCCACTGTTTGAATTGCATCCATGTTCAGTAGGTTCTTATAAAATAAATTGTCATCTTGTTTTTCCTGTTTACAAGTTGATAGAACAAGAGGCAACTGAACTAAAGAACAAATTTTCAACTCCAAGACGCTCAGTGCTGGAAAATGCTGTTTAACACACCAGATGAAATAGATGTTACCTCTAATGACGAAAGGCCTCAGGTACGGCTGTGACCTTAGGCTTATAGCATTTACTATTTTTATGGTTGTCTTAATTTCTCAGTTTATCTTTATGTAAGATGTAACTGAGTGTTTGTGGCTGCAACTTTCAAGCTCTTCGTGAGAAATCTCTAATCTCGAAAAACGTGTTACAGTGGTACTATTGGAAAATCTGTCGGGATGATGAGGAAAATTGGTGAGGATGTGAAACCAACTGCATCAGCATGAGAAGGTGAAGTTGTTTCGGGGTAACCGCAATTGAATTTGATAGGAATCAACTATAACATATGCGGAAAAAGTAAGTAATTCGGTCAGCGTATAGAGATTGTATTGTCTAGCTTTAGTGAAAGTTTAATAGATACAGCGCCATTGTAATAGAACAGAACAGATACTGGTAGTGAACCTTTTGCAATTAAAAAATTGTGCAAGCTTTTGCAATACAAATGATTTGTGCACTAGGATTGGCTTACTGACATAAACCTAGGTGATGATTATGAAAGATGATTTTTTATGGGTTTTAAAACTCAGGTTACAGAGAGAAACCTATTTTGAGGCATACAAAATCATATTTCCCATCTAGGGTGGGTTTATAAGGAGCGCTCAATTGGTGAACATATAAAGTAATTGGGGATATTTATTTTTTTTGAAGTTGGAAGTTTATTATTCAAAGGTGAGTTACAATATTGACCGTTCGTGGAAATTTGACTCCATTTCTATCATCCATGGAGATGTTAGTTAGGAAATTTGGGCACATGTTGTCCCAGACTTTTGTTTGTGCATTTATAGGATTCTCCTTCTGGTGTTCCACCGCTTCATTCGCCACCTTGTCCGCCGCTTGGTTGCCTTCTCTGTATACATGTGTGATCGATGCCATAGGGATTTGAGATATTAGACCGCCGATCTCTTGTAGCATTTCTTTTAGATACCATGGGGTGTCGTCTTGTCCATGTTGAACGAGTTGTATTAGTGCTTTTGAGTCCGCTTCAAACCATACCTTTGGCCACCGATTTTGAGTTGCTATTCTAGCCGCCAGTAGTAGCCCCCATGTTTCTGCTATGAT
The DNA here is from genome assembly GCA_023529315.1 of Papaver bracteatum. Classification (NCBI taxonomy): domain Eukaryota; kingdom Viridiplantae; phylum Streptophyta; class Magnoliopsida; order Ranunculales; family Papaveraceae; genus Papaver; species Papaver bracteatum. The sequence goes on from JAJJWX010001293.1 coordinate 876,780, forward strand.
TGCCAATGAAATTCCTAGTGGTGCCGCCATTATTAAGATAGTTTTCCCATTGTTGTCTCTGCACACGCATCCGGCTCCTGCCGGTCCTGGATTTCCTTTCGCCGCTCCGTCAGTATTGATTTTGATCCAGTTTGGTGGTGGAGGTTCCCAGCCTATCCATATTGTTGATGTTCTGTATTGTGTAGTTTTCCTTTGTTGTGCTGAATCATCGCTTGGGTGTAGTGGGATGATGTGGTTTTGTGCCCATTTATATTCCTCTAACATTGTCAATATTATACTCACCGTTTGCTCTGGTGTCTGCTGCTTCTGCTTGTAGACCTGTTCATTTCTGGCTAGCCATAAGTGCCATAATGTGAAGGCATATAGCATCGCCGTATTTGTTGGTAGCTTGATGTCCAATATTTCTTTCATATTTTTCGGTGTTGTTGTTGTTGAGTTTCTCAACGATTGGACTGTCGTTGCGTTTGTAGCTCCTTGCTGATTTTGTTGTTGCCGATGGTGTTGTTGCTGCTGCTGCGGGATGTTGTGATCGTTGTGGTCGCCGCCGCTGCTTCTTCTTCTTTGAATGCCCTCCGCATTCGGATTTCTGGCTAAATGTGTAAAGATTAGATTCCAAACGCGTGTAGCTTCGGGGCACTGAAAACATATGTGGTTTGATGTTTCCGTTTGGTTGTTACATCTGGTACAAGTATCATAGAGTATGAGATGGATGTGATGAAGTTTATCAAATGTTGATAATCCTTCTAGGATGACTTTCCATAAGAAGAGCCTGATTTTGGGTGGACAATTCATTTTCCATAGGGTTTTGTAGTCCACATTGTTGAACTGTTGTGGTTGTGGTGTGTTGTGGTTGGGTGGTTGGTGGTGGTGGTTGGGTTTTATGAGTGCATTGTAACCAGTTTTAACTGTATTGTTTCCACATTTTGAGAATGGCCAAATGAGTTGGTCGGGTTTTGGTTCTTCAGGGAGGTGGATATTAGTGATGCATTGGGCCGTGTTGGTGTTGAAGGTGTTGAAAATGAGTTCGTGGTTCCAAATATTTGATTGTGGAATCATGAGTGCTGCCACGTTGGTGTCGATAGGTAGATTTGTTGCTGGAGTGTTGGTTTGGTGTGGTATCCACTTGTCTGTTATGAGAGTGTTTCGGCCATTTCCTATTTTTGTAAAGCAATTTTCCTGCAAAAAAGAAACCAAGTTAGTTAAACTCCTCCAGTATGGACTTGCTGTTTGTTTTTTGCTTTCCTCTTTATCCAGTGTTAGGATCGGTTGTTGGTGTAGATATTTCTCTTCACACATAGTGTTCCACATCGTGTCCTCTTTTTTATGCAGTTTCCATACTCTTTTCATTAGCAATGCTTGGTTATGCTCTTTGCTTTTCCTGATTCCTGCGCCCCCATCTGCTTTCGGTTTTGCAAGCTTATCCCATCCAATTGGGTGGAACTTTCGATGCTTCTGATCATGTCCCCAAAATAAATTTCTTGTTATTCTGTCCAGCTTTTGGTGTACATGTTCTGGTAGCATTTGAGTCTGCATAATGTGGTTCGCTGTTGGGGTTAATTCCGTATTGATGAGCACCAGTCTTCCTGCCTGGTTTACACACTTCATGATCCATCCCTGGGCTTTTCGTTCCGTTCTGTTTAGTAGCTCCGCAAACAGTTGAGAAGAGTTTCTACCTTTTTTAAACGGGATTCCCAAGTACACCGGCGGTTCTGACGTGGTGTTGTACCCAAATATTGTTTGCAGCCATTGCACAGTTTGCGGAAAGAGCTTTGGATGATGGATAATGGTGGACTTCTCTTTGTTGATGTGTTGTCCTGCTGAATTAGAGTAAGCATCCAATACGGCATTAATAACGGTACAAGTGTTAGGGGTCGTTGTGCAAGTCACTAACAAATCATCAGCATACATCAGATGTAGGATTGGTGACGAGTTGTTAGATAGTTTCAGGCCTTTTAACTTCCCTTGTAGTTGCAGCTGGGCAAGATTGGTAGAAAGCACTTCCGCACAAATAATGAAGATATATGGGGATAATGGATCTCCTTGTCGCAGGCCACAATTTGGTGTAATATGCCCCTGTTGTGAACCATTGATAGTTATTGAGTACGATACAGTTGTTACGCATGTCATGATGTACTCAACAAAAGGTGATGGGAATCCCATTTTCGAAAATGCCGTCCTGATGAATTGCCAATCCAAACTATCATATGCTTTCCTGATGTCCAGTTTCATGGCAATTTTTGGGTGTTTGGTTGGCGGTGATGACCGGATGTGGTGAAATAATTCAGCAGCTATGGAGATATTGTCATGTATGGCACGGTTAGGCACAAATGCGCTCTGGTATGGGCTTATGATGAATTGGAGGATAGGTCTTAGTCTAGTGACTAGGATTTTTGCAATCACCTTGTAAGTCACATTGCATAACCCTATTGGTCTGAAATGGGAAGGGGTGGTGGGATTTATGATTTTTGGTATGAGGGTGATATTGGTATGGTTGATGGGGTGTTGAAGGTGGTTGTGGTTGAAAAAATGGGTCACCATTTCACAAATTTGGTTACCAGTGGTTTCCCAAAGGGTTTTGTAGAACTTACTTGTGTATCCATCGGGGCCGGGCGCTTTTTCGGAACCAATTGACTCCATTGCTGCTTTAATCTCCTCCCTTGTTATCTCCTTGAGCAGTACAACACATTGGTTGTTTGATAATCTTGGTACAATGCCGTCAAACAATTGCATGTCTATTTGTGTTGGTGTTGCTCTGTATTGTGAGTCAAAAAATTGAAGTATTAAATCATTTACCTCCTCCGGTGTTTTTGTCCAAGTACCTTGTGTATTTTGGAGTTGGTGTATATGATTAATTCTTCTATGGATGGTGGCCTGTGTATGGAAGTAAGTGGTGTTGAGATCCCCTTTTTGAAGCCACTGCATTCTTGACCTTTGTTTCCAGTACATCTCCAAAGCATGAGTTAATACTAGATGAGTATTCCTAGCATCTTTTTCTTTTTGAATCCACATCTGCAGATCTATCCCTATCGAAATTGCACACTTGTGTTGTGTAAATTCAATATTATGTTCTGCAGCTTTAATCAGAGATGGTAGATGTCCAAATGTTGTTTTGCTCCATTTCAGTAGTTCATTTGCCGTATGTGAAAGCTTTTGTAGTAGATTTACTGGAGCAAGGTTGTGGTGGATTTGGTTCCAAGCTTCATTGACTACATCTTTGAAATGTGGATGTAGGAACCAGAGATGTTCCACTTTGAAACTCTTTGTTCTCGGCCTTTCCAGCGCTCGCATGATGAGCAGAATTGGTGCATGGTCCGAAAAAATCCTTGGGAGATGTTGGATTAAAGCATGTGGGTGTAGGTCCATCCATTCCTGGTTGCAGATGCCCCTGTCCAGTCTTTCTAGTATGAAATCCGAACCTGTTTGCCTGTTGGACCAGGTGAATGGGTCTCCTTGAAATCCTAGGTCGATGAGTGCATTGTCATTTACAAATTTTGAGAAGCTTTGTGTTTGAGAAAACGTTACTGGATTTCCTCCCTTTTTTTCTTCTTGAGTCAAGACTTCATTAAAATCTCCCATTAAAAGCCAAGGGTGTTGCTGTGTTCTTACCCAGTTGTTGAATTCCAGCCAGAACACTTTTCTTGCCGGTTTGTGAGGCGGTCCATATATTCCAGTGAAGTACCAAGGTGAGCTAGAGTTAGCAGGCATAATATACGCATGAACAACATTTTGATTAGCTACTACTACATGGACCTTAAGGTGTGTTTTCCACATTAAACAGAGTCCACCTTGACGGCCAATACATGGTACTACATAGGAATCATGAAAACCCAAACTATGCTGCAAACGTACACTGCTAACAGTAGATGCCAACGTTTCAGACAAAAAAAGAAGGGAAGGTTTGAAGTTGCGCACATGTTCGCGCAGCTTTTGAACTGTCAAGGGGTTGTTAGTACCTTGACAGTTCCAGGCAAGGCAATTCATAAGCTTGGTGAGCGTTGGCTTGTACCAACAGCTCGCTTTCCTTTGTTTGAGTACACTTCAGCTTCATCAATCTCATCTTCCAGAAAAAGATTCCATCCTGGTTTGGTTGTTTTGGGCGGTGGTGGTGTCGGTGTTGGGTTGGTGGTGGTTGGTTTAGTTGGGCGGATGGTTTTGTCAGGGTGGAGGTACCTTGTTGATCTTGGTTTCCTGGTACGGGTGGTTGGTATTTCATGTTGTGGTTGGAGATTTCTTGTTGACAGAGGGTTTAGGGCCGCTAAGGAACTGAACTTTCTGAGCTTATGTGGTGGTGGGGCGGCTCCAAATTCAGGTGTATTGGGGATGTTTAGGTGTTGGGGAATACTTTTCCTTTGGTTCCTAGTTTTCCTCTTATAGGTCCGGATGGGTGTTGTTGGAGTTGGTGAATTTGAGGTTGGTTGATGAGAAATTGAGATTGGTGGAGGTGATGGTGTAGGGGGGGAGTTTGGGGTTGTTGTTATGAAGTGGTTGTGGGTAATTCGGACTTGTGGGATACCTCCTTCTTTTGTTATCACAATATTTACCTGACCATTGTTGTTGTTCAAAAAAGTTTCCAGTTGGTGACTGTAGCCCGTTGAGAAGAAATAGGTCAAAGGTTTATGGGCTATCATTGTGTCGGGTTGTAAGCTTGTTTGGTTGGTGGATATTGTAGCTTCATTGGGCTTTGGTGGTTCTTTCCTTATCTCCGATGGCTTGTTTGAGTGGACTGGGCTTGATGTACCTGCATCTGAGATAAAGTAACTTGTCAGTGGCACACCAAAGTGGGCTGTTTTTCCAAAATGGTTTCGGATTTGGAATTTCTCTTGCAGGGGCGTTGCAGAGAATATGGAGGGTCCAGTGTCAGTTCCGACATTCTTGAGTGTTGCAGTGGAATCAGCCATACGTGTCTCTCTCAGCGTGCTTGTACAAGTTCCCATGTCTGTTCCCTTAGCCGCATTAGAAGGTACACTTTGTTGATTTTTTTGCGGGAACGGGGTCCAGTGAAGACCTTGTTGAGTCATGATGTTTGACAGCCTGGATGGGATCGGCCTGATTACCGAATTTTTGCCGGGTGGCTCGGACCTGGTTGATGCATCTCGGTTGATCTCTGCCATTCATCTTGATGTTTTGATGTCGGTTGCGATTGGTGGTTGTGCTGAAAGCTGACCGGCTGAAAGGATGATGTTGTTCCGCCTGTAGTTGCCCTGAACAGTGGTATTGACGGTGTTGCAGCTCTGTTCTGCGTATTTGGTGGCGTTGTTATCGGTGGTGCACTGTTGATCGCCCCCTACCGCGAGGATTGATAGCACGCATCCTGTTGTTGAGCTTGTGATAGGGAAACATAGGGTAAGGGGTGTCCAAGATGGCCTGTTCTATGCTCTCAAAGTTTGGGGAATCTCTAGCAACATGTCCCAGAAATCCACAACGATAACATATGGTTGGTAGAAACTCAAAGGCAAACTGAATCCAAGTAGGTCCTGTTATATCTAAAAGAATACCAGGCATAAAGGGTTTTCTAAGATCCATTTCTACTTTTGCTCGGACTGGTCTGCATGTTAGGTCTACCTCTAGAACTCTACCAGTTTCAGATAGAAGTTGTCTTACCGACGTCTCATTTTCGAAAAACACAGGTAGATGCAGGAGTTGTATCCAGAAAACAGCGAGAATGAAGCAAGCTTCAGGATTTGATAAGAACTTACCATAATCTTCGAACAAAAATACCTGGTTGTCTCCAATCCATGGTCGATGAGATAGAATCATATCCTTATCACTCTCATGGTGCATGATGATTTGGAATACCTTAGATTGAGAGTTGAGAACGGTTTGGACATGTTTGTACGCCAGTGGTGCCCATAGATCTTTCAGAGCAGTCTTCAAGGTGTTGTAAGATAGGTTTCCGGCTAAGACTTGCACTGCCAGGCATTGGCTATGGTGTGCTTGCATGAGTTCTGTCATTCTTTGGGTAAGCTGGAAAAGTTGAGTTTCGTGATGATTCTCTTTTTGTTGTTTGATCGACGTACTTTTTTTGATAGAGAGGTTTGATTCACATGAAAAAGTGGGGTTTTGTTTTTGTGAGCAAAAGGGGCTTTGAGTGGAACTTTCTGTTTTTCTAAACACAAGTGAAGGTGGGGTATCTGCTTTTTCAAAGTTTGAAACAGATGAGAGAAAGGTAGAAGAGGATGTTGATGAAACCGAAGTTTTGCCTTGATTATTAAAATCCTTAGTGGGTTCTTATGGTGGAGTGTTTGAATTCCTGTAATCATTGTTAGGGGGGTGATTAGGGGATCTGGAAGGTTGTGAAAGTGAATCAAGCATGGGATTTTTTTGGTGCGGTGGAAGAGATTGATTGGGTTTTTGATTTTTCCATGCATTGGTTGGAGAAGGCGGTGATTCTTTCTCCATTGGGTGGAGGTCGGGGGGGGGGAAGACAAGTGAAGGTTTGATGGGTTCAAAAATCCATGGATCAAGCTAGGCAATGTTTCTTTGAGGGTTGGAGAGGATCTAATAAACACGAATGAAGTTTAATCTTCTCAGTAAGAACACAGACGCTCAAGTGATATGCAAATTTTTGGATTCCTTGACTAAAGTCAACCGCAGCGGCCTCATTCAGAGGAAAGAGAAGAACGCCAAAATCCAGAACTAGGGTTTTGCTTTTGCATGTAGAATGTAGAGAGTAATTGGGGATATGATAATATCGAGATTTAAATAATAAATCTGAGTCATCGCCTATCCATGCATTTTAACTAATTCCTAATATATCCCTCACTATTCATGCCGACAAAATCAATATCAACAAATGTTAGAAAATGTACAGAAAATGGGTACTCCCAGCTTACAGTGCCCGCATTGTAAGTTATTTATCGAGCATGCCGGCACCATCTCTCGGCATGGTCTTCATCACTTCTGGCATGGTCTTCATCATTTCGGGTATGGTCTTTATCACTATTACAATGCCGGCGATGTGAAAATAAAAATCACTTTCGGCATGGCAGTCATCACTAATACAATACCGGCGATGTAAAAAAATTCGTTTTCAAAGTGAAGTGCTGGCAGCGAAGGAGAAGAGAATTTGAAAGAAAGTGGGGAATATTTAGATTTTATTTGTTTTAAAGGGAATTTCAGTATTTCCCCCCCTAAAAAACACCCCTTAACATAAACTATTGGATGGGGATATTAATTCATATCCCCCAATTGCGCGTTCTTTATAAGGGGTGTCCTAGCAGTGGGTAGATTATTAAGTTACCCTTAATTTTTTAAAATTAATTAAATATCTTTTATCTAAATTTAAAACATAAATCTAAACTTAATCAAAATCCAAAATCATTTTCAAAATCAAAAATCACTTTCATTCCAAACGTAATTTAATCATTATTAAACAGTTTTTTATTGATTCATAAATCTCTGATCATTGATTAAAACCACGAGTATAAATGAGTCGTGTGAAGCATTGCGCAAGAGATTTAGCTCCAGTTTTGCATATTGGAATCCAAATCTGTGTTCTTCGTTTTTTTATGGTTCAGAAGAACAATTCAGCTAATATTGAAATATCACATTTTCAGCCGAACCCAGTTTATAATGAAGAAGAACTTTAGGTTCGGCTGATTATCTGATATATTATTTTCAGCCGAACCTTGTTTATTTCGGATAAAATCAAACTTCGGCTAGTTCGAAAAGTTAGATTACTAGACGAACCTATAAAGGCAAGGACAAGGCTCATATTGGAAATGCAGTTGTATAGCCAAACCTTTAACTTGTGTTTTTACACCCGAACATGACTGCTTGGAAAACACCAAACTACGAAGTTCGAGTTCGGCAATAATGATTGCAGTTCGAATAAGCCGAACATTAAAAACAAAATTCATACACTTAGGTTCGCCTGTAGAAATATCAACCGAACGGTTCTTCCAACAAGATTCAGCTAGTAATTCTATAGCCGAACCCAGCACTGAACATCCAAAAAAGTTTGTAAAAATTCAATTCTTTTAAAGAATTCAACCTAAAAATGGAGATCAAACATCGTCTACAAGTATACATGTGAATCTGATTTGAATCACACATTTTTATCACTTTTAATCACTAAAATCTCAAAACCCATTTTCTTTTTTACTTTTTCTTCTTCTTCCTCTAAAAAATCCCAACGCTTTCATATAACTCTGATTTCTCCACTAATTTACCACTAATAATTTAATTTCAACCAATCCTTAACATTCCTAATTAATCATTATCATTAAATCTAATCATAATCATTATATATCCATATTTGTCATTATCAAAGATGAATACTTAAGGGGTGGTGAGTTTTATTACCTAGTGACCTTATTTTGGCTTCAAAAAGAAAGTAGTGGTAACTCCATAAATACCACACTCACTTTGGTGAGATTTGAACCTGAGTATGGCCCAGCTCCTAGAAGAATGAGATAATTGTTTCACTAATGCCCTCCCTTTAATTTGGTGTTTGACAGAAGCTAATTTTAGTTTCGGTAGAGAGAGAGAAAGAACGCGAATCGACGATCTGAAAATGTTAACTCGGTTACCAAAAGTTTGATTTTCTAATTATTGTTTCTGAATCCTGAGTCTGTTCATATTCTGATAATCATGTTTCAAAATTAGTTTTTCCCTCTCTTCTTTTTTCTTTACTAGTTTCCTTCTTTTAATGTTCGTGTTTTAATCTTAATTAGTGCTCTAATTTCCTGGTTTCATTCTAGGGATTTTATTTGTTTCTCCGATTAAAGATTATATATGTTTTCTCAACCAGTCTATTCTTCTGATCTAATGGCTTTCTAAATATTTTTGCAGGGTTTTCTCATTATTATCATGAAGAGCATCCAGTATGGACTCTCTCGGTACTATATACTCCTTCTGTTAACTTTATTGTTACAATTAACTTTAGTATTTTCGGTTTCGCCAGCAGTATTGCAACTCATCAGTCACCAGATGTCTTCCAACAGTATATCTCAGTATTCTAATCAAGTTAATCATGTGTATGATCGTATGGGTTTCTGTATTTTTTCACAGACTGACTCGGTATATCCGATTCATCAAAGTGGTAACCAATTTTTGAAATTTGAAATTTCAAGATTACCTTCTTTCACGGAGTGGAATAAGTTCAATCAAATTAGCTGCCTTCGGAGTTTGTTACGGTTGACCATGGAGTCAATAAGAGATAGATATTATGATGCGAGTATACCGGATTTTCTGTTTTTCTCTTCCTTAGCCGCTGATCAAGGCAAGAAATATAGTTACAATATATTTTCTTCCCAATTACCTTCATTAAAAGGAGGATTTCCAGCAAAGAGAAAACCCTACTCTCATTTTCAAAGTATTTTCTCATATACACTTCATAACAATGGCGTCTACTTCCAACAATCAAGTTTCAGCCATAACTAGAAGTGGGAATTATATAATTTCCCTCAATTCTGATGGGCTACACAACTACCCTCATCATACAATAAATATACCCTTCCCCTTCTATAGGTCCACTAATGTATATTGTGCTTTCCACATTTACCCTTTTTTTTATGTTCGGTTCTTATTCTTCTTCCCCGTCTAGGATTTACATATCTAGAGAAACCAAAATTGAAACCTCCTCCGTCGCTACCACCATCAGCACCAACACCAATCATCATCACCTCCGCCACCACCATCACTGACGGTGAGTATAGTTTTAACAGGAAAATCAATAATTTCTTTTTCCTTTCCAGATCTGGAAAATATCTATTTCTCTTTTCTACTCAGCCATCACCATCACCATCACCACTACTGTCACCACCATTTCAGTTTGAAAATCGATTTGAAAGATCGATAAGAACAATCTACATGAAGATTATATCATAAGGTAAACAATCGATTGTGTGTTTAAACTAGTTTACATTTCTTAGGATTTTGATATAGATTCAATCTCTATTTCTCTTATCGCCGTCACCAGCACCGCCATCGTTTCTCAAGTCGATGTGAATCAATGGAATTAGGTCATCAAGTTCTGATAATCATTGATTGAACTTGAATCTCTCCTGCTTAATTTCAAGCTTCTCCTGTTGGTGGTGATTACATTTAAGTTTAAACATTTGATTTCAACCTTCTTCTTCTTCTGGTGTTGTTGTTGTTGACTACTCTCTATTCTAGTGGAGCTCAGCTTACCGATCCCATTGAAGGTATGTCACTTAAAACTCATATATATAGTTCAATAATTAGTGCAACTCGAAAGTGATATGGTGTTTGTGTTTTGAAAATTCTTCTTGGTGTATAATTGGAGTAGCCGAATTTGTGTATAGTGAATGCATTACTAGCAGTCAAGCGGAATCTGATATGAGTGGTGCTAGATTTGGTACTTGCAGTTGCCCAGCTTTAATTTGTAGCAAGCTGCTTTTATTCGATAAGCTAAGTCTCGTCATATACCCTTGTTTGCTGATTTAATCTTTAAAAACCTTCGAATTCGATTGATTCTGCTGGTGAATTCGCTACGTCGCCGTGTATTTTTGTTACTAAGTCTGGGAACTCGAAATCGAAGTTGTTAGGTGTTGTTGGGAAGTCAGATTGGGAGAAATTGAGTGATAAATATGTTCTTGTTGCGTATTATATGTTTGAATCGACTGTTTCGGCTCCGCCGAGTTATACATCTGAGCAGGCTGCTGCGTTTTTAGCAGCAAGGAAGTTGGATTACTTACCTTTGGTTAGTGAAAGAGATGGTGAAGTTGTTGATGTGTTTACCTTTGGATAGTGAAAGAGAGGATTCAAGGTTATCCTGCATTTGGGATTCCTTCTTTGGATAAGGAGGGAAATTTCTTGGTTGGTGCAGCAATTGGGACGAGGCCTGAAGATAAATTGAGATTGGAGCATTTGGTGAAGGCAGGTGCAGATGTAGTAGTCTTTGGATAGTTCACAGGGTAACTCGACTTTTCAGATAGAGATGATTAAGTTTGGGAAGAAGAATACTTACCCTGAGTTGGATGTTATTGCTGGGAATATTGTTACCTCGTATCAAGCACAAAATTTGATTCAAGCTGTAGCAGATGCATTGAGGGTTGGTATGGGTTCTGGGTCGATTTGCACAACGCAAGAGGTCTGTGCTGTAGGGAGAGGGCAGGTAAATATCTTTATACATTTTTAATTGGGTAAATTTATTAAATGCCCCTATTATAGAGGCCCAACACAAATACCCTTATATAACAATATAAATACCCCTATCATTTAAATACCTTATCCATTAAAATATAGATTACCTTAATACCCTCACTTAAAATATTATTTTCCATTTAAAAATCTTATCCATTAAAAATTAGATTTTTCTATTATTTCATTTCACCACCACCAAAAGCACCGCCGCCACCACCACTCTGCCGCCGCCACCAGTCCGCCACCACCACTGTTGTTGTCGCCGCCGCCGACACTCCGTCGCCGCCGCCTCCGCCATTAATTTTATGCGTCAACAACTGAAAATATTTGTTGATTCAAAAATTCAAAAATTCAAAAATATTTGTCAAATTTGATTTTTGATACCATTTTTCTATTGTTGATACACAAAGCTTGGTTGTTGATACCATTTTTCTATTGTTGATACAGATGGTAACACTAAGGTCAATTTCTATTTTTGATACACAAATATTGGTTGTTGATTCCATTTTTCTATTGTTGATACACAAATATTGGTTGTTGATACCATTTTTCTATTGTTGATACAGATACACTGGTTGTTGACTCCCTAAACTAAGGTCAATTTCTATTGTTGATACACAAATATTGGTTGTTGATACCATTTTTCTATTGTTGATACACAAACCTTGGTTGTTGATACCATTTTTCTATTGTTGATACACAAACCTTGGTTGTTGACTCCCTAAACTAAGGTCGATTTCTATTGTTGATACAGATACACTGGTTGTTGACTCCCTAAACTAAGGTCAATTTCTATTGTTGATATACAAATATTGGTTGTTGATATCATTTTTCTATTGTTGATACACAAACCTTGGTTATTGATACCATTTTTCTATTGTTGATACAGGAACATTGGTTGGTGACTCCCTAAACTAAGGTCAATTTCTACTGAATCACTTATGCTACCATAAACAAGCATATAAAGGTATTGTCCCTACTGGTAAACAAGCATAAACAAGCATATAAACAAGAAAATAAAAAACAAAATCATAGCATAAACACAGTAAGTGTGGGATCATAAACAAACATAAAAAAATTAGTCAAAGTGGTTTCATGGGAAAGGTACTGTCCCTACTGGTCAGAGAAATCTATACTACAACTAGCAGAACTAAGTCTAGATTTTGAAATATCACCATCAGAAATCACAGGGACACCACTTCGCGAAGCAACAGATGAAACCTTATAAACAGATGTTGCCTAATTTGTTTAAAGAAAGGTTAGCACTCTTAAAAAAATGAATTCCATAATCCAAAAATCGGAAAAAGTCACGATGTAGCCCGAAATCATGCAACAATATACAGGACAAGCGTATTTCAGTGCCTCCAAACAACTTCATGATATTATATTACTCTCTTAGAATTACTACAAATTCAAATAACATAATCGAAGTTACAATTTTATGAGCATCTCAAGTAAGGTGGACGTCGTTTCCCTGTTCCTTCAAGGGACATCCAAGCCCTGCTATCTTGTAGAAACTTTTGGAGTAGGTGATGGTCAACATATTAAATTCTAGTAAGCAATGACTCTAATATGCAACTTATCAAAATCTAAGCTTTTAGCTATTTGTGTTTAAGACATTCAATATCAACAAATTGGCAGCAAAATAAAAAAGTTCCTATTTGGTTGTCATTCAAACAAATATCAAAATTTAAAATGTATAAAGATATTTACCTGCCCTCTCCCTACAGCACAGACCTCTTGCGTTGTGCAAATCGACCCAGAACCCATACTAACCCTCAATGCATCTGCTACAGCTTGAATCAAATTCTGTGCTTGATACGAGGTAACAATATTCCCAGCCATAACATCCAACTCAGGGTAAGTATTCTTCTTCACAAACTTAATCATCTCTATCTGAAAAGTCGAGTTACCCTGTGAACTATCCAGCACTACTACATATGCACCTGCCTTCACCAAATGCTCCAATCTCAATTTATCTTCAGGCCTCGTCCCAATTGCTGCACTAACCAAGAAATTTCCCTCCTTATCCAAAGAAGGAATCCCCAATGCAGGATAACCTTGAATCCTCTCTTTCACTATCCAAAGGTAAACACATCAACAACTTCACCATCTTTGGTAAACACATCAACAACTTCACCATCTCTTTCACTAACCAAAGTTAAGTAATCCAACTTCCTTGCTGCTAAAAACGCAGCAGCCTGCTCAGATGTATAACTCGGCGGAGCCGAAACAGTCGATTCAAACATATAATCCGCAACATGAACATATTTATCACTCAATTTCTCCCAATCTGACTTCCCAACAACACCTAACAACTTCGATTTCGAGTTCCCAGACTTAGTAACAAAAATACACGGCGACGTAGCGAATTCACCAGCAGAATCAATCGAATTCGAAGGTTTTTTAAAGATTAAATCAGCAAACAAGGGTATATGACGAGACTTAGCTTATCGAATAAAAGCATCTTGCTACAAATTAAAGCTGGGCAACTGCAAGTACCAAATCTGGCACCACTCATATCAGATTCTGCTTGACTGCTAGTAATGCATTCACTGTACACAAATTCGGCTACTCCAATTAAACACCAAGAAGAATTTTCAAAACACAAACACCATATCACTTTCGAGTTGCACTAATCATTTAACCATATATATGAGTTGTAAGTGACATACCTTCAATGGGATCGGTAAGCTGATCTCCACTAGAATAGAGAGTAGTCAACAACAACAATACCAGGAGAAGAAGAAGGTTGAAATCAAATGTTTAAACTTAAATGTAATCACCACCAACATGAGAAGCTTGAAATTAAGCAGGAGAGATTCAAGTTCAATCAATGATTATCAGAACTTGATGACCTAATTCCATTGATTCACATCAACTTGAGAAACGATGGCGGTGCTGGTGATGGCGATAAGAGAAATGGAGATTGAATCTATATGAAAATCCTAAGAAATGTAAACTAGTTTAAACACACAATCGATTGTTTACCTTCTGATATAATCTTCATGTAGATTGTTCTTATCGATCTTTCAAATCGATTTTCAAACTGAAATGGTGGTGACAGTAGTGGTGATGGTGATGGAGATGGCTGAGTAGAAAAGAGAAATAGAGATTTTCCAGATCTGGAAAGGAAAAAGAAATTATTGATTTTCCTGTTAAAACTATACTCACCGTCGGTGATGGTGGTGGCGGAGGTGGTGATGGTTGGTGTTGGTGCTGATGGTGGTAGCGACGGAGGAGGTTTCAATTTTGGTTTCTCTGGATATGTAAATCCTAGACGGGGAAGAAGAATAAGAACCGAACATAAAAAAAAAGGTAAATGTGGAAAGCACAATATACGTTAGTGGGCCTATAGATGGGGAAGGGTATATTTATTGTATGATGAGGGTAGTTGTGTATCCCATCAGAATTGAGGGCAATTATATAATTCCCACTTTTTAATTTTGATATTTGTTTGAATGACAACCAAATAGGAACTTTTTTATTTTGCTGCCAATTTGTTGATATTGAATGTCTTAAACACAAATAGCTAAAAGCTTAGCTTTTGATAAGTTGCAGATTAGAGTCATTGCTTACTAGAATTTAATATGTTGACCATCACCTAATCCAAAAGTTTCTACAAGATAACAGGGCTTGGATATCCCTTGAAGGAACAGGGAAACGACGTCCACCTTACTTGAGATGCTCATAAAATTGTAACTTCGATTATGTTATTTGAATTTGTAGTAATTCTAAGAGAGTAATATAATATCATGAAGTTGTTTGGAGGCACTGAAATACGCTTGTCATGTAGACTGTTGCATGATTTCGGGCTACATCGTGACTTTTTCCGATTTTTGGATTATGGAATTCATTTTTTTAAGAGTGCTAACCTTTCTTTAAACAAATTAGGCAACATCTGTTTATAAGGTTTCATATGTTGCTTCGCGAAGTGGTGTCCCTGTGATTGCTGATGGTGATATTTCAAAATCTAGACTTAGTTCTGCTAGTTGTAGTATATATTTCTCTGACCAGTAGGGACAGTACCTTTCCCATGAAACCACTTTGACTAATTTTTTATGTTTGTTTATGATCCCACACTTACTGTGTTTATGCTATGATTTTGTTTTTTATTTTCTTGTTTATATGCTTGTTTATGCTTGTTTACCAGTAGGGACAGTACCTTTATATGCCTGCTTATATGCTTTTTTCTTTTCTTGTTTACTGTGTTTATGATTGTTTACCAGTAGGGACAGTACCTTTATATGCTTGTTTATGGTAGCATAAGTGATTCAGTAGAAATTGACCTTAGTTTAGGGAGTCAACAACCAATGTTCCTGTATCAACAATAGAAAAATGGTATCAATAACCAAGGTTTGTGTATCAACAATAGAAAAATGGTATCAACAACCAATGTTTGTGTATCAACAATAGAAATTGACCTTAGTTTAGGGAGTCAACAACCAGTGTATCTGTATCAACAATAGAAATCGACCTTAGTTTAGGGAGTCAACAACCAAGGTTTGTGTATCAACAATAGAAAAATGGTATCAACAACCAAGGTTTGTGTATCAACAATAGAAAAATGGTATCAACAACCAATATTTGTGTATCAACAATAGAAATTGACCTTAGTTTAGGGAGTCAACAACCAGTGTATCTGTATCGACAATAGAAAAATGGTATCAACAACCAATATTTGTGTATCAACAATAGAAAAATGGAATCAACAACCAATATTTGTGTATCAAAAATAGAAATTGACCTTAGTGTTACCATCTGTATCAACAATAGAAAAATGGTATCAACAACCAAGCTTTGTGTATCAACAATAGAAAAATGGTATCAACAATCAATTTTGACAAATATTTTTGAATTTTTGATTTTTTGGATCAACAAATATTTTCAGTTTTTGACGCATAAAATTAATGGCGGCGGCGGAGTGACGGGGCGGTGGCAGCGGAGTGACGGCGGCGGCGGCGGAGTGACGGGGCGGCGGAGTGGCGGCGGTGGAGACAACAACAGTGGTGGTGGCGGAGTGGTGGCGGCGGCAGAGTGGTGGTGGCGGCGGAGTGGTGGTGGTGGCGGCGGTGCTGTTGGTGGTGGTGAAATGAAATAATAGAAAAATCTAATTTTTAATGGGTAAGATTTTTAAATGGAAAATAATATTTTAAGTGAGGGTATTAAGGTAATCTATATTTTAATGGATAAGGTATTTAAATGATAGGGGTATTTATATTGTTATATAAGGGTATTTGTGTTGGGCCTCTATAATAGGGGCATTTAATAAATTTACCCTAACTAGAAAGATGCAAAACTCAACCATTAGAGATCTCTGTGCAACTTCCCTGAGAAGAACCTTAGGGTTAAAAGAAATTATAATCACTGAAGTTTCAAATGAATGGAAAAATACCATGGTAGGAAAATTGTTCTCAAAAGATCCAATTGATACTGAGGATGTGAGGAAAGCTACAATCTCCTTATGGAAAAGATACAAAGTAAAAGAAGTCTGTGGTATTGACAAGAATGTATTCTTATTCAAGTTCCACTCAGAAGATACAATGCATGTTGTTCTTAAGAAAGGGCCATAGAATGTTCTCAAATGTTTGCTTAATCTTAAAATCTATGATCCCTCTATTAAAGTTCAAGACCAAAAGTTTACTCACCAAGAATGGAGTGTTCAATTTCAGCATCTGCTTTTAGAACATCATTCTCAATATGTAGTTAATGATGCAATTAATGAGCTAGGTGAAAAAGTCTCGATTTACCCAGAGAATTGTAGACCAGGAGCAGGAAATCCAATTTCAGCCAGAGTGAAAGTTGATTTATCAAAACCTCCCCATCGAGGTGGATGGTGGAACACTGCTGCAGGGTGGGTTGCTTGGGTTCGATATCATTGGGAGAGACAATCTCATAACTTATGCAAGGATTGCTTCATCTTTGATCACAATGATGATGAGTGTGCCAATGTAGCTGAGGATTTGAAAATTCGGTGATACACAAATGAGGAATACATAGCGCATATTCAATAACTAGCAATAGCTTATGGTGTGGAAATTATTGAGGATATTGATGTAATGGTGCAACAAATATGTGCAGCAAGCCAAGCTCAGTTAGCAAAAATCAATGCAGAAGGGATTGAAAAAGGCAAAAAATTAAAGAGATCTAGAAACAATGAAGTTGACAGTGGTTTTTCAGAGGATGATGAACTATGTGGAATCTCACAGAACCAAAGACTTGATACGAATGCTGGGGAAGGGACATCTTTTACGGTGACTGATGAAATGGAACACGATCTAATTGAAGAAGGAGTGCAAGCTGAGAAGGAGTATCTTCATGATACTAATGAGAACCATGTTGTTACAGTATTAATTCTTCATTCCTTATCTTTCCTTAACTACCAACATTATTTTCTAAGTTGTGTCTTTACTATTTTTAGTTGTCAAAATTTGCTTGCAGCTATGAGAATTTTATCCTGGAATGTCCAGGGTTATGGTAACAAGAACACTATAGCCCATCTTAAGGATTTAGTGAGAACTAATGACCCTACAATTATTTTTCTATCTGAGACTAAGTCCCATTACAAAAAAAATGGAAAAGTTAATTAAGCCACTTAATTATCCTAACCATTTTATTGTGAACACAGTTGGAATTGCAGGTGGCCTTTGTATACTCTGGAAAGATGGAGTAAATCTAAAAATCCTTAACTCTGCTTATAATGTGGTGAATTGTGAATATTATATTGATGCTAGATCTAAAATTCTTATGTCCTGTATGTATGGTGCTTTGCAAAATGGGAACATGGATGATCAATGGAATTTTGTGAAAAATTTCAGTGAAAACATTAGCTTGCCATGGATATTAATTGGTGATTTGAATTTCATTCTTAGTAATGATGAAAAGCAAGGAGGAAACCCTCATACTCAAACTGCTCTTGATATTGCTAGAAATTTTGTTGATGATTTAGGTCTAAAAAGTGTCGATTTTACAGGTAATCCCTTTACCTGGTCTAATAAAAGACATAGAATTGACCTTATTCAGGAAAGACTAGATAGAGTTTTAGGGGAATGATAATTGGTTTAATCTTTATAACGAATGTCATGTTTACCATCTATCCCCCATAGAAAGTGACCACAGGCCTATTGTCTTAACTAGCTCTAGAGTTTCTAACCCTGTTAGAAGACCTATAATATTTAATAGGTGTTGGCTAGATGATCCAAGTTGTAAAGACCTCATTAAAGAAAACTGGAATGCTTGTAATAATGGCTCTGCTGCTTTCAGACACAAAAACAACTTAAAACATGTTAAGTTTGTTTAAAGGACTGGAATATCCACTCTTTTGGCCATATTCAAACTAATATTAGCAATATCAATAACCAACTAGAGTAACTTCATTCTCAAGAGGTGGTAGATACCAATGATAATAGGATTGTTAGTCTCTTAGATGAGCTTAATAAATGGCAGAATATAAAGGAAGATTTCTGTAAACAACGTGCTAAGGATGACACTCTTGCTTTAGATGACAGGAATACTAGATATTTTCACAATAGAGCCAATTATAGAAAGAGAAGAACTCAGATTGAGGATATTCAAGACTCTACTGGTATTTGGATTACTGATAGGGATGGAATAACTTCTAATTTATTACATCATTTCTCTAAGATGGGTAAGACAGGTAATCCCTCAAAAGACAGAAACATTTTTGATCATATCACTCCTTGTGTCTCTGCTTCTGATAATATAGCTTTGTTAAGAATGCCCTCCCATGAAGAAATAAAAGACGCTGTGTTCAAAATGAAACCATGGACCTCACCTGGTCCAGATGGTTTCCCCCTGGGTTTTATCAACAGTTGTGGGATATTATTGGTAATGATACTGTTCAAATGGTGCTAAAAAAAATTCACAGCAAGTTCATTCTAAAAGAGAATAATCACAATTTTATTTCTTTGATACCTAAAATAGATTTTCCTAAGAATGCTGCTGATTTTAGACCTATAAGTTTGTGTAATACTTCATATAAAATCATTTCAAAACTCATATCCAATAAATAGATTAAAACCATTACTGAGAAAAATCATCAGCCCTTTTCAAACTGCTTTTGTCCAAAATAGACTCATGACAGACAACATTGTCATTGCACATGAAATTGTTGACACCCTCAAGAAACATAAATCCAAAAAAGGTCTTATGGTTGTAAAACTTGACATGAGTAAAGCTTTTGATAGGATAGAATGAAGTTTTTTGGAGGGCTGTTTGAAATGCCATGGTTTTGATAATGATTTTTGCAAGATGATAATGCAATGTGTGTCAACAGTTTCCACTTTTGTGCTTCTAAATGGTGCCCCAGGTGAACAATTCAAACCAACAAGGGGATTGATACAAGGTGACCCCTTGTCTCCTTACCTTTTTATTTTGTGCATGGACATTTTCTCTAAAGCTCTAATGTATGCTGAAGATAACAATCTTATTAAAGGTATAAAAGTTACTCATGCCTGCCCTTCTGTGTCTCATATTTTCTTTGCAGATGATCTTTTAATCTTCACCAAGGAAAATCCTAAAGAGGTTAGACATCTCAACTCTATCATTGAAAAATTTAGTAGTATATCTGGACAAGCCATAAACTTTGATAAGTCTGGACTTGCTTTCAGCCCTAAAACTTGTAGCCAGGATAAAAATACCATTACTAATATTCTTAATATTAGAAGAATGGGTTTACAGGAGGATTATTTATGAGTTCCATTGCTGCTTCAAAGGAAAAAAACTGAAAGTTTCTCAGGTATGTTTGATAACTTTGGGTGCAGATTAGGTAATTGGAGAGCTAAGCATTTAAACCAACCTGCTAGGACAGTTCTCACTCAAACTGTTTTAGGCAGCATTGCTACTCATCATATGAGTGTGTTTCCTATGCCTAAAAAGTTAACTGATAGAATGGATGGTATTCAAAGAAGGTTCTTGTGGGGTAAGAGTAATAAAAATAGATGTTTCTATTTCAAAAACTGGTCTACAGTTGCTAATTCTAAAAAAAAAAAGTGGTCTGAATATCAGACAATCTTCTCTTTTTAATCAAGCTTTCTTAGCTAAATTATCCTGGAGAATGTTACAGTATCCTAATGCTTTGTGGGTTCAGATTTTAATGCATAAATACATCCCTAATTGCTCTCCTCTTTCAGATGAAATTAGTACTAATGGAATTTGGATTTAGAGAGGAATTTACCAAGGCCTGCAGATTGTCAAAAACATTGCTGCTAAGAAATTGCTAATGGCAGGGACATTAACATATGGAAAGATAGGTGGTTAACTAACATGTTTACATCTCAATGTTTATAGCTCTGTTGGTAATTTGGATTTGATCTCTTGGTTAACTAACATGTTTACAGCTCAAAATTTCAATGATGTGCAGCTGCAGGTAAGGATAAGGTTTGTTGGTTGCATTCTGTGGCACATCTGGAAACTCAGATGTGCTATAATTTTTGACAATGCTCGGTTCAAGCCAAATAGTTTTATCCGGGACTTGAAAATCTTTATTTCTGATGTTGAAGCATAAATAAAACACCCACAGTGTATAAGCAGAAATAGTTCTGTACCTCTGAAGTGGTTGGCACCTGTAGATTATGAAATAAAAATAAACTTTGATGTCTCTTTTATTAATAAAAGGTTACCAGTAGGTGTGAGACTAATAGTTCGCAATTCTGCAGGAACATTCATTGCAGCAAAAGGGAGTTCATCCACAATAGTAGATGAGGAGCAAGGGGAGGCTATCGCAGCGCTGGAAGCAATGAAATGGGATAAAGAGAGGAAGATAGCAGCGCTGCACTTGGAAGGTGACAACATCAATGTAGTGGATGCAATAAATGGAATCACTGGGAGAATAAATTGGACAACAAATAGTGTTATCCAAGAGTGTCTTGTTTTACTTAGTCATTTTAATAGATGAAAATGTTCTCATGTTAAAAGAGAAGCGAATAGAGTGGCTGATGATCTAGCAAAATATGCAAGATCTAATGCAAACTCGGTTTTGTATGATTACCCTCCAGATTTCATAGTTAGAAATCTGGAGAAAGACAATGTTCAAGTTTGATTTCTCAATATATTCATTTTCCTATAAAAAAAAATTTTGGTGTTTGGTCATTAACGATTAACTAGATTTTTTATCTGATTTTTTTATCACTTTTCTGCATCACCTTCAACCTCCAAACTTGGAAATTTAAATGAAAAATCAAAACTAGAAACTTGATTCAAAGGTCTGGAGATTTAAGTTCCTTGTTCGTTTTTTTATCTAAACTTGTCAATTTTTTGGATATATTAATTAAACACCCCCTAGATTTTCACCTTTAAAAATACCCGTACCACATTATAAATATGTCTTTCATCTTTTAAAAACTTTATCCGCTTGGAATGAAGGTGCACTTAGAAATAACGCGCAATTGGGGGATATAGAAAAAGGTTAAACATGGAATATACATAGTAAATCAGAGTCACCCCCTATCCATGCAATTTAGATAATTCCTAATCCACTCCCACTAATCATGTTTAGTGGTTAATTATAATTAGCTAAGTTAATAGATTAGTTTGATAAATCACTTCACCTGGGTGAGAGTAGAAGGAATTTTTTTGAGGTAATAGGAAATTGGTTAAAATGAGTGTTGATAGTGAACAAAGAGATGTCTCCGAGTCTTCTGAACAATGGTTGTATGTTGAATCTTCAGCTGATCTTGCATTCTCCATTATCATACCTGAAAAATAGAGTGTCGGCATAGATGAAGTATGAATACCATGTCGGCAACCTTTTTACCGGCAGGCTCTTCATAGTTTTATCCATGCCGTCATATGTTACAAAATGTACAGAAAATTGGTACTCTCAACTTATCGTGTCGGCATTGTAAGTTATTTATCGAGCACGCTGACACCATTTTCTGGCATTGAACACTTGAAAACTAACTACGCCGGCACAATTTTCCGGCAGGGTCTTCATCACTTTCGGCATGGTCTTCACCACTAATACAATACCGATGATATGTAAAAAGAAAATCGGTTTCAAAGTAAGGAGCCGATGGAGAAGGAGAAGAGGATTTGAAAAGGGATGGGGAATATTTATGTTTGATTTAGTTTTTATTTGTTTTAAAAGGTACTAGCATAAACTATTGGATGGGGAAATTAATTCATATCCCCCAATTAGTTTCAATATCCCCAAATTGCGCGTTCCTTAGAAATAAAAAACTTTAATAATCTATGAAACATAATATCTTTCTTTATTTCAAAAAATGATAATTTTCTTTCTCAATCACTCCACCACCACCTCCAACTCCACCACCTACATTGCACCTCCACCGGCATCACTCCACAACCACCACCAACATTCCACCATCACCAGTCCACCACAAATCACCACCACCAACAGCCCACCACTACCATCACTACCACTATCACCTTCAATTCCATCGTCTTTGCGCCGTCTCCGCCAAGTTGATAACAAATTTTAAAATTCATTGAGGTCCATATTTGTTGTCAACAACCGAAGTTGACACTAGATTTTTATGTCGACAACCTAAGTTGACACCAAATTTTGATCTCAACAACCGAAGTTGATATCATATCTGGTGTCAACAACTCAAGTTGTACCAAAATTGAAAATTCAAAAATTATTTAGGTCCACATTATGGTGTCAACGACCCAAGTTGACATCAAAATCTGGTGTCAACAACACAAGTTGATACCAAAATCTGGTGGCACCACCGCCGCCGTCACCACCACTACTATCACATGAAACAATAAATGAAATTACAATTTTCATCGTAATCTTTATTAATATAAAAGGGTATTCATAGGATTCAAAAATAAATGAATTACATATTAGAAGATTATGGGTATAATTATTGATAGATAAGGGTATTTGCGCAAGAAGTACATCAAAAGAAGGGATATTTATTCAATTTCCACCAATATAATCCAATTTTTTATCTCAAATTTTATTTTGAGATCAGGAGATTTGGATTTAGGTTTTTATTGATTCAATTTCAAGACCCGATCTATTCATAACGATTCGGTTTATATGTTCTTCTTTCATTGCAGAGATTCTTTTAGATGATTGTTTTTGTTTTTGTACTGATTTAGCTTGGTTTTGTTGGTTATCTCAATGTGATTCATCTTCTTATAGGTTTTAGAATTTTATTTATGGTATTTTTATGTTAGAAACAATTTGTCTCCATGCTTTGGGATCCAACATACTGTGTTTGCTCCAAATTTTGAAGCCAACTTGGTTTTGGAGTCATTGGTGTCCACATCTGTTTGCTGACTCTAAAATTAAAGATATCTTGGTTTTGGGGATTCCAAAATTTGGAAAAAACTTATGCTTGTTGACTCCATATTTGAAGACAATTTATGTTTGTCAAATTCATAGATGGAGCCAACTTGGTTTATGGATTTCGGAATTTTAAAAATCTATGGTTCTCAGTTTGTTTTATATGATTCTAAGAAGAAAAGGGAAAGGTCATTTAGGAGCTTCTTCACCAAGTTTTCTTTTGAAGAGGTGCCCCGAATTTATTAACTCAAATATAAGTTACATCTCTAGGGAATGTGACCCCATTTCTGTCATCAATTATAATGCTTAAAATAAAGGTTGGGCAGGTGTCTTGCCAGACTATTATTGATGGCGTTGTCGGTTGTTGTTGTTGGTGTTTCACTGCTTGGTAGACGTGTCCCAATTTCGTATTATTGATTTGTTTTAGTAGTTCATTGATTTCTGCAAGAATATCATGCTATTGATTTTTTGTAGTAGTTTATTAATTTCCTCCATCATGCTTTGTAAGTATCAAGGTTGTAGTTGTAGTTGTCGTTGTTGTTTTTTTTTTTTTTGTTATTGTTGTTATTGTTGTTGTATGATTGAGATCGATTTTGCCTTAAACCAAACATTGGTCCATTGTTGTTGAACCACTATTCTTGGTGCTAGTACAAGTCACCATGTTTTTGTTGAAATTACCGTGGTGTTGCCTAGTGGTGCTGCCATTGTCAATAATAATCTTCTGGTATTGTGTCTGCAAATAATCCTCACTCCTGCTGTTCCTGGGAATTCTTTAGCCACTTCATCGGTGTTAATTTTGATAAAATCCTCCGGAGGTGGTTCCCATCCTACTTGTATTGTAGTAGTGGAGTTATTCGTTTGTCAGTGTTGTAGGATTGGTGGTAGGTCCGGAATATTGGTAAGAGATGTTGTTGATCCCAAGTGCATTCTTCAAACATTACCTTTATAATTTGAGTTATTTGATTCGAAGTTTGTTTTTGTTGCTTGTATATCCATAATTTTCTTGCTAGCCATAAGTGTCATATTGTGAAGCCAAAGAGCACTTTTGTTGAGGATGGTCGTTGTATGTCCATTGCTTCTTGGATATTGGTTGGTTGTTGTAGAGTTTTTGCATGATTTTGGTTTTTGGGGATGTTGGGTGGTATGTTCAGGTTGGTGAAAAGTTGCCACACTGATCTTGCATGACTGCAAAGGAAAAAAGGTGGTTAATTGTTCGTAGGGATGTCATGCATGTAGGGCACAAGTTTGTTACTATAATGTGCATTCGTGCTAGTGTGTTGAAGGTTGGTAAATCTTCCAGAGTGACTTTCCATGGAAAAATCCTGATATTTGGTGGGCATTTTAAGTTCCAGATGTCCTTGAAATTTAGTGGTTGTAGTGGTTGTGTGTATGTGTAAGTTGGTGGTGAATGAATGGTTGTTTGGTTTAGTGAGTGATGTTGTTGGTTATTTTGGGTTTTTTTGTTTATCAGAGTGATGAGGAGTTGATATCCAAGACTTAGCGCGTGTAATTTCCTGTTCTTGAGAAAGGCCAAATTATGTTATTTGGGGTTGGATCCCGATGTAGATGAATGTTGGTGATATGGTCTGGAGGGTGTTGCAGGTTGCAGAGTCTGCCTTGCATGAGTAGATCTTTCCGCAATCCTCGTTATGGTTCTATGTGTCGCGCCGTCTCTTTAACATTGATTGAGTATGTGATGGTGTAACCGCCGGGTCCTTGTGCTTTTTCATAGCCAATTGTATCCAGAGCTCGTGATATCTTCCGGAGAGACAGGTGCCAATAAGCTGGTTGATTGGGCCCGTGGTGATTCTTGGTTTGACACAA
Organism: Papaver bracteatum; assembly: GCA_023529315.1. Lineage (NCBI taxonomy): Eukaryota > Viridiplantae > Streptophyta > Magnoliopsida > Ranunculales > Papaveraceae > Papaver > Papaver bracteatum. The sequence goes on from JAJJWX010001293.1 coordinate 901,993, forward strand.
TCGAATAGTTTCATATCAATTAATATTGCAGGTGCCTGGTATTTCTCAGTGAAGTGTTTGACCATTAAATATACGATCTCTTTGTGGTATCCACCCATTCATTTCGTTCATTTCAGAGCTTCCTGATGGTATTACTTCTTCTGTGTATTGTCGCATGAGTATGTAAGTAGGTGGTATTTAGATATTCCAGTTATTGCCATTGCACACGTGATCTTGTTTTCAAGAAATTTCATAGTAACGAGAGAGTGCTAAATGTGTATTACTAGCTTCTAGTTCCTTTTGTAGCCAATACATGATAGTTGGTCCAACATGTCTTGCACATTGGGATTGGGCCTGCTGGATTTGCATTTCAGCTCCACGGATAAGATTTGGTAGATGGACAAATGTGAGCTTACTCCGTTGTTATAGAGAAGTTGTGGTATCCATCATCTTGGTGAGTATATTTTAAGGAGAAAATGGGTTGCATGAATTTTTCCAAGCAATTTTCGCCATCGTTCTCATTTGGGGATGTAATAAACAAAGATGATCGATTCAGAAATTCGTAGTTATGCGCCTCAAGATTGTTTTTTCTTTGAGTAGCAGAGGTGCATGATCTGATATTATTCTTGGAAGGTGTCGTGCCATAGCGTGAGAATGTAGAGTGGGCCTAGGCAGAGCTTAAAGGTGTATTCATATATATATGCATGAGTTTTTTAGTATTGTATTTCCTTTTTTCCATAAAGGTTATGGCTTTTGTCCCCTTTATGTTTAGTTTTCCTTCTCCTTCATTGATAATTTTTTTGTGAGTCTCTCTACGAAAGAATTACTCCCTCCTACCCTAAATAGATGACCTATACAATTTACAAGGGAATATTTCTAAATCTATCCTTTTAATTAATAATTGTAGGTGTAAGAAATATGTACTCTAATTTGATAGTCATGTTTATATTTATTACGTAGGTGTTTTAAAATAGTTCAATGGTATAAAATTTATGAATATCCATGGTATAGTTTAAGAGGTAATTATCCATAAAGATATATAAATGTAAAAAAAAAACTTAAAAAAACTCTCATCTCCTCCTTGCCTTAAAATTTGTGCAAACTTGAACTATATCATCTATTTAGGGAGGTAGGGAGTAATATTTAATCTCCCTAGTTTGAGGCCTATGTTATTTATTTGAGGCCTATAGATTTCTTCACCCACCTAGACTAAGGGGGAAAAGGGTGTCTAGACTAGGTAAAAGTACTAAGTTACCTTTAATATTAAAATTCAATCCTAAATCTTATCCTTTTAAATTTTAAACCTATTCAAATTCTTTCAATACTAAAACCCATTCAAATCATTTTCCTCAAACTAAAATTAAAACCTAACTTCATCAATCGATTCTAACTATATCGATCGACTTAAAGAAAACTCCCTTTAAAAGAAAATCAAATTAAACATCGTCGATTGCAGCCCATTACTCTTAAATATACTTGTGATTGATGTATCCATTAAAAATTGAATATTACAAACAATCTTGGGTTTATGCGTTTGACCATAATCGATCGAAGCCCATGTCTATACTGAATGATTCCTACGATAATATGTCTATATTCATGACCACATCAACCGGTTATTCTGTATGTGTTTTCTGGTTAAACAACATTTAACCAGAATCAGTTGGTGTTCATGCCCATGTCACCCTATTCTGGTATGAAAGAATACTCAGTTTTCTGTATATTTTTTTGCTAGAATCGGATTATGTAAATGTCCACATAAACCGATTCATTAACCATGTTTGAATTTTTGTCACAAAAACTGAAAGTTTTATATTTATATTATAGATCATGAAAATACGAGTTGAACACGAAAAGAATGAGGTCATTCCGACATTGGACGAAGAAGTTATAAGCAAAACAGTCAAAGAAATGTCCAGATTTACAATCGGTTGACATGGGCATGTATGTAAACCGATTCTAGCGGAATTTTTTTTACATAAAAACTCTTGAATTTTACAACCGGTCTATGTTCTAAGTCTTATATACCGATTCCTAGACTCGGTTTATTACTGCATGAACATATACCGATTCTGGGTTGAGATTTTCAAAAAAAAAAAAAAAAAATATTTTGATGATGATTTAAGATTAGTTAATTTCTAGGTTAATAGGATTTAACGTCAACTAATCACCTGAATTAAACTAATTAATCAATAATAAATTAGCCATTAAGTAAAATAATTAGATAAGGGGTTTTTCATTTTACTTCGAAATGTTTTTTTTGTCTTGTAGTGGCAAACCTTAAATGATATGAATAGACCCCAAACTAGGAAGGTTATTTAATGCAGTTGAATTTTTATTTCATGTACAGTTGAATAGTGTAGTTTATGAATCCCATAATCTCTTTTTCATCTGAAAACTTTCCTAATAACCACAATAAAAATCATTCAATAACACAGCGGCACAAAATGTTTAATGAAAGGTTCGCCCACATACAATAAAGCTCTCCATAAGAATCACTTTTCGGAATATCAAACATCATATTATAAAGAGATTATATAAAACGTATGTGTATCCAGAAATTGTAGATTAGTTAGTATGTTTCTCAATTAACTTGGTCAATACGATTTTTGAACCCTACTCCTTTAAATGGAATGTTGAATTGCTTAACCAAACATTCACTCCTAACATCGTCAACATGATTAGAGGTCTGCACATTCCGGAACTACAGATCCCAAACAAACCAATTTGTCCTCACTCCAAATATAGTTAATACACGGTAAAAGGCGGATATGATGTATTAACAAAAAACATGTCCCAAGAGCACACAAATGCCCTACCACCAAATACAGCCGTACTAAACAACTAGAGATATAAAAATATTTGGAGAGCAAATTGCCCACAAAAAAATCGAATTTTCATGTGGAAAGTCAGTCACATGGACTTCCAACCTTTGAGACATTATATACATCAGCATCTTCCCTAGATGCAACCACCGGGTGGAATCAAACCAGCATTGTTTGTTTGAATGTGATGGAGCAAAACAAACGCGGATACTCATGTGCTCATATATGAATGGGGAAACAACTCACACAGCCCTTACAACCAGCTCGTCATGCCGGCATACCCACTGCAAAACATGACATATCATTAGACACCACAACGACAACACATCCTAAATAAGGCAACATCGACAAAGAACAATAATACAATACAGAGCAGCAGGATCCAAGAGATTTTTAGGAGTTTATCAATTTGGCAGACATAAAAGAAGCGTTCACCATATGCTGCTTCACACCATGGAACATAGGGTTCGCTAGAAATGCAAGAATACAAAACAACAAAATATGGATACCACTACAAATCTTCCAAATTGCATTGGTTATGAGTCAAGAATATACTTGGGCCATTAAAATCATTTGGGTGAGATGCATACTGCCATCCCAACATTGGCTCAAAATCAACACAGATGAAGCAAGCAAATGCCAACCTAGAGGACCACCCAAGGTGGCAGATGTGGGATGGATATGTAGGAATTCACAAGGTTTGGTGGTGATGGCTATAGCAGCGCCCATTGGGATCACTACAGCTCTAGTAATTGAGACCTGGGCCTTTTTATTGGCCACCAGAAGGGCGGTAGCACAGGGATGGAAGAATATCCAGTTCAAAACTAATTCAGGGACGCTGCTTTAACTATTGAAAAACATAAACAACCAAACGCCTTGGATCATTCAAAACATAATAACGGAGATACAAGACCATCTACAAAAGTTGGAACAACATGCCATCTTACATTCGTACAGAGAGGCGAATCAGGCAGCAGATGGAATGGAAAACTTCGCGACACAGCTACAAATACTAATAGGAGGAAACATTCACACATGTATTTGGGACAACACATGTCCATAATTCCTAAATGTAATTGTATGAATGTTTCGATGGGGCATTCTAAGAGAAGTCCAAAATTAATAATAATTAACTAGTCTTCAAAAAAAAAACTAATTTTACAATACCTGTTAGTAAACGAACTCATATTTAGCATTGTAGCAGGGTCTTCATGTTTCATCAATGTGATGCCAACTATTCCTAAAGGGAGTTTTTTGTTTTTTTCCGGACAAATTTACGATAAGGAGGTTACCTATATTAGGTTTTATATGGAGAATTTTTACTGAAACGAAAATCTCATCATAGAACTGCTACTAACAATTAAAGAACTAAGAATTAGTTGTTTTCACATCTTACAAATTCGGATTCAGACGTACAATGTTATAATTATGCAATTAGAAAAACCCTTCGCCTAATTTACCCAATGGTGTATGGATAGGATAAATAACTCTGAATAATGAATAAACAAGGAACTCTATGAATATAAAACATATCGAAATACTCCAGTGAAGCTTCAAACATATCAAAATAATCATGGCTGCTAATCCGGGTGCCACCCATAGTGAGGATAGAATGGCTCTGAGGCGTCATAGCAGAGTTTCCTTACACTTCATCTATTATGACGGCTATGGAAGTAGACCATTGGGATTACTACAGCTCTAAGATGGCAGGCACAACAACTAACACTCAAAATTGGAAGAATTTAGTAAAATCTGGTATAAAACCATCCTGAGAGGGAGAAGAAGAAAACTAAAATTCAATTTCATTCAATTTATGTCGTCATAGCAGAGTTTCCTTACACTTTCATTGGCTCAACCCTAATCAAAACCAACTAACTACAAGCGGACACATGTCCAGATATAACGGCTAATCTAAACATCTAGCTTATTTTTATAACAACACCCAATTTTTATTCTACGGGCACACCCAGTACAAACTTAGACAGACACATGACAATACCCCTCCGAGAAAATAATCCTTTTCCTCAAGGATTGAAGTGTGGTAAATGAGAAGAGATATGAGAAGCGTCCTCCCAAGTAGCTTCATATGATATGGTGTTAGACCAGTGGATCAAAATCTGGGTGATTGAGTGAGTGCCTCTGGTGATAGTGCGTCTGTCCATAACTGCAATTGGTGTGACTAGCACCTGGCCATCATTATCAACCAATGGAAGTTTTAGAGAAGGAATGTCAGTGACTCCAATGTGTTGCTTTAACTGTGAAACATGGAAAACGGGGTGTATGCAAGCTTTTGGTGGTAGTTACAGCTTGTAAGAAACTAAGCCAATTTTCTGGGTTATGGAAAAAGGTCCATATTATTTGGCTGGCAGTTTAAAATTCATCCTAAGAGAAACATAAGTTTGTCTATAGGGTTGGAGTTTGAGGTAGACCATGTCTCCCAATGCAAAGACTCTGTCAGCTCTCTTCTTGTCAGCAAAAAAATTCATGCACTCCTGAGCTTTGGACAATGCCTCCTTGAGAAGATGCAACATTTCAGCTCTTTGCTTCAGGTACTTCTCAACTGATGCCATAGATGAGACAGTAGTAGATTGAAAATCCAAATGAGGTGCTTCATAACCATATAGGTCTTTGAAGGGTGCTTCATAACCACTCAGCTAAGTCTAACCACTGCACCCACTGCTTTGGTTGATGGTAGTCATGCATCTGAGGTAATTTTCAAGGCATGCATTTACCCTCTCTGTATGTCCATAAGTCTGAGGGTGGTAGGATGTACTAAGCTTCAGTTCAGAGCCTAACTTCTTGAACAATTCCTGCCAAAAGGATCTGGTGAAGACCTTGTTCCTGTCTGACACAGTGGAGGCAGGAAGACCATGTAATCTAAAGACATTGTGCAGGAATTCCTTTACTACAAAAGAAGCAGTGTAAGGGTGTTGTAATGGAATGAAATGTCTATACTTGGTTAGCTTGTATACCACCACCAAGATGGAATCTTTTCTTTCACTCTTGGGTAGTCCTTCAATGAAATCAAGGCTGATTTGTTGCCATGCTTGTTCAGGTAATAGAAAATAGGTTGCAGCAATCCAGCAGGTAAAGTATGTTCTCCTTTCTTTCTTTGGAAAATATCACAATTTTTCACCAGAGAGAACACCTTTTGCTTCATTTTAGGCCAGAAAAAATGAGCTTTTGCTCTAATATAAGTAGCTTGCATTATAGAGTGACCCCCAACAGTAGATGCATGTATGGAATGCAGGATTGTAGCTCTGACATTATTACTACTACCAATATACAGTCTAGTTTATATCTTAGCACTTCCTTCTGGTAAGTGTAATGTTGAATGGATGTAGGAGAGATAAGTAACTGAGAGATGAGGTGTTGAGCTTTAGTGTCACCTGTATAGCTAGAAATAACCTCTTGCATCCAATTGGGTTTAGAAATATCCAAGGTGTGGACTGTAGCCTCACTGTGTGGTCTCCTTGAAAGTGCATCAGTCACCTTGTTCTCAACTCCTTTTTTATATTGAATATCATAATCAAACCCCAACAGTTTCATTAGCCATTTCTGCTGTAAGCCATTGTATATTTTCTGCTATAAAAAGTATTTGATGCTCTCATGGTCAGTCTTGATGGTGAAGTGGTGACCTTGCAAGTAGTGTATCCACTTGGTAACAACTGAACCCACAACCATGAGTTCCTTCTCATATGTTGATAAACCCATTTCCCTAGGGCCCAAAGGTTTACTGAAGAAAAAAAAGAAATTAGATTGCATGCTTGCATGAGAACAGCTCATATCCTTGTAGCACAAGCATCTGTTTCTATTACAAATGGTTGGGAAAAATCTTGGAGAGCTAACACTAAAGTGGTAGTCATTGCAGCTTTCAGTGTGTTGAAGGCCTGTATAGCTGATTCATTCCATAAAAAAGAATCCTTCTTCAATAACTCAGTAAGATGTTTACTAATAACTCCATAGTTTTTCACAAATTTTATGTAATATCCTGTGAGTCCCAAAAATCCTCTGTAGGCCAAGTAGTCATTGCAGTAACTTTAGCAGGATCAGCAGCCACTCCTTGTGCAGTAATTATATGACCTAAATACTCCAATTCTGATTGAGCAAAACAATATTTAGATATTTTTGCATATAACTGATGTTGTCTAAGGAGAGAAAGAGTAATATGTAGATGTTTTGCATGAGTTTCCAAGTCAGGGCTATAGACCAAGATGTCATCAAAGAAAACCAAAATTAATTTCCTCAAATGGGGTTGAAAGATCTCATTCATCAAGGCCTGGAAGGTTGCAGAATCATTTGTAAGGCCAAATTGCATAACAGTGAACTCATAGTATCCTTGATGAGTCCTGAAAGATTTTTTGTATATCTTGAAATGTAACTCTGATTTGATGATAACCTGGTCTTAAATCAATTCTTGCAAAGACACAAGCACCATGTAATTCATCTAAGAGTTCCTCAATGATTGGTATAGGGAACTTATCTTTAATGGTGATGTTGTTGAGCTTCATGTAATCCACACAAAACCTCCAGCTATTGTCCTTATTTTTAACTAGGAGAATTGGAGAGGAAAAAGGACTATGGCTTGGCTGAATTACTCCAGAGTCTAACATTTCCTTTACTAGGTGCTCAGTAACATATTTTTGTACATAAGGACATTTGTATGGTCTTTGGTTAATAGGTGTTGAATTTGGTTGAAGGGGAATGGAATGATCCAGTGATCTATGTGGAGGTAGTTGAGTAGGCTCATAAAAAACATCTTGAAAGCCTTTGAGAACAACATCAATAACAGGAGGAATAGGTGATGTAGACTTAACTTCAGTGACAGAGAATAAGCGTCCCACAATGCCATGAGAATTGTTGTTGAAAAATTGTTAGACTCATTTGCTGCCCATTATCATTAAGGAAGGAGGTTTATGAGCCCCAACTAGTGTAATTTTCTCTCCCTGATGTAAGAAGGATATACTCAATGTAGAAAAATTGAATATGATGTCACCTAAACCTCTCAGCCAATATGCTCCAAGTACCACATCACAGCCACCCAAAGCAAGTAATCTCAAATCCCCTTTGAATTGATAATCCTACATTGTCCATTGTAAGGATTTACAAACACCAGAGCTCACAGTATGTTCTCCATTTGCTACTGTAACTAGCAAGTTAGGAGTTGGAAAAATATAACACCCTAGAGATTTTTCCAAATCTGAGTCAATGAAACTGTGTGTGCTACCAGTATCAATGAGAATAAAAATTTGTTGTTTGTTAATGAAGCCTTGAATTCGAATTGTTTCTCCAGTGAAGTTACCTGTAAGAGAATTAAGTGAGATTTCCATATCACTTTCCACTATTGGAGTGTCCTCAGTATCATTAACCTCTTCTGCTTGGGTATTCATTTATGCCTCCTCCTCTGTGGCTACCATTAAGAATAATTTTTGTTTTCTGCAAAAATGGCCTGGACGATAAACTTCAACAAAATTAAAACACATTCCCTGAGATTTGCGTTTTTGCATTTGTTCAGGTGTTAGACGACGAATGGGAAGTGGATTGCGACCAGGAGATTGAGGAAGAATGAATGGTAATGGGAGTAAGGGTGATAGGTTTTGGAGAAAAATTCGAAGTGTTGGATGGTCTGTTATTTTGGAAAAACTTATTTGAGCCTCTCCCTGGCTTTTGCTGGGTATTGAGGGTTTGCTCTTGCATCCTAGCAAGTGAGAAGGCTTGCATTAGCGTAGTGGGATTGAACATACTGACAGCATGCTTAATGTCATCCTTTAAACCCCAAATAAAACTCATCACATAATAATGTTCAGTAAGCATAGGAAATTGACGGAATAATAGAGCTTTGAGATTTTCAAATTGTTCAAAATACTCATCTAATTTAGTAATTTGAGATAACTTACTGAATATGCCCAAGATGTTGTCATTAGCAGGATTTCCGAACCTGATACAGGTGTGTTCAGCTAGTTCATACCATGAAGTAATAGACCTAGTTGTTTGGAGATTCGTTAACCATCTATCTGCCTTCATGTCTAAGTGCATAGCCGCCATGGTAACCTTCTGATGCTCATCTCTGATATTGTTGAGTAAGAAGTACCTGTCACACTTCTGATTCCAGCCCTTTGGGTTCTCTCCATAAAACCTTGAGAAATCTAATTTTGGCATTCGATAGATGTTATTGGGTTCGCGACCTCCTTGCTGAAAGTTGAACATCACACCATTATGGTGAGAAAATTTTGAGTGAGAAGTCTCTGCTCCTGAATCTACATGTTCACCCGATTTCTTGCCTGTAAAATTCTCCATATACTTGAAAAAATCTTCTTTAGAGAGCATAGATTCCCTTATCTCCTTATTTTGCGCAGCGAGTTCAATGTTCTATGAAGAGAGATCTTCAATTTGTTTACTGAAATTTTCTGAGAATTTATGAAGATCTTCATTCACCTTCTTGATGGTGGAATGATTAGCTCCACCCATGGTGAGGATAGAACGGCTCTGAGGCCAATTGTTGTGTTACCACAACAACTAACACTCAAAATTGGAAGAATTTAGTGAAATCTGGTATAAAACCAGCCTGAGAGGGAGAAGAAGAAAACTGAAATCTGGTATAAAACCAGCCTGAGAGGGAGAAGAAGAAAACTAAAATTCTATTTCATTCAATTCATGCCGTCACAGCAGTTTCCTTACACTTTTATTGGCTCAACCCTAATCAAAACCAACTAACTACAAGCGGACACATGTCCAGATCATAACTGCTAATCTAAACAGCTAGCTTATTCTTATAACAGCACCCAATTGTTATTCGGGCACACCCAATACAGACTTAGACACATGACACCAGTTTCCCTGGGGGTATACCAATTGATGTTTTGTATTACGTGGAACTCGGAACACCCCCGAACAATTTGGTATACGGATTAGCAGCATAGTAATTAAAAAAAAATGTTTTAAAAAAACTTCTTTTAAGTCTGCTACATGCGCAAAAAAATCCCTCACTAGGCTGACGAGTTTCTATCCTTGGTATAGAGGAAATAAGGTTTTCACATCCAGTTAGGCGTTATTTATGTTTTCATAGGACTCTTCAGGTGCCCTCAAGAACGTCTTGAGCCGGGCTGATGCAGCTTCCACCTGAGAGATTCCAAATTTAGAATTCAATCAAGAAGATCAGGTCATAAAACAGTATAGTAAAACGATTAGTGTTGGTGCAGAACATGTTCCTTTATCAGTGATCTCATTTCTGAATTTCATATTACTTTCACTTTTGCTGATCATGCTAATGCAAAAATATTTTTGCAACATTACCTGAGCATCCCAATCAGTTTTCCAGGTGAAGTAAATAAGAGCAAGTGTTTGCATTGCGACCCCACATATCATTCCAATCCATATTCCCTGTAGCATAATACCAAGTTAGAGCAAAGAAAAGCCTTCACAATTAGAGGTACTGTATCCTACCTGAGCTTGGAAATGGAAGACATATGCAAGCAGTAGTCCAATAGGAATCCCAATAATATAGTAGCAAGCGATGTTGACATAAGCCACCAGTGTTTGCCAACCAGCACCAATTGCCACCCCTACCAACAGGTTTAGAGAGAAAAGAGACATAATTTAGGAACGGCAAATCAAAAACTAAGAAGACAAGATCTAAGTTTCAAATCTGCATTAGCAATGGAAGATATTTTTGATGGCATAGTGTTTCTGTATATTCCTTTAGCTGAGTTCTTGCCTGAAAGTACTGGTTGAATGCTGTTGAGTAAGACTGAGAAAGCTAGAAGAACTGAGAGACTTGAGACTGCTTTTGCAACCTCATTGCTACTTGAAAACAAGTATGAGATGGAGTTGCCAAAAACCAAAGTCAGAATCCAAAAGACCACTCCAAGTGATACAGAAGTGGTCATGATGACTTTAACAGAGAATTGTGCGGCTTTCACATTCCCTGCTCCAAGTTCGTTTGACACTCGTACACTGTATGAATAGAATATCAGCGGTAACTCAAAATCATAGATATCTGGAAGAAAGATTGAACAAAAAACAACATGAAACTCGACATACCATGCTGCTGTTGCAAAACCAAGGAATATCATAAATTGCCAACCCAAAATATTGAGGCTGTGAATTTTCAGTGCAAAATCCCATTAGTATTGGGGAGTGGAATAATTGACTAGTATAGTCGTTGAAATGTAAACAGAAAGATAACTTCGAAACTGTACCAAATGGAGAAGGCAGAAATAGAGATCTCTGCATGTCTAAGGTATCCTGCCAATAAGACGAGAACCGCATTATACCATAATTCTACACTGTAATCAAAAAGATAAAAAGGAACATCAGTGAGAGTTAGCACTGCCAAGTAGTAACTAAGCAACACTAATTAATCAACAAAGAATGAGAAGCCTAGCATATGAACTAAAATCATGAATAGTTGGAGAGAGAGAGAGAGAACATCTACCAGAGCATCACACCAGATGAGAGTGAAAGCCTAACAACTGGAAGAAGTTCAGAGAATGCGCTTATTGATAAACCTGTCCATGTATCAGGGCACCAACCACCGCAAACATAAATGAATAACCCGATTACTGTTGACCACGTTGAAATAATCATAGCTCCCATTGCACCAGGTACTCCCAAATTCAACTTGATCACAAATACCCATGACAAGATTATATGTAAAACAAATGCAGCTGCAGATAACCATCCTACGATCATGTTCTTGACTTGGGCTTGTAGATACATTTGCAAAGTGAAGTCAAAAACAAAGTAATAGAGAACCGGAATGCACCATAATGAAAGATTCCCTGCCACAATAGATAACTCTTGTCCTTCACCAAGTAACCTAAAAATCGAAGTCGAAAAGATGAAAATGGGAGTTATAAGAATAGTAGTGATAAGAAGAATTATCCAAGACCGCTGCAAATAAATTCCCATCATTTGGTATTGTTTTGCTCCATATGCTTGACCACAAAACGTCTCAAGAGCACTTGCCATTCCCAACTACACGCCAAAGACATTGAAACATACAGAATTATAAAGATGTAGGTATGATTTATCCTGCACCAATTAATCATGGAATGGTTAGCCAGCATAATACAATTTGATTCAGCAAACTCAAAAGAAAATTTCGCTCTCCTATTTGTAAGAATTTTACGTAAATCTTAACGAAATTATCTCAGTCTTTTTCCCCTACACCCATTTCATATTAGGATCACTGTGACTATTCGCGACTAGGATTTAGCTACATATATGTTATATACTGCGCTATGTAAGTTAACAACTCAACGTAGTCAACTAAAGAAAAGCATCATCTAAGTGATTACAAAGAATGCTGAGATGAATAAATATTCAAGCCAATACATTTGAGAATAAACTAGACTAAGAAACGGAGAACTGTTTCTAAATGCATCAGAACTCAATTCACTGGCAGCTGTATTTTTAATTTCTTGTGAAATAACACTCTTTCCACACTTTTCATTATAAATTTCCTCACAAGTCATAACTTTGGTAGAGTGAATCAAGAAATCCAAGTCAAAACCATGTCTAAGAAACCTAAAACTGAAGTTATATACCCATGATTTTTACTAACTTTTTTTTTCTATCAGTTAATTAGAATGTAAATGAGTCATGACATCAGAATGTATGTCCAAGAATAGATAGATAACAATAATAATAAAAATAATAATAAGAGGACAGAAATGAAAGGATGGACTAGCTACTTACAAGGATTCCATTTGCAAAACGAAGTAGAAAGATTTGCATCAAAGAATAAGCAGCAAGTTCAGTGTCACCAATATAACCCATGAATGATTGTGTGACAACAAGAACACCAAATGATGTGACTCTTGTAACCATAGTAGGAAATGCAATTTTCCATACTTCCATTGATTCAACCCAAAATCTTTTACTCAAATTATCACTGCCATCATAGGATGATGACGATGATCTTGTTGGTAGTAGATTTTCTTCAGCTATATTGTTAGTTTCCATTGATTGCAGTAGCTTTTTCTTCCTTGAACCTTGATGATTAGTCGTCGTCCTTCTTCGTCTTCCTGATATAATAAATAAACAAAGAATGAACAATAACATAGTACTATTTCAGTTCGTAACTTGGTCAATGGCTCTAAAACTCGGTGCAGTATTTTTTTTTTTTTTTTTTTGACGCAAAAAGGTCAAATCAAATAAAAAACAAAGATGTCACCAAGAGTGACACCAAAGTTACAAAAAAGAGAAAAAAGAAAAAGAAAAAGAAAACAAGCTCACTGAAAGCAACAAACAACCTCCAAACAAATAATGACAAAACACAAGCTCAAGCAAGAATGTCAAAAAATCAGCAACAAGAAACACAAGCAAACAATCTTAAAAATCTACATTTTCGTCTTGAAAGGAGCATTTGACCGCATCAATTCGCTCATCATAGTCAGAATCAGAGTCGAAATCTCTCATACCATCAGTATCCTCTATGGAAGGCATATCCACCTCCGATTTAGCATGACTCTCCAACAGACTTCTAACCAATCAAAAAAAAACAGACTTCTAACCATAGGTCTCATCATATGATGGTCAGAGATGCCCATTAACTTGTTAAAAGCCATTTTGGAATCTATTTCTGCCTCGGTAATAGTAGAAACCGAATTGGAATCTATTTTGGCATCCTTTCCTATAAGTTTATTCTTCTTCTTTTTTCGGGTCGTAACCGAATTGGAAACTCGGTGCAGTATTCAAAAATCATTAAAAGTGGAAAACTGAAATCATAAAAATGGCTCACTTACTCTATTAAATATACTATCCAAACATTTAATTAAACGTATCCGGTATGTTGAGGGTAAAGCGTGGAATAAAATATTGGGTTTGAAATATAGTTGTAGATATGCCGATCGTTAGATGCCGTCACTCCCTTGCCAGCACACCGACCAACTGCTGGCTGACACCTTAGGGTAAACTTTGGGGGCACTGGGCACGAAGCATTTTCATAAGTGATGTATATCATGCTTTTTTTCGTGATCACTTACGTAAGCAGAAACAAAATCTACTTCGCAAATTGCATAGCCAAAAAAACATACTAAAAAAACTCATGTTCTTACACCGCCATAAAGGATGAAGCTTAATCTGGGAGGACTCACCCCCGAAAGCCAAACCAGCGTTAACAGGTATATGGACTTATTTCGAAAATATAATTCTTCCCCCACACAAATCCCCAAATTTATCCCCCACCTCACATAACACTAAAATAGTGGACCCCCTGCATTTCCCTCGCCCCACTTTCCTATTGAAATCAATCGTCGAGAGCAACGCCACCTAATGGGGGACAGATTTGGGGAATTTCTGTGGGGGGACGAGTAGCACTTCCGGACTTATTTGGCATATCCCAGTACCAATGTTTTGACTTGCAGGGTAATGGAAAAGTCTGATTATCAGTTGGAAAGATATGCTCGTCAAAGGGAAGAGAAAAAGAAGATACTTTATGGTCCAGGAAAATTTATGGAACAGATGTATCATAGATTGGTAGATACAGTAATACTGACGGACAATTTACAGACCAAAACTCTCTTTTTTTTTCCTTTTTTTTTTTCCTTTTTTTTTTTTTTTTGAGCTCTTACAAATCATTTGCAGACAAATGATATTTTCAAAATTTGATGTGTTTTGTTCTCTACAGACTTATAATCAGATTGCTGGCTCGACGTCCACTTCCTTTTCTACTGCCGATATCAAAGAAGCTGACTGGATCTTTCCAGCATGCTCAAGTCTCATCAGAATAACACCCCTAGAAAGCAGTAACAGTCATCACCCACTTGATTAATATAAATTATTATTAAGGCCACAAAACAGATAAATAAATAAAAACCATTACCTTGCATATCTGGACTGTATTGATATATCCTGAACCTTGAATCTGTTGATTGTTCCACTTTGACTTACTAGAACTACTTGTTCATCAGTCCTTCCATCCTCTGTCAAACAAAACCAAAATACGCTATCATTAAGATTACAAGGAAATAAGTAACACTAGCATGAAACTTTGTTAGATAATTTGGCATTGAAATGTCGGTCACAACAAAGGGGTACCTGCTAGAGACAAACCAACCACGTATACTGATACAAGGCGATCCTCCTCTTGAAGCTAAAAGTGATTGAAGAGACGTCAAGGTCTATATAAAGTGATTGGAAAGAAACACAGAATTCTTGTTCAGCTTATAAAAGTTCAGGCCAATCAAAAGCTGCATACCTTGTAACCCTTCAAACCAACTCTATTTAGAGGTGACAGGCGGAAGCTGTTCACAGAGACCCGCTTTCCCATACCACATTCAGATATAAATAGCAACCATGGGGGACTAAGATCCTTAACCCTGAACCCACGAAATTGACAGGACAGTTAACAGTGGCCAAGAAATTGACCTAAAAGTAAAAGGCTGCTTTAAGAACAGCGCTTGAAACAGATATGATTCAACTGCATTATCTATTATGTAGAGAACTTTTAATCGGAAGATACAGTAGTACCAAATAATAATGCATTGGCTGAAAAGTATTCACTCCACAAACAATTATATGCAGTTACCTAAAAAAGTAAAAAACTAAAGCAGATAAAATTCTAAGTGTAGAAAGCAGTACTTGAATTCATGAGCACATACACGTAGTTCTAATATTCAGGGTTTCCAGTCTATCTCTAGGTCTCATCAACATGGTCATGACATGAACTAGATTCTGCAACAAGTATCTCATCTTAAATTATAGGTAGCTTTAATTTCTCTATTATAACTAGTACTATGCAAGCGTGCTGTGCTTTTGCAACGTTGTGTTTCCTTTCATTAAGTAAGAAGCAGAATGCCCGTGTGTTGTGACTTGGGAAGAAAACAAATTGTTAACATTTAAGGCTTTGATATCTTTATTCATACTCACTCTGTTGTTAACATATAGAGGTTTTGATATCTTTATTCAGTTGTGTAATTGATTTTTTGTAATAATGGAATTTTTGTAACTTCAAAATAAGAAGTTTGTATTCTTATCAAGGTCCCTATTAATACTATTAATTACACCAAAGTCTTCGATGTTAAAACTTTTAATTCACATGAAAATATCTAATATACCCTTATAACTTTCCCATTTATATAATTCACCATGAACGACTGGTGATGATCGGAGGCAGTTTGGTAACATTTACCATCCCTTGCCAAAAATTTGAAGCAACCTTTTCTTTATATTAGTCAGACGTGTGTTTATGCTCATGTGTAACTGACAAACACACAGCGTTCTTGTTCATGGCTCACATAGTTTACTACATCTCCACCAAATACTAGCTACAGCACTTCATAGGAAAGAGAGTAAATTAGAAGACAATTCAGGTCACTGATTACATACTATGCTTATTGGGATATAAGGTGAATAGAGAAAATGGCTGCTTAATTAACACCGTACCCACTTTTTTAAAGTCTGAAGGAGAGAAGGGGGTAGAGAATTGGGGACATTAAAAATTAAAAATGTTGCTTCTGTTTCGTAATGGGCTAACCAAAAGAAATGAAGTTTGGACTGATGCGTGAAATTGGAGCATTAGGATCATATCCATTAAGAATTCGAGCACTATAGAAAGTAAACACACAATCTAAAACTTTTAAAAAGAAAGGGAGTTCGAGGAAATGTAAAATAAAAATATAAAAATAAAACACAGAAAAGTTACGAAAGAATGGAGTAGAAAGTACCGAGTTTGGTTGTCCAATTCTTTCCTTATGGCTGCTGGTATTATGTCCATGCATGCCATCTTGTCCCCGCTCTTTAGTCTCATGGCAACTGAACCCCTGGTGCTTCTTCCAAGTGTTCGAAGCTGTTGTTAAAATCAAAGATATTGACTGGTCATGGTATGAATGAAGAAACAGAGAAATCACAATAACTAAGATAACAAAACCCCGTAAAGGAACTGAACTGAAGCATCAGTACGGCTTTAATATAAACTTACAGTATCACAGGGACTCAGAATAACCATCCCATTTAAAGAGGCAACTGCGACAAGGTCATCATCTGTGCAGAGTTTGACCCATTTTAGTTCATCACCAGGAACCTGTCAATCTGAATTGATGAGTCCCAAAGAACTGTGGTAGAGTGACTATTAATTGATCAAAACTTACAAACGAAAAGGCAGGGAGAAGTGACCAGACCAGTTGAATTGCTATGATTCCCGTTGATCTGATTGAAGAGAAAAGGTTCAACGAAACTTTCTTAATGTACCCATTTGCCGTGAGCATTACTAA
Organism: Papaver bracteatum; assembly: GCA_023529315.1. Lineage (NCBI taxonomy): Eukaryota > Viridiplantae > Streptophyta > Magnoliopsida > Ranunculales > Papaveraceae > Papaver > Papaver bracteatum. Next base: position 919,013 of record JAJJWX010001293.1, read on the forward strand.
ATACTGATCTTCAGCAAACTCACTGACAGGAATTATGGATGTTATCCTCTCACCATCAGATAAGGACAAGATCTGGTACACAAGCAAGAAACACAAGGAAGCAAATAGAAAAATTAAACAAAAAGACAAGAAAAGTATGATTCGTTCAAAAATAAAAACAATACCTGGATCAAAGGAGTGCCAGCTGCAGTTCTGGTACATTCAGGAACTTTATATGCGCGGGCAGAATATACAATTCCCTTGTCACTGAAATAGGAAATTGGTTGTAAGATAAGTGTAAATCAACTGAGTTTCTTGAGGTGGTAAATCAAACCTGATGTGAAGAGAAATGTTTATTACAAGAAAAAGAACATAATGATGTATGACGGACTAAGCACCATTAAGATTTAAATATACATAGAGAGTCATTGGAATGCAGCAAGCTACATTTGACAAGTATCTGGAAAACACAAGTCCAAGTATGACTAAGTGAATTATGACACAGGCTTTACTTTGACTTAAGCCTGTAAACAGAATGCATGTAATTTGTGACACAACTTCAACAATACCATCCTATGATGATCTCCGCATTTAACAAGACACATAAAAATGACTAAACAGACAAAGGGAAAAGAGAACCACGGAGAATAAAGCTTTAAGATCAAAGATTAGAAATCTGCTTACTATATTGTGAAGAAAAACAAAATTAAGACTTAGTTCGCAAGGAAGAATTTAAGAAGCATGATGTAAGAGTCGGGAAATCAACTAGCGTTCCTGCTGGGAAACTATTCTTGACTCATAAAAAAAATGTAGGCCGTCAAATCCCATGACTCCAGGGACCACTAGACACGAAAGACATACTCTTCTTTATCATCTATAGTGCAGCTACCATTGACAAATCTATCCGAGAAACACTCACAGTATTGTAATCATTTGTTACGAGAGGGTGTTTTTAGACCCAAAACTCACAAAGCAAAGTACAACACGCATAGCATTTGAGCAATCAGAAGTGTACGCAGGTAATAGAATAAACAGATGAGGGGAGAAATAAATGGATGGTTATCCACAAAAGCATCATCGCTAGGTCACTACTTAGATTCACATTAAAGATAATGCGTGATTTATGCTATATATATAGTCGAGGGTTAACTTTTAGTTCTGATGACGAAAACTAAGGTATCAGCAATATCACACCAAAAGCCCACATCCATGCAACTGATGCTTCAGCAATGAACATGAAATACATGAGATTCAAGAAAATGAAAATAGATGTATTCGGTTATAGTAGGAGTAAATAAAAACCTGAAGTAGAGCACATGGTCATGGGTATGACAAACAAGGAAGTCGGACATAGCATCATTTACTCTCATCTTTCCAACAGACTTTCCAATGGTACCACGCTTTTGAAGATTAAAGGTGTCGGGCTTCATCCTCTTGAGGTAACCTTTCTCACTGAGAGACTGAATATCGTAGCCAAAAACACATAAACGCATATAGCATGAAGAGCAACTGAGACAGCAAGACAACCACACAAATTGAAAATGAAATAAGGAGTTTATGGTTGTACCAGAAGCATTTCTTCGTTTGGAATTATATCCATTTCATCAAGCGTACTATCTGCATCTTCCAGCATTGAACGCCTTGGAGTTGCAAATCTGTTCTTGATTTCATTTGCTTCTTGTTCTATCAACTAGTAAACAGCAAACCAATATACCAAAAATATATAAAAACCTATGTGATAGTTAAAATAACCATACCGAAAACTACAAATATAGGATATACAAGTTTTCACGGAATATTTACCTGACATATTTGTTTTTTGCTTGACAAGAGTTCACGTAACTTAGATATTTCTTCTGTCAAATGCTTAGCTTCATCAATGTACTTCTTTGACTGCAATATAAGGGAAGAAAGCATGCGGCACTAGTAAGACCACACATACTTTATCAGTTAATCGAACCATAATAGATGAATTGTATCACACCTCATTTAAAGTGAGCCTTCTCAGGGTCATGTCCAATAAAGCATCAGCCTGTTTTTCAGATAAGTTATATGCTGCACCAGCAAAGAACAGCTACAATTAGTTCATAATTACCTCAAGAATTTGAATGATGTTCCTAATCTTAGTTTGACCTGAATTCGAGGAGCTGAGAGGTCTGTTAAGAAATCCAAAACTTGACAATGAACTAAGGAACCTCCCTAGAAAAAGCTCATGTATTCATGCAGAAGAACTTGAAAAGGGACCTCTGAGATAGTACATTTGCAACGAGTACATTGTTTCTAGGTATGGATTGCATATCGAGAAACATGTCAATTGCTAGATAATATTACCCTTTCTAGTTTACCTTTTTTTGTATTTACAAAAAAAAAAAAATTGGAACCCTTGTGAAAAGGTTTCCATAAATAATGCCCATTTTTGTGGAATAACTCAGAATGCGATGGATTAATAATCAATATTATTATTGCTGCTCTAAAATCATAGAATTAGTTATACTGTGATAATAAGGTATAGTATCAGTTAAATAAACAATCAAATCAAGCATGATTTGTGGTCGAGGAGAATGTAGATATGAAGAAGTTACTCTCAAAATTTAATTAACCATTATTTTCTCTGGCCAAGTAAAAAAACTAAGTAGAAAATAGATGAAGAATGACAAAAAAAAAAAGTAGTCAATCAAGTAGTTGGGTTCCCAGTTTGAGGTCCAGAAAACTTTGTTGAATTAAACTTTGAGTAACTTCGACATCCAGAATACCACGCTAACCTAGATTGAATTCAGGTTTCGGTGTCTTTGGTATCATTTTGAAGCAAATTAATATTGTGTTCTTCAAGGAAAAAATGTGGGACTAAAACCCTGAGATATCATCAGAATCAGGTAATTGGATTACAACTAATAATGCAAAATCCAATTGCTCAGTGTCAAAGTTGACACAATGCAGAGTGCCAGGAGGAGAAAAAAATAGAAGTTTAAAACTAATAGAAGCCTCCTAACAGCACAAAAGGAATGAACATTAGAAATGAAAAAGACAACAAATATAGTTTAGAAAAAGCATGAAAGCATCAAAGGAGATGACAGTATTTCTTTAGTGGCAAATTCAATTACTCCAAGTGAACACTCATAACTCTTCAGAAGTTACAGAGCAGAAGTAAAACTTAAAGAGAAGAAAGAAGGATAAGAGTACTCACCTTTCCTCAAAGCAGCTGAAGCCATTGCATTACTTGGACTTTCCCTAATTACACGAATAACTGCGCCAACATTTTCAAGCCCGACAATGATGCCCTGGGAACTTGATGGTGTTAGAAATAACAAGGGTAATAAAGCATCAACATTTTCCATAAGTACTTCCCATACCTCTACAATATGTTTCCTATCTTGGGCTTGAGAAAGCTTAAACTTTGCACGTCTTTCAATAACTGAGCATCTGAAATCCAGAAATGCCTGGGAAAGGAAGTGACAAAGATGACATGTTTTAGGGTTTAAATACCATCAATGACACTCTTAAAAAACTTGAGTAGCAACAACTATCTAATGGGAAATGCTATACACCACATATGTAGAATACATACAGAACAACAACATTTAAACAATGTATCAAGCAGGATCATACAATTGCTATATTTTTGACACGTTAGCACATGTCATTGCACCAGTGAAGCAACTTCTTAGAGAAGTGATACATAAAAGTATCTCACCAGAGCCCTGATTATTTGAATGACCATTATTCGTCACTCACTGTGTGCATGTGCTCTATAGAGAATCTTGTTGGATGGAAACTAAGGAAACGAGTGCAGGACTTTAAGAGTAGTTGGGTTACTGTTATGATGTTAAAAGTACCAATTACAGCAGTTTCTTTGATATATTCAAAAACATGCAAAAATGTGCATTACTCCAAATCAGTCACTCTGAAGGCTCACTACAATAGCAGGGATACTCAACAATCCTAATAAGTTTATTCAGAACAGAAAATCATTGATAAAAAGTGAACATGTCATATAACTGCACAACGTGTTCCCGCATACCAATATGTATCTGACGAAGGAACGCCAAAAGGATAATGTATAGCAGGAAGGAGACCAAACGTAAATAAAGTCCAAACCAAGGCACTTATGAAACCGGGTGTGGGTAAGTTTTACAAAAACTACAAACACAGTGGTAACCGGTGAAAGTTCAATAAAATCATTTCTTGGGGTCATCAACAGAAAGCAATGTCTTGAAATACAAAACAGGCCTATACCCAAATGAAAAAAGTTATATAATGAGCCTAAAATGTGTACGAGCTCAATAAGAGATGGGTAGAATACAAAGCTGCAAAAAGTTAGCAGTTTTCTTGGTCAACCTTTGCAAAAATAAAATCAAAAAAACATTATTATTAATCAAGGACAAATAGTAAAGAATATTCAGAATGTGACCATCTGATTTTAATGTAAAATTTTAAAATATATTCAGATTTTGATAATTTGGTCTAGCTTTTACACTTGAATCTTCAAAACACAGAAGACAACAATAAAACCAGAACACGAGGCGACAATCAAAAGACGTACCTGAAGCAATTCTTTTAACCCCATTAGTTTTGGTTGTTCGTCCAGGATGCTGTGCAAGTGTCCAACAAATTAAAACGTCAAAGAAAGTTAGTATATTTAAACCTAAATATAGAAGGGGGGAAATAGAAGTGTTAACTGAAGTGCACAGTTGGACAAAAAATAGATGACCGAATAATGGAAGCACATGTTATTCAATGAAAGCATCAAAACTGAAATTCAAAAAACATGTGTTGATACTTGATAGATGTCGGTATACTCTGTTTATCAAACATAACGAGATGGCATTCGCCTGATACGACTTACCCAACCATGTTACAACTAAAGCTAGACTGAAGAGCAGTAAAGCGATACAGATTATTGAGAACGAGAGCTGGATCTGATCCTCTTTTAAGCTGATAAAGCATTTGCATTGTTGATAATCAGTATAATTTTATGAGTAAAATACTAACAGCATCGAGATCTGTATGCAAGTAGGATACAAAGCATGTGTCTACAGACCTCTATGACTATACGCATTCCAGTACGATCACTTTCATCACGAATATCACTTATGCCTTCAAGAATCTGCACCAGTAACAGAAAGATACACATTTTACATAGGGAAGTCAAAAAAATTGCTTCACTATACCTTCATTGAGGCGCATTTGCGCAATATACATTACATGTGTTTAAGAATAATAGATCAAGTGAAAATCAATAAGATAAAGGAACCCTACCACTAACAAATCATGTAGCTACCGTTCTAAATGTTAAGGCCACCCAACTTAAGAAACCAAACCAGTGTTGAATAATCAACTATCCCAAGTTAGCAGCCTATTGGCGACATGGACACTCAAGACCAATAAATTTAGTACGTGTGTAAAAAAGAGAAACAAAACGCTGCCCAAACAACTAGAAATAAATAGATGGTGGCCTGAGAATTTGAATACTTGAAGTACTTTGTAAGACATGTGAACACATACTGTCGTTAATAGATAACCTCGATAAAGTCTTACCAAATTTTTGAGAAATATTGTTAACGGAGAACTTAACAAGACCACAAACGAAGGGGAAAGGGATACCGTTGAAGCATCTTGGTGAACCAATGTGTACTTAATCATCACAGCACATTATACATCACTTACTGGGCTTAATTGTGCTCAGTCACATAAATTCAAAGAAGTTTACACATATTTGGCTATACAGAAAAGTGGAAGCAACAACTTACTAAATACTAAGGAACACAAGGTTGCATCAACTAAAGTGAACAAGTTTCAACTGAAAAGTAGATGCTTGTGTGTCTACATTAATCTTCAATTTTTGGTTTTCTCTCCATGTCCGACACAAATAAAGTTGGAACCCAGGGTTCCTCAATCCTCACCCAGTCCAACAAATTCGTGAAAACTGATTCCTGGCAAAAGCTTATGGAGAGAGAAGATATGATTTATGATTCTAGATCTTGCTTCTTCTATATCCTTTATAATCTAAAAGGCTTGAATCTCAACCCAGCTAATTGGAGACTCCAAACTTATAAGAGGCACCTAAAGAATACAGTGGGAATAGAAGATGAGCAACTCATTTCTATTTCATCATTACAAACATAATTTGAAAAGTATAGAAAAGTCCCCAAAAAACTTACACTAAGACTCCTCCCAAAATCACATTTGGAACATATTTGGATGTCAATGAAATTTTTGACAAATATATCATGCATCAACATAAAAAAGATGGAACATAAGGGGATGGTTAGTAGTCTTGTGTTGCAGGGTGGCCTTCATTTTGTTAATTTGCTTAGCTTCCTATAGAGTAAGGCTAGTTTAAGTAGGATCTTCTACTTAAGCATAAACATTAAAAGATGAAAACTAGGAGTTGGGCTAGAAGTCTTGTGTTTTCAGATGGCTTCCAACTTGTTAAGTTACTTAACTCCCATCCAAAGTGGGGCTAGTTAAAGAAGATTCATCTACTTAAGCTATGCAGCTCCATAAAAGCCTTCATATGGCTCCAATTTAGTGATTTTTTTCTCAAACCCTGTGTTTTGTTTGCCAGCCTAGGTGGTTTTAACCATTTATTCTTGTGCTGCTATTTAGTTTCATAAACAGTTATGTTTTCTAACTTGCACATCCTCAATATTATCGGATCATTTGGATCCTTGAGTTACTTATGCAGACCATGAATTAAAACAAGTTCAAAAGTGATGGTCAAGCACAGGATCACATGTATAACTAGTTAAAGCATCAAACCTGCTTCTGGGTCATCATAGGCACCAAATCCAAGAGAGGAAGGAATTACATGCGGTTGGGTTATCCAACTTTTGTTTATATTTTTGTTCTTCTAATTAGATCATAGTCAAAAAAATTCTGTCTAAGCATCACATTATGGGTTAGTGGGTACAACACAATGATAAAGCATAATGACCTCCAAATGCAGTATACATTCTGTAACAATACCTTAGTTTCCACAAGTTCAGCAATTTTCTCCACTAGAGTAGATTTGTTGGTCTGATAAGGGATCTGTTACAGTTAAAACCGTTAGAATAGGAAATCTTTTCTACATAAAAAAAAAAGAGTTAACAAACAGAGAAGTAAAAGAGCACTAGGAAAAGGAGAAAAAAAAAAAAAAAAAAAAAAAAAAAAAAGGAAAAATAATCTCAACAAAGAAAATAATGACCTCCTTGATAATAATTGCAGAGCGCTTTGTTTTGGAATCAACTACTTCAATGTCAGTCTTTCCTCTAACTGTCACACGTCCACGTCCAGTTCGATATGCTTCTAGTATACTTTAACATGTGAATATGTAAAACTTTATATCAGCTAGTTGCAAGAATTAACATGTGCATAAACAGTACAAAAGGAGGAGGGGTGGGGGCGGAGACAGAGCATACCCAGTTGTACCCATGATTATACCTCCAGTTGGAAAGTCAGGCCCTGGCATGTATTCCAATAATTCTTGGAGCTTTTATAATTCCAAAATGACAGATACAGAATTGTAAACTTTGTTAGAAAAGTATTTCAGAAAGAGTCTTTGCACTACTTTATCAACTATTTAATGGGGCACATGTTGGTACAAGCCGAAGTGATCGTTTATGAGGGGAGGGTGTAAAATGTGGTGACGAATACAGTAAGCCCATTTTATAATATTTATAATAAAGAAGAAGACAAGATGGAACTTTGGTACCGTCGCCTCTGGATTGTGAATCAGAACAGAAAGCGCATCTACCAACTCTCCAAGATTGTGCGGAGGAATGTTGGTTGCCATTCCAACCTAAAGAAAGTGTAGAAATGGAGTATGAAAGCCAGTGCCTCAGAATAGAAGACAAAATGCAAATAGATCATTACTAGAACTGTAGAAATTCAAACCAATAAAACTATAAAAAAAGTAGCACGTATGCACTTACCGCAATTCCAGAAGAACCATTCAACAGAAGAGTTGGGAGCCTTGCTGGTAAAACTGATGGTTCTTTTTGTGAATTATCAAAATTTGGCTCAAAATCAACCTAAAACAGAATATTGAAAAACACCAACCGGTGCATGAGCATGAGCATTTAATCCAAAGGAACTGCATCACAAGCTAACAAAAACAGTATCTCACCGTATTCTGTTCAAGATCAGACAAGAGCATTGCTTCTGTAAGTGCCTGCAAGTATCAAAAGAAACATGTAAATGTCTTTAAAAAACACATCTTCCCAAAATGTTTTAAACTAAATGTTTACTTGAAAGTTGAAACCCTATTTCCTGGATTATCATTCAATCAAGCTCCTACTTCTGCTCTTCTGTAACCCCTTGGACCTCAGTTCTTACCTTTCTATAGTTTTAAAAAGTGAACTACGAAAATTCTGACTAATTTTCGTCTTCACGACAAATCAAAAACATGTAGAAGAATGTATTCGCTTACTTCCAGTCTACACTCGGTGTAACGCATTGCAGCAGGAGGATCTGCATCAACTGAGCCAAAATTACCATGCCCTCGAATGAGAGGACATCGCATGGAAAAATCCTGAAAAATGCAGTAGCTAACGTAAGACAACTTTCTAGAAAATTAAAACTGACAGTTTCGCAAATAGGCAAATAATACTACAGATATGAAGACACATGGGTACAATAATCAGCTCATATAAAGGACAAATGATTAAGTCGACAGAGTTGATCTTTTACCTGGGCCATTCGCACCAAAGCATCATAAACAGCAGTGTCTCCATGTGGGTGAAATTTACCTAGAACCTGCAGCAAGGCATTGACAGCTAGCTGTTAAGCAGATAACTTTCATGTACTACTGCAAAGTAATACGAGAAAAATATACACAGGATCAGGACAGGCCACCTACACTACAAACTATGATACAGAACACATCACATGTAGAACGTTCAAAAATATTTATACAGTTTGAGTCTTTACCTCTCCAACAACTCTGGCGCACTTCCTATGTGGCTTTCGTGATGAAAGACCCAGTTCATGCATAGCAAATCTGTAGCCAATTTTGAAGATTGTTATCAACATGTTATTACGCAATCTAAAAGGCACACGCTCCAACATTGAAGCATCTCATGACCAACAAAAATGTACGAACACACACATATACATACATATAGTAGTAGCAAAACCACAAAGCATATTGTGTACACATGTTCCCAACTTGCTCAAAGCCAAATTATTTCAAAACAGAAAGGGTGGAACGAACAATCAACTGGCTAAACTGTTAAATGGGTGCCGCATCATAGATTTACAGATGGTTATACTAGTGTTTAGGTACAACTGCAAGTTAACTAATCAGAGGTGAGAGAAATCTGGTTGCAGAACTTTATGTTCGAAAATCTAGAACAGTGGTCACCTAGTGCAGGCTTTCCTTTCTTATTTATTTGCATTGGTCACCCATTTGTTGTTTCCTTCACTGTAAGTTTCTTTACGTTGTTTGCAGTCTCTAAAATCCTAGTATTTTGTTTTAGTAAAATCTGGATGCAAAATTTTATGTCAGAAAATCTAGAACAGTGGTCAGCTAGTGCAAGCTTTTCTTTCTTATTTTGTTGGCATCACTCACCCATTTGCTGTTTCCTTCACTGTAAGTTTCTTTATGTTGTTTGCAGTCTCTAAAATCCTAATCTGTTTTAGTGAAATCTGCCCTTATTCTTCTTAATGTACAACGTCTAACCAACCGAAACTGAAAAAGGCATCCCAGGGTAACTATCGGGCATCAACTGGTTTGGCCGATACTACTCATCAGTGAGAGACTAACGTTTTTCCAGCTATTAAATTTTAAGGAATCCAACTTTTGCATTTCCACTCTATACTTCATCTGACATAATCAGACACTTTCAGAATCCCACCTTGACTCATCAACTACGTCATGAAAATTCTGGAAGCATGGATGAAGCAAAATAAAGAAAGCAGCGACAGCGACAGCGACAGCACAACAGTCACATATACAGCACTCCAGTACTTAGCATTACATCGAATTGATAAATTCTGAATTTCATTTCGCTTGAATTTCTGAACTAAAGCTACCATTTCCATGTTACAATATGTTTCAAGTGTGGGCATGACAAAAGCCATATAGGTAATATGAAATTTGTCTACGAAAATGAGATTTATGGCACAAAAAAAAAATCCCCAATTATTTATTCTATACACAAGTACATCCTCTTAACATATGAAAGACATACTAAAATCAGCAATTACTTACAGAATTCTTCGATGAACTGGCTTCAATCCATCACGAACATCTGGTAATGCTCTACCAAGCAATACAGACATAGCATAAGCCATATACGAGTCATGTGCCTCTTTATGAAGCTCCATTGGAACAATCTTTCCCTCGGGTCTCTCCTTGACAGCCAAACTCCCATTTCCACTTTCTTCTCCTCCTCCTTCTTCCTTGTCTTCTCTTCCTGTTTCTTCACTTCTCTTAGCCCTAGGTTTTATAGTTCTGCGAGGAGCAGTACACAGGAAACGAAGTTCAGATAAACCAGGACGATACTTAGAAACCCTAAATGTGTTTAGAGTAGTGATAGGGAGTGAAGGACGGTAGCGAATGATAGAAGAAGCTGTAAAACGAAGCCCTGTTGAGAACGCCATGGTTGTTGTTGCTGTCTTTGTAGAAAATTGACAGGAGTTTGAGAGTGAGGATTTCATTCACTCAAACTCCATTAAAGCTTTTTGAGTTTTTGGTGTTGGGAAGCGATGCTTGTAAGTTTATCACTCTGTTTTCTTCCCTAATCTTCTTCTTCTTTCTGTCTGAGAAAAATGTAAAAACCCTAAACCCTGTAAGAGTGGACTGATAGCGCGCCAGTATCCAATCTTCCACTTATTGCCTTCTTGGTTTCCACCCAACCACATTGCACGTGCTGAGTGTTGCCAGATTTTACCTCTCTTCCTTTACTTACAGGGCTCACCGGCACGAGCGTGAACATTATCGAATGAGAAATTTATTCTTATGACCCTGAAAATTGTGGGTCTTACTCTTTTGGCCCCAGGGTATTTAATAAAATTTGCAAATTATTCCAGTGGCCCTGGAATATTATAACCGGTGTGCATATTTCCTGCACATAAAATTAGTGTGCATATTACATGCACACTATAAAATATGAAGAAAATTTAAAAAATTATGTACAAAAATCAGTGTGTATATTTCCTGCACATAAAATCAGTGTGCATATTGTCTGCACACTACGAAATATGAAGAAAATTTAAAAAATTACTTAGAGTAGTAAAAAATTTCATGAAATGAAAATTTGATAGTTGTATTTACACTCGTTGTGTAGCTCTTTCAAAAAGCTTTCCAAATATATAAAATTTGTCGAATTCTTATGTATAATTTGTGAGACATGTTATGTTTAAGTTGGCATGACGATTATACCCTTAAAGGATATAATTTATCATTTGATAACATCATCAAATATCTTTATCCAAATGACCCTCCTTCTTTTTTAAAGGTCATTTCAATAAAATGGGTTAATTTTTTAAAAATTGAATTTTAAGCCAAAGGCCATTTGAGTAAGAGAGAGTGAGAGGAGGGTCAAACACTTAATTCCCACTTATCGTATCCCTCTAGCATTTTCACCCACTATAAGTTTGGTTCCTATGGTCCCTCCTTTTTATGGGCTTCACAAATACCCTTATCCTACAATAAAAATACCCTTCTCCATCCAAAGCCCATCAGGGATCCATTAAGGATTATGCAACATCAAGTTTACCCTCCTTCAAAAATACAATGTATACTGATAAGGTTTTTAAAGAAAATCGTTTCTTTGTGTTCACATTTTTCAGATCTGAAACTCTCTTTGCTGCTAACCGTCGCTACCATCACCGTCGTTTATTCACCCTTTTTTTTGTCGCCGTTAACGGTGATGGAGGATATTGAATCTCTATTTAGTTAATCGATGTGAATGTTTTTTCTTATTGGATTTTAAATATCTCTATTTTACTGGTTGATGATGGTGGTGGTGGAGGGTATTGATTCTTTATTGCGTCTAAAGATACAACATCTATTATTCAACAATAAAACTATTACAGTACTGTTGATGTTTTGTTTGGTCGAAAAATCTTTAGACTTCAGTTTTTATGGGATCAACTATTGTTGTTGGTACCATTGTTATGGGATCAATTATTATTGTTGACATTTTTTATGGGATCAACTATTGAATCCTATTGGTGTGAGCATTTCCTTGGATTAGTATAGTCATGCTTGTAGTTTAAATAATGTTTGTTAAAAAAAATTAGCTTAATTTCTTGTTGGGTGTATTGTTGTTCGACTGATGGTAGTGGTGGTGGTGTTGGATTTTAGAGATGTAAAGTTCTTCAAATGTTGAATTTATGGTGCAATGGTAGCATGACTGACTCTACGTCAGATGATGCGTGTTCGACTGACGCCAAGTTCACTCATTTGTGTATGTCATTTTTTTGTGTCAAACTTTGTTTGTTGCATGCTAAAGATGGTTGTTGAAGAGTTTAGATTTTGCAATTGTCAGATAACGATTTGGATTTGAGATTTTTGATTCACTGCTCTAGCATGAAAGGGCTTGACGTGTGAACTTGATTCACTATAGTTTTCTTTTTTGCATCTTTTTTTGGTTTCATACTAGTTGGACTAGTGTCTCGCCCGTGCGTTGCACGGGCTTAATTTTATAGTTCCGGGGCTTATATTTTGTAATTTGTTTTGTTCTCAATTAACCAATTTTAACTCGTTTTTCACATGGATAGTTCTTGGGGTCACGGTAGTGTAGTGTGTAGCACAGGTTAGCTAATGGTCTTAACTTAAAATGAAGAATTCGTTAGATTAAGGATTGATCCCTGGAGGATGGTTAAAGAATTTTTAACATTTATAGTCGTCAATTAATTTACGAATCACACGACTTGCCACCACAAATTGGTATTGGAAAAAGAGTTAGCTGAAAATTCTGCTTGGTAAGCACAACAACCAACGTATTCGCAAACCCATTGTAGAGAAAGCAGTCCCTCTACGCCCGTTGGGTATTGCTATATCATCCAAAATCATCCGTTAAGCTCAGACCAAAATGTCGTCATTAAACTCTGAAATGAGAAAGCAGTCAAAATAAGAACAAAAAAAAATCGACCAACCATTAACAATTTTAAGTATTAATTCTATAATTTCATAATCATCTGTTAAGCTCAGACTAACAAATTCTGCTTGGTAAGCACAACAACCACCGTATCCGGTATCCGCAAACCCATTGTAGAGAAAGCAGTCCCTCTACGCCCGTTGGGTATTGTTATATCTTCCAAAATGTCGTCATTAAACTCTGAAATGAGAAAGCAGCGAAAATAAGAACAAAAGAAAATCTACCAACCATTATCTATTTTACGTATTAATTCTATAATTTCATAATCATCCGTTAAGCTCGGACTAACAAATATAAGTGCATTTACATTCTAAGCTGAGTTTATTCTTATAGATATCTTAGATATGTTTACATCAATGATTGCTCCTACAACAGTGCATTGATGGATATGACAAACACATAACATGAACGTACTTACTCATGAGTCAGTGACTTGGCACATAGTTTCCATTGGGCTTCCAAATAATAAGTATCGATATCTGGATCTGCGAGCTTATGTTTATACACTGAAATATCATGTCCAGCTTCTCTGACAGAGGCAGAAGTGAGACCCTTGTACTATTGAGTCCATCTCTCTGATCACTTGTTCATCAAGAAAATTAAATTCATAATAATATTATTGCCTGAAGCATGAGTTTTTTCCAAAGAATAACAATATACCAAAGCCAACTAATAATGAATTGATAAGGCAAGAAATAACCGATATATTGGTTTACCCTTCAGCATCTTCTTTGATGCAGTGATATGTGATTGTAAACAATGCAATTTCATTCTTCACTTTTGAAACTCGATGCTGCATTTTCAACATCTTGTTCCTTGAAAGATATTTCGTTCCACATCTTGTTCTTCTATATATGATCGTGCCTTAATGGGTGACTTTTGAAGATCTCGCGTAGGATCCTGAATGCTCCGCTCGGAACAGGCTACATTTTCATCAAAAACAAATTGTAATTATTATTATCGAATCCACAAATAACTGAACAGCTAAATGAGACCAATCTAAGCTACCAAAACGGAGCTTTGAGTCACCTATAAAGGAGAAAAATTTTAATAGCACCTAAAATGATTTAACACTACTACATTAGACCTGACACGTACCGAGAGTTAGCTGAAGTTTACATAAATGTTTCACAGTAAATGGTTGGAGATCAATTGCATCTATACTAATTCATAAAGAGTGTTGAAAATATTTCATCGAAATTTGGACGCCCTGGAAGTTTATTGCTACTTTGAAATAAAGTGCTAACACAAAGAGCTTGAGAAAACGTCATTAGCAAAAACCAACCTTAATTTGGATTCTGATTGCAGTAACAGTAGCCTGCCTAACTCTAAATAGCAGAACACAACCTACAGCACAAAAGCAACCAAAACCATCACAATCAAACAGCATTCAGAGAAATTCAAACACATAAAATTATATGATTAATGATTGGGTATTACCCTGAGATCTCCTGGCATCTTAGCAGTTAGTGCTTAAAAAATACAATTATTAAGATACATAACAGTAGATGAAAATAACCAACGCAGTCAAATTCTGTTGCAACGGAGATATTAAGATGTTTAAAAAAAAAAAAAAAAAAACTAATCCATGCCTGCTTCAGTACATGGCGATGCATCATGATAAGGTTCAAAGATTTCAGAAGAATCCAGTTTATTTCCTAACTATAAGTACTCCTTAAATATCTAATTACATAATTTAGTAATCAGTGTAAGTTTGTTCATCCGTTTGCATCAAAAAAAAATAAAAAAATTGACACATATATGTCATGCACAGATTATTGAGTGCTAACCATCCGCTCATTTAATATTTGACCCTTTTTTTTCTGATTCCTAAACTCAAGTTATAGGAAAATAATTGGTTGAACAGTGGATACTACCTTAGTAGATAGACTCCAACAATATATTTCTTCAGTAGAATTTCTATAAAGATATGTTCTTTGCGAATTTGGCCCTAATTTCTATTTTCCTGAACCCAAAATATAAAACATAAAATTTTTAATGGCTCTTAAAAAATCAACATCAAAAAACAATGTAGCAATAGTCAATGGATAAACACAAAAATTACCTCATGTGAATAAAAGGCCGAAAGCCGTGAAACCCTTTCTTATCTTCAATATTTGTTTCCGCGAATGCATCTTCAATCCTTTTTTCAGACTGCTCACTGCATATTAGAGAGGTAGTCTTGATGGTATAAAAATAATCTACTCACCCTGTAACCGGCAACCACGCCCCTTTCCCTTTAGCTAATCCTCGCTGCATATATATATCAAGCTTGCCTACACATCTCACACATGCGTTTCTGAAAATCAAGGAGTGAGTAAATCACGAAACTATGCAGACTCAGAGAAAACAACATGCCCCAAAATAAACTGATACTATGATAGTATAATAAACTAAATGGTCTCACCTGTAACTCCACGATATTATCACGATTGTTACCAAAAATCCTCACGATTCCTTCAAAAACCCTTTGAAATTTAAGTTTTCTTGCGGCAAGCAAACATGAGAAGGCGGATTTTCTTGGCCAGGGTTTCATGAGAGAGATAAAGAGTACAGAAAATAGGGAGGCGGAAGGTTTGAGTAAAAATTAAATTAGGTTTTTTTGTATGATATTTGGGTATGTACTCGTCACCTGCCTCATTTATGTGCGGCAAAAAACACCGAAAAGATCTCAAAACCCTTGATTCCTATTTGTCTATATTCTCTCAAGTGGGGCCAGAAGCTCTAGAATTCAAGCTTTGTTCAGCTTTCAACCACAGGTCTCTAAATTGGACTCAAATTATATATACAATGTTTCTTTTTTTTTATGCTTTTTTGGTTTGGACTTGTTATGTTTGTAATGACATACATTCTGATTTATTTTTATGAATGTTATTCTGGTTTTTACAGGAAACATATTTATATAAATAGTGTCAACTTCAACTGTTGATCCCATTTTTTATGGATCAACTTTGGTTGTTCACACTATAATCTGGAAACGTTTTTCCTGGGTTCCATTTTTTTGGGTCAACTTCCATTGTTGATCCCACTTCCATTGTTGAAACAAAAAAGTTGGAGTATTTTTACAATTATTGTGCCAACTTTGGTTGTTGACCCCATTCACTGAGATCAATTTCCAATGTTGACACAACTGAACTGGACTATTTTCTAGTTATTTGTATCAACCTTGGTTGTTGACTCCAATCACAAGAATCAACTTCGATTGTTGACACACTAAAAGAACTGGAATATGTATTGGTAAAGTTATTTTTGAAATTTTAATTTTTGGATCAACTTCGGTTGTTGACACCAAATTTTGGCGGTGGTGGTGGTAGAATATTAGCGGCGGCGATGGTGGTAGCAGCAGTGACAGCAACGACAATGGTGGTGGTGGTGGCGGCGGCGGCGGAATATTAGTGGCGATGGTGGAATATTAGTGGTGGTTGTAGTTAGTAAGTGGTGGTGGTGGTGGTGGAGCGGTGCTGGCGGTGGTGCAAACGGCGGTTGAATAGAGAAAGAAATTTGTTAAAGGATAAGGTTTTTAAATGAAAAATAATATATAAGTGAGGATATTAAGGTAATATATTTTATAATGGATAAGGTTCTTAAATGATTGGGGTATATTTATTGTTGTATAAGGGTATATTTATTGGGTATCAAAACTAAGGGTATGTAATTAATATACCCAAATTATTTTGCCATGCCAGATGGAGTGGAAAATGGTATACGCCACTATGGTAAAATGCTATAAACGACACATTCCCTATGACGGTTTGAATGCGATCATACATGCCATTACCCCAAATCTTCAGCACCATGTGTATAATTGCACTAAGTCGCAAGAAGCTTGGGATATCTTAGCAACCATATTTGAAGGTAATACCAGTGAGAAGGAATCTAGGCTTCAAAACCTTAATTCCGATTTGGAAAACCTTCATATGGCAGATGAAGAAACATTTGATGAGTTTAATCACAAAGTGTCTGAAATTGTTAATGCATCTTTTGCATTGGGTAAGACTTTTCCTAAAAAGAACATTATGATGAAAATTCTCAGATCGCTGCCATCTAGATACGATGCTAAGAAGCATGCCATCGTTGAGTGAAATAACCTTGATACTCTCTCTAGAAATACGTTGGAAAGCTTAAGATCTTTGATCATGAACATTCGTCCAAATCTAAGGATGTTGCGTTCAAAGCACTAAAGGACACTAAATTACTTGATAAAAGTAAAATAAGTGTATATCTCTGAAGATGATCACGCTGAGACAGATTCATCGGATACAGATCTTGACAAATCAGTCTCGATGATCACAAGGCAGTTTAGGGATCTTCTGTTGAAGAGAAGTAAATGGTTCTCCAGAGATAAGCCTAAGGCATCGGTCAAACCTCATAATCGGGTTCATCCTAAAAATAGGGATATTGATGAAACTGATGATGAGGATATACCTCGGTGCTTTAAGTGTAAGGGATTTGGTCATTTTTCAAACGAGTGTCCAAATCGGAGAAAATACACTGGGAACAAAGGTCTTGCAGCAACTCTTGATGAAATGTCTGGCAGTTATGATTCAAATGAAGACGAGAAATCAAGTGTTGCACTTCTTGGTGAAAATATTGATTTTTATAATTGTAGCAATACACATATCAATCTTGATATTATTTCCGAAGATAATCCAACTATTCTAGAAGTCAAAGTTGACCCATCACTTGGAAACACTGTTTGTAATGTTTCAGGTTCCACTATGTGCCTAGCTGCTTGCACATTTCAGAAGCCTGATTTTTATCCAAGTTTGACGTGTTCATATTGTTCTTTAAAGGATCATGAACTTTCAAAGTGTTATAAGTGAAAACACCAACAAAGGCACGTCAACAAACTTCAACGAAGAGAAAATCATTTAGCAATAAAGCTTAAACTGGCTCAGAAGACTGCTGAGATATGTAAGATTTTATCTTCGTCTAAGAAGTTAGTTTCCAAGGATAAATCAATACCATTTGAGAAGAAATTATGGTCAAATTGTTTTGATAGATAAAGGTATGTGGATTCCTCCCAAGATGAAATTGGTGGACAAATTTTTATTCACCGCAATGCAACTTGATTGTGTTGTTTTTAAAATCTTGTCTCATGTGCCTAATCAAAAGAGACAATGATTTTGTACCTCTCGGGATTTAGGAAAAGTTATTTTTCTTCTTTTCTAAGATTTATCTTTTTTTTTGTCTATCAACAAAAGAAAGGGTATTATCGACAAATTATACTCTTAATAGGGTTGAAAGTTGGTCGTATACGAACCTGTTAAAGGTTTCGAACCCTACATTCCTTTTTCCTTCTTTAAAACCTCTTTTTTATCTCAAGACTACTTGTTGAGCAAATTGTGATTTCCTCTCACAAACCCTTACGTTCATGGATGCTCCAAGTATGATGTCTTTTGAAGGAAAAGATGGTGATATGATTGTCAAGCTACCAATCATGAAGGAAAAAGAAAAATCTCCAACATTGAAAAGGAAAATAAGGAATGTGAGGAAGCCAAGAGCAGTTCCTTCAAATTCTTAGAAGTTTTCTGATGTTCTTGAAGTGTTGAAGGAGATTAAACAAATAAAGGCTTTTGTGTATAAGATTCGTGAGATTCTGAAAGCCCTGGTTCAACAACAGCAACCAATAAGGTTTATTGATATAAACTCCTACCTCAATGAACCTTATGTTCCAATGGTTGTTGACGACAAGGAGTTCGGGGACGATAAAGAATTCTTCAAAGGTCTTATTGCCTAGTAAATCTTTTATTTTCTTGTTTTGAAGAATAACTAGTGTTTGGAATAGCCATTATTATGATTACACATAGCTATATCCAATGTTTTCATCTTCTTGTTTTTAGATTTATTGGTTTAAATTTTAAACTTGTTTGGAAGATTATTTATGTAGTATTAATCTTTATGGTATTACATATTGCAATATTTTTATGGGATATGTGTGTTTACGTCCGTGAACTTGTTTGTCCCACATTTTGTCAAAAGTAAATTCGTTCGTGAATTGATATGCAAGTATTGATAAAAGAATGAATAGACTTTTGACAAACACAAAAGTTAAGCCTATATTGTCAATTATTGATGTAAGATAGCTTAAAATCTTTTGTGATTTAAGGATTATGTCTATTGTATTTCATTGTGCAAATGGCGATGGAAAATAGAATGAATCCTTGCTTATTCCACGATATAAGATCGATCTCAGATCCACAATTTTTGTGTAAATACTGTGTTGTTCCATGAAGTGTCTTATGTTGAGCACTAAAACAACAAAAGTTGATTACTTTTGTGAATAGCTTAGTTGTTGTTCCGTAAGGTACTTTATGTTGAACATGTTAAACTAAATTAATCATCTTGTGTGGTTATTTAGTTAGCACTCCATAAGTTTTCTTATGTTTGAGCATTTCTTTGACTGAGTTGGTTATTCATGATTAACTTAGTCATTGCTCCATAGATTTTTCTTATGTCGAGTGTGTCCAATTAAATTGATTACTTTTGGAATTAGTTTGAGTATGGAAATTAGATTATTTGCTAATTTTTTTATGATTAATCTAATTGATTTCTTAAGTCTCCATAAGCTTACTTGTGTTGAACATATTTAGTTAAATTAATCTAAGGATCGCTTACGGTTAGTTTGATTGAATATTCTTTTTGGATTCCAAATTCATACTTGTATGATATTTGTTGAGTCCAAAGAAATTCTTCTTTTCTTTTGAAATTAAGGTCGCTCTTGTTGTTCTTTCGGGAATGACATTTTATGGGGGGGAGTTCTTTTGAACTTGTGCTTAATTGCCAAATCTTTGAGGGGAGTACGGCTATGGAATATTATAGGGGTTATCTTGTATCTTTATGAACTCCTTGATGAATGCATTTAGCTTCGGCTTTATGATTGCATCTAAACAAGATGATATACATTTACCTTTGGTCATGAAATGTCTCTTACGGAAATTTCATTAGGATCCCGTTCTTGTACCTTTGCCAATTTTATTGACAAACAGGGGGAGAATTAATATGTAGTTCACACTACAAATACATATGGTTTTCGGATCATTATGTAAGGGGGAGTGGTTTCCATGTGAGATGGAGTATTGACTAAGGGGGAGTGAAGTATCACCATAGTATTGTTGTTAAAGTTGTGATACAATTGGACTTGGACGATGTGTAATGATACTATGACGTTGTATAACAATGATTGAGAACTCTTGTTTTCACCTTTGGGATCATTGGATTACTCGGAAGTGGCGAAGATTTCGAGTATTGTTGAAGATTAGACGACATGTGGAATAGGAGCTACAAAGTTTATTTATATATTTTTGTATTCCATATGTATTAATAGTTTTGCCACTAAAATTAACAAAGGGGGGGATTGTTAGAGCACTGCTCGGTCAAACTCGCATGCATTCCTATCTCAAGCATGTTTGTCAATATTAGTGATCAAAACTATAAAGTCTTTGATTTCTAGTCTACTATAGCTAAGGTCTCGGACTAGGATAGAAAATTTAGTTGAGCTTAAGAACTCCATGGCGATCATCATACAAAATGAAGGACTACTCAAGGAACCAGTGGATCTTCATCAACTAAAATGTATGTGGAGACTTGAACTTATCTATCACTCAAAAGTCTATCTACTATATCTTCTATCTTTAGACAAAAGTCGTTTTGCTATATAGACTTAGATTATACACATGTGGATATTTCGAGCTAAGTATATCTCGCTTATCTATTTCTCGAAATATGTGTTGGTAAAGCTTTCGCTTTAATCAAGTTCATCTTTACCTAGTGACAAAAGTCATGTTATGTTTCAATCATTTTGGGAATCGCTCTGACGAAAAATAGTTTGTGAATAACAACTATATAACGCCCTATGAGAATGTTTCAGTGATTGAAATGAGAGTTTAGACAATATAACCATTTGAGGATATAAGCATTGGTGTGGTAACACATATATGTATAAGCCCTTATTGCTTGAACCGAAGTTTGCGAACTTTGTTGATCAAGTGAAACCGGAGTAGTGCGTGTGCTCAGTCCGCGAACTCAACATACAAGCTCAGTCCGCGAACTGACGAAGTTCTCAAACCCGAGAATTTCTGCTGGAGTTTGTGAACTCCGTCCGGGAACTTAAGTCCGCGAACTTGAGTAGGTTATGTCTAAAAACGATGTTTGTGAACTTATCTTAATAAACGAATGAATGCTATTGCAAACTGTGGCTTTATAGTTCATGAATCGATTCGAGTGAATCACATCGTTTTTGCTTCAATTGTGTCTTGTGTATTACATAAACATCTAAGCAATTGAACAACTCTCTAACTAGTTCATTTGGATTAGTTATGGTGAAGAAGAATATGGTTGATATGAAAGTTATCATATGGCTAACCATTTGGTTAACTATTGTTGAACCAAATAATGTACAAGTTTGGGTATAGTTACACAAACCTAAAAACGTCAAGTACATGTGTGTATAACAATCTATGTTTTCGAATTAACGGTTGATAAATATTAGCTTGAATCTAATCAGGTTCTCATCTAACGGTGAATATTAAATGCTTTGTTAGTAAGCTAACATTAATTGCAAACCCTGATTTGAAGACTATATAAGGGAGAAGTCTAGCAACTGGGAAACCTAATCCCCACACATTCTGTGTGATACTAGTTTGCTAAGCTAGAGTCGATTCTCCTTTAACCTTTGGTTTTCTTATTCTAAAACCAGGTTAACGACTTAAATACTTCATTGGGATTGTGATGCCAGATCGATACTACTTTTATCGTAGTTGCGTGATTTGATCTTGCTATTACTATCGTACGAGTACAATTGTAATAATTGGCTTGATATTTCTATCTCCGATAGGCAAGATATAACAGTAGTCACAAACACTTCGTCTCATCGTTTGTGATTCCTCAATAATCTTCTTCGTTGTGTCGATTAAGTTTATTGTGAGGTGATTGATAAAGCTGATATGTTCTTCAGGAATATAAGTCTGGTTTTATCAATTGGTTCTTGTTCACCTTGATTTATCAAAAGACGGAACAAAACTCATAGGTTTATTCGTGGGAGACGAATTTATCTATCCTTGTAGACTTTTCTATGTGATACAGATTTGTTTGTTAAAGTTGGGTTGTAGCAACTCTTGGTTGTAGGTGAGATCAACTAAGGGAATCAAGTACGTAGTATCCTGCTGGGATCAGATATGTGGGAGCATAACTGTACCTTGAATCAGTGTGCAATTGGTTTGGGTTCAACTACAGTCCAGACCGAAGTTAGCTTGGAGTAGGCTAGTGTCTGTAGCGGCTTAATACAGTGTATGTTTAATCCGGACTAGGTCCCGGGGTTTTTCTGCATTTGCACTTTCCTCGTTAACAAAATTCTGGTGTCTGTGTTATTTCTTTTCCGCATTATATTTCGATATATAATTGAAATAATACAGGTTGTGCGTTGTTCAATCAATTAGAATACTGACCTTTTAGGTTGTTGATTTAAATTGATTGACACTTGTATATTGGTCTTTGGTACCATCCAAGTTATCTCTCTTTGATAAAGACTCGCAGATTTTTATTTGCTTGAGTAAAGATCAAATTGAGAGATAGAGATATAAACTCCTTGAGATATTTTATATTGATTGAGTCTGACTGTACTCGGAGTTGTCCATACAGATTGCTAATTGAAATATTGGGTGTGGTTGTTAGACCCCCGCTTTTTCAAGGATAATTAAGAGTTTCAAAACAAGCATGGAGAAAAAATCCATGGACACTTAAGGTTAGGAAACCATTTAAGCCTATTCGTAGACAAAAAAAAAAAAAAAAAAAAAGTGAACAAGAATTCTAACTTCACATATGGCTAGAACTTGCTTCTTAACATAGCCGTAAAATGATATGAGGATACATGAAGAATTGGTCAGCACCATCTTGTAGAGGACAAACATACGAGGGAAACACAAAAAGAATGAGGTCAATCGGACATCGTATGAGGGAGTTGTGACCAAAATGGCGAAGAAGAAAATCAATACTCAGGATCACTTACATTTGGGTTTTAGCTTGAGCGACCCAACCGTAAGTGACCCTGAAAAACCATCCAAAAGCCTATATTTATCTACGTCTAGGTCATGGGGACAATTCTTAACCGTATGTAAATTTTTTGGTGCGAATTAGGTTTCTAAAACGTGTAAAACCATGTCCCAGAAAGGTTATAAGCCCTAGATATCGTGAATAAGAATACCAAGACATAAATGAAACATTTTTTACACAAGTAGAACAAGGAGTCAGGGATTGGAGTTTCGATTGATCATCACGATTTCTAGGGTTTTCTTATATGATTTCTCTTATATTTCTCATGGATTTTGAAAAACTCATGATAAACATAACCTTTCTTCTTGTTAAGGATGTAACCAAAATTCATGAATATGTTATTCAATTAATTTATTAGTATCGTTGTTCACTCATTTTTCTATCGTTCAAGTTTTACTGCACATAATAATTATTGATTGTGTTCGAATAATATGATTAGTTGTCTCGTATATTTAAGTCGTGATTGAATATTTTAATAACTTGTCTATAGATAATTAAGAGTCTTAGGTATTTTTATCAGGAACCCTATTAACTAGTAGTAATTTGTAATTACTAGCGGTGTAAATTGTGAAGCATCACAAGTAGAACTTGGCCTAGGTTGAATATGTCGTGATTGTGTTTGTATTGGTGATTCACGTGCGTGACTCTAGAAGTGGAAGGCGCAAGGATGCTGAGGAAACTAAGTAGCTAGGGGTAGTCTACTTGGTCTCAACTATACGAAGTTGGTATTAAATTTTATATAACGACTTAATTATGAGAGTATTCAAAACTGGACTAGGTCCCGGGGTTTTTTCTGCATTTGCGGTTTCCTCGTTAACAAAATCTTGCTGTGTCATTTACTTTATTTCCGAATTATAATTGTTATTATAATTAAGTAAATTACACACGTACATTAATCATAGTCACTTGATATTGATCCTATAGAGTTTCGGTTTAACATCGTACCTATTATCAAGTGATCACTTTATTGTCGTATTGTCTCGATTTCATATCTATAGACGATCACACAAAGTGAATGTCATAGTTGTCATATTGTCTCGACTTTGTCCATGGATGATCACACTTGGTTTCAGACTTATAGGTTAATATTTAAAACAATGTGGTACCCTAGTCTTTTCAATTGGTATCAGAGCAGGCAAACACTAAAAGATCTAACAATTTGTGTTTAGTGCGATCCAACCATTAAGACTGAATTTAAATATGGTTTTGATAGATTCTGAGAATGATTCAGTTAACTTAAAGCAAGATATCAAGAGTATTGAATTAACACTTGATGATGGCATCTACGAATCAATATTGACTTGATCTTGTTTCCATTCCTAACGTATCTTTCAAGTCGGATTATCTTAAAAACATAACATATGAAGTTGCATAAAAATAATACTCTAGTGGTTAGACTTGGTCATAACATTATGATCAAAGTGTCAAGAAATTAAAGTATAAACGCATATCTTTTGGAACTTCGTAAATATGACATCAACGTAATCTTTGTACATAGTCTCTTAATTATGTGTAAGATATAGGTTTGATTTCACCCTAAGAATAATGTTTCATAACATTTGTTTAAAGGAAGTACATATATGAACTTATTTCATAATCGAAAGTAAATCATGATTGGTAAGGTTCTTTATTGAATCTATTTTGAATGACCAATATAAATTGACAAGGTAGATACTATCTTAACTTGTTGAGATTTGAGATATAACCGGTCATAGCCTATATTGTGTAGCATGTTGTTGTTGGTCACAAGCTACTTTATGAAGCATGGTGTAACCGGTCACAAGCTACATTGGGAAGTTAGTTGTAATCGTTCATAAGTTTCTTTGGGAACCAAGGTGTTACCAATCACAAGATAACTCGGGAAGTAAGGTATAACCGATCACAAGATACCTCTAGGAATCAAGGTGTAACCGGTTACAACCTTGTTTGGGAAGCGTGGTATAATCGATCATAACTTACATTGTGAGGTTGGTACAACCGATCACAAGTAGCAAAACCGAGTTTCCAATATTCACATATCTCTTTATGTTTTGTGTGAAGCTTGGAATTAGGGTTTGCTGAGAAACTTCTAGATGTCGACATATTTGAACATGTACATAACTCTTATCATTAATTGTTCAAAGATATTCTTTGATACTCAAGGTGATCCAGGTCCAAAAAATTGGAAAACATTTAATTATGATTTTCATAATATATGTTTTAATTACCAACAATTAAAGCATATTCTCTGGAAAATATTATTAGTTAATGTGCTAGACTAATAATAAAAGTTTTTTAAGAGAGTTTTCGGAAATATGGTTTGGTAATTAATTGAAAATAGGAAAATATAAATTAGGTACTTTAATGTGAATATCTTGAGAATATTTTCGGTTTTGGAATTTCCTTATTGTCCAAACAACCTTGGTGTATAAATAATTGAGTTTGCATTTCTTTCAAATCATCATAAGGGCCAGGAAAACTTCATTCTTGTTGTTTCTGGTGGAACCATTTATGTGGAGAGGAAATGACCCTAATTAGGCGAAATCTCTTACGACTGCTCATTTAAAGACTTATGTGGGATCAAAAAGCTCCACGAGTACCGTTGGTGGGAAATTGAATTATTGCATTGTCATTGTAGTTTTTGATTATTGATTTGATTGATTAATGGTTGTTGAAACTTTGAATGCACCTGGTTTATTTATTCTTGAGAACCTTCCCTTCTGATATAATGCTCACTCAAACTAGATCAAAGTATTGACATGATCTTTAGAACCATTTTTGGATCTAAAAACATCTTGTGATAATCCATTGTTAACAGACTCCGTTCTGTGTGTGATTGATCACAAGAGGATTCAAGTGGTGTTGTACAGGTTATTATTGAAGACAAACGAAGATTTGAAGACGACAAAGTTTTTCTTATTAGTTTTTGTATTTTGTGAATTGTGTGCACAAACCTTGATCGGATGGGATCCAACTAGAATCATGTTTATCTTTGATATACTTGATTGGCTAGTTGTATGAGATCGGAACCACCTTATAGTTTCTCTTTGAGATCTATATTGATTGATTGCAAATATAGAGTTTGATTATTTCGGTAGTGAAAGTTTAGATTGATCTAACCAAACAAATGAATTTATTAGATTAAACAGAAGAGCCTTTGTCAACGACTCAAATATCTTATTACCAAAATTGAATAGAGTGATTACCATACAGGTTTATCCTTTACTGTTTGGAATACGATCAAAAGGATTGGTGATTCACGTGTGTGACCCTAGAATTCGAAGGCGTGGGGATACCGAAGAAACTAAGTAGCTAGGGATAGTCTACTTGGTCTCAACTATACGAAGTTGGTATTAAATTTTATATAAGACCAAGCAACTACCCATAGTTCACTTAGTTTCCTTAGTATCCTTGCGCTTCCGACTTCGATGAGTCACGCACTGGTACAATTCATTCGGATCGTATTCCAAATAGCAAAGGAACAACGTATCTGTTTGGTAACTCTATTGATTCTTTCCAAGATAAAGATATCTCAAGTCATACACAAAAGCTCTTTCGTTTAATCTAATAAACTCCTTTGCCTTATTAGATCAATCTAACTTTAACCATCTCGAAATAGTTAAGTCTAGATTCGCAATCAATTAATATAGATCTCAAAGAGAAACTATAAAGCGATGCCGATCTCACGCAACTAATCAATCGAATAAATCCGATTCTAGTTGGATCCCAGCCGATCAAGGTTTGTGCACACACAAAGATATGAAAACCAATAAGAAATCTTATTCTTCTTCAAATCTTCTTTAATCTTCAAATAATACGCACAACACCACTTGAATCTCTTGTGATCAATAACACACATAACGGAGTCTGTTAACAATGGATTATGACAAGATTTCTTTAGATCTAACAACAGTTCTAAATATCTCGTCGATACTTAGATCTAGTTTGAGTAAATCTTATATCATAAGAGAAGATTCTCAAGAATAAACAAACTAGGTGCAACCAAAGTTTCAACAACCGCTAGTCAATCAAATCAATCGAAAACTAATAACATTGCAATTATCTAGTTTCCCACCAACGGTACTTGTAGAGCTTCTTGATCCCACATAAATCTTTAAACGAGCGGTCGTAAGAGA
Source organism: Papaver bracteatum (assembly GCA_023529315.1). NCBI lineage: Eukaryota > Viridiplantae > Streptophyta > Magnoliopsida > Ranunculales > Papaveraceae > Papaver > Papaver bracteatum. Next base: position 946,245 of record JAJJWX010001293.1, read on the forward strand.
TTTCACCTAATTAGGATACTTTCCTCTCCGATTAGACGGCTCCACCGGAAACAACAAGAAATCAAGTTTGCCTGGCTCTTAGGATAGTTCGCTAGAAATTCAAACTTAGGTATTTATAGACCAAGGATGTTTGAACATCAAGGAATTTCCAAAACCGAAAATATTCTCAAGATATGCAATGAATGGCAAGATTCGGTTTTTCTAATTCCAATAAATGCTTGTCCAATATTTTCGAAATATCCCAAATATAAAATCTCCAACTAGTAAATGCACATTACTAATTTTTATTCTTTAGAGATATGTATTTAATTGCTGGCATTTAAAAACAAAAACCTTAATTAAAATATTCTCAATTTGTTTCGGCACAGGATCACCTTGAGTATTAGGGAATATATTTGAACAATAAATGATAAGCGTTATTGTTCATGTTCAAAGTATGTTGACATCTTTTCACTTTAAACTCTTGGAATCGTTATTTCATATTTACATGAAATCATTGTTTTATATTTACATGGATTTACATTCTTGGAATCGGTTATACCACACCTCCAAACAAGTTTAGAATTGGTTGACATGTATTCCAAGACTACTTATGTGATTGATAAGATACCAAATCACTTACATGGGTTCAATCGGTTCTAACAATCACTAGGATCGGTTATCCCTTATTATGGAAATACTTGTGATCGGTCACACTAGTCACTAGGATCGGTTACACCAGATACAAGGATCGATTCCATATTCCCATAGTATTGCTTGTGATCCGTCACACCAGTTACTAGGACCAGTTACCAATTACAAGGATCGATTACACAACACTTGTGATCGATTACACCAATTTCAAGGATCAATCATACCATAACATGGTGATTATTGTGGATCGGTTACACCAATTAATAAAAACCAGTCATACCAAATCATAAGTCAAGCATTGTGATTAGTTATACCAAGATACATAACCAAGGTTAAGATCGGTTCTACCATCTCACACATATTGGCCATCCGAATATTTGCAATGAATAGCCGAACAATAGCCCTAATGATTTCGTAGATGGTGGATTTTCGACGAAGGCTAAAATCGTAAACCCATAATTATACGAACCTCTGATCCAGCAATCAGACGTGAGTACTGAGACACGGGTCTCTCATCGAATCCTCTGATTGAGAATACTTTCTCTCAGGGTACATTTAGATATGTGGTCTCACGGTTAGACAACAACATATCTCATGAATACTGAACACTTCAGTAAATATTTCTATATAGTATCACGAGATGGACGGCTCCGAGACAGCTTGCTCTGCTAGTATAGAGCGATAACGTCTTCATGATACAAACAACGAGTTTACCCTGCCTATATAAAGGATATGAAGCTCCAGCAAGATCATATCGGAATAATTAATGCTCTTAGACATCTTGCTCTGCTGGTATAGAGCCATAAGTTAATTATTCCTAAATTCTTGGATTCATCCACAGAATTTCCGAAAATATTCAAATATTTTCGCAGATATTTCATTATTGCAAACCATGGTTCTTCCCAGCAGAAATCCATGGGTTAGTAATAAATATTCAACGCACGGGCGTCTGAGCTACCTCTGAGTAAGTCTCGATTTAAATGGTGAAAGTGTAATCAACGAAGATGCACTAACAATCACCGCACGAATGAGTATTTCAAAATACGACGAGACGATGAACCTATGCAAAATAGGAAAGAAAATAATTAAAAATTAAAAATTGACGAAGGCACTGGGAGCATGGGACCAATGACCAGGCGACTAGGCCGTGGTCAATCCCACGCCGGTTTCATATTTTTATCATATTTTTTGTTATTTTCCTTGAGTTCATGAAAAATCTTTCATTTGAACAAATATCCTTCGTTTTGAGGAAACTCCTCAGTTTCATGGTGTTTCTTCCACACCAAAGAAATAATATAAAATTAGGGAAGAATATTGTGGGGCATGACCATTGGCCAATCGGCCATTCCTTGGCCCCATCCAGCCCCACACCTCATGATTCCTCATTATTTATTATTATTTCTCTAATTTCATGAAAACTCCTTAATCTCATGATATTTCCTTGGTCCCATGAAAAATAATATAAAATTAGGAAAACCCGTGTGCACGGGCCATAGCTGGTCGGCCAAACCCTAGACGGCCTCACACGTCCCTTTTTATTATTATTATATTTTTCATGTTTTAATAATCCCATGAAATTCCTTGATTTCATGATATTTCCTTCAACTTATGAATTTTTCTTTAAATTGTGAAATAATACATAAAATTAGGGAAAACGCATTGGACCGGGCCCTAGCCGGCCAACCATGCTCCAAGCTGGTCCCACACGCCCACACGTCCCTTATTTTATTATTATGATTTTTTATGTTTCCCTCATATCATGGAAACTCCTTGATTTGAACAAAACTCTTTAATTTTAGCAAAACTCCTTGATTTTATCATATTTCCCTAAAATCATGAAAATATTATGAAAATTTTGGAAAAACGTGTGGGATTGGCCCCTTGGCCGGCTGGCCATGCCTGGTCCCACACTTTATAATTCTTTCACTTTTTCATTATTTTCCTTCATCTCATGAAGTTTTGATGGTTTTATCAAAAAAAAACCTGGTTTCTTCATATTTTCTAAAATGATTGCTCAAATGCACATCTGAAAATATCAAAATTCTCAGAACTGAGATACAGACACTTTGGAGACATAATCATGTTATCTTGACCGACCAAGGTTGGATATTTGGCTCTCAATGAGCCGGTCTTACATATTTTCACAATTTGACCTAATTTGCGCAATTGCACGTATTAGGTCCAAAACTCTTCCAAACGACTTGAAAACTTCATGGAACGATCAACACTTGATCCCGTGACCACCCAGGGCCGGTTTCATGACCCATTGGTTGGTCTTCTACCTCTTCATAATTAATCAAGTTTTATCACCTAATCCTGAACCCAACAGTAATTCGAATAATCGATTAAACCAGCATTTAATCATCCTTTCATCAACAAGTCACCAACTCTTCAAGAGGTCTTGGTATTTTCTTACGTGAGCATATGGGAGTTACATGATTGACCCATGGTCTCATGAAACCAATCCTTCCTTCGTTCCATGGTTCAATTCCTAACAAACCATGAAGTGGTCATCAATTTATCAAATTAGGGTTTCTGAGTCCAAGGATTATAATTCCAGATTCAAACACTCATAAATTTATGACGATCTCATGATCAATATTCTTATTAATTATGCTCGGTTCAACTACCAGTATTTTAATTAATATTTTATTTTGGTCACGCTGCCAATAATTTATCAGATGTGCAACACTTGCTCATATGAGCAATACTTGCTCAAATCAAGGAATATTGGTTCAACTATCAATATTCAACAAATCAGGGCAATACTTGCTCGCCTTAACTATCAACATGAGGATCATGTCCACGTTCAATCCATGAGTTTCAGAACATTTTAAAAAATCATGTTCAACTCAGTAAATACATGGACTCATCGTCCCACTAAATCATGAAGTCAACAATTGACTAAACTAACCACGAGACGTCAATCGTGTCACTTGGGGGGATATCAACTAGGGTTTTGGTCTGGCGGTCTATGGCACGTGTGTTCAAACACACGATGGAATGTGAGCAAGTCGTGCAGTCAGTTGAAGAAGTTAACAAAGTAGTGGGTGGAAAATCAACCAAGTCTCTGCACGATGAGCAACTAGTTTCAAACACTATTTCCATCTCTCCACTCTTTGATTCCATCAACTATCACACTTCATGGGATCATGGTGTCTATAATTCCAGCAATATAAATAAGTCTCTGAAACATGATTGAAACAATATATACAATGATTTCACGTCAAATGGACAACACGAGATCAACAACTCATCAATTGAGCAATTACTCTCAACTGAGCAATTTTAATCATTCAGAACTTATCATATTCAGAATTCACAACACACCCACAATCTTTGATTACCATTGATTCCACACATTTCTTAGCTTCCCTCCTATAGATAAACCCATCCTCTCTTGTGGCCGAATTTACTCTGGAACGGCCATTGTCTTAGTTTAGGCCAGAGTACTACAGATTGATCTCTCGAATTCAAAGCACCCCCTTTGCAGCGGTGCATATGTTTGAACATTTCGCTCGGTTCAAGGAGTCTCCTCCGCATGGTTGTCTCCTCAATTCCTCAAAAACCAACAAATCATTTTTCCCCATCTACAGATTTCCCTTTCGATTCACGAAATAGTTCATGAATTACTTCATTTAAACGAATGTAAAATATTATTTCCTAGGATGAAGTCTTCACCATAACCCATTATCATAATCCTAACAATATATACAAGATTATGTCGATGTCATATCTACGAAATTCAAAAGATAAGCGTTATACTTCGTAGTCTAATTCCCTAATACTATGATCATACAATTATGACCATGTCACATCACTAGAGTATTATACAATACGTACAATATATACAGCTTCACAATTATGTTATCAATATAACAAGACTTGAAAGATATGTTAGGAATGAAACAGTTCAAGTCAATATTACAAACCTCAAGTGGAAGGATGATGTCGTCATTGTAGTTTGTTACTTCTTCACATTCCTCAGGTCTTCAGAGTAATACTTGTATATCTCAACATTCCTAGACTTTCTAGTCTTACCTAAATGAAGTTGACTCTAGTATTTAATCAAACGACTTTAGATGAGTTTTGTCACACTAAAATATGACAACCAAACTTGACATATCAACGCTTGGTGAGTTCAACCGAGCTATGCTCAAACAATCTCCCCCCTTTGTCAATTTTAGTGAAAAAACTCTTATTACATATGGATAAATAAATTACAAAAGAATTCATTTTACATACGCTTGATTCCAAGTTTTAACAGCACAATAACTTGGCATATATTCAATCAATAAATGTCGTTGTTGACATTTGAATAACAAAAGATTTTACTCCCCCTAAAGGTAAGATAGGTAAATATTCAATCCGAACATCTTTGTTATTCCCCTTTTTGTAGTCAGAAATACTGCAAAAGCAATATGATATGTTTCTCCCCCTTAGTCAATGCTTTACTATTTCGTTAGATATAACGTTTAAACACAATTGTCCTTTCCTTAGTGATAGCAAATCACTTGTTTACTCCATATATTTCTCCCCCTTTTTGTCACAAAATGACAAAGGTTCGAGCAAATAAAGGATCTTACAAATCTAAAAGACTTGTAAATAACCTATAAGAGTTAAGCACGAAGGTTTCACATACCACTTTAGATAACCAATATTAAAACTGAAACTACAAGTAATTATCAAGGAAACAATTGCCCGAAGTAATTTTCCCTAATAGTTTAACAAATCGACTAAGAAACTTAATTCCCTTGTTAAACCGATTGCGTATGTGCAACCGCTTATTTCGATAAGAGCAAAATAAAGATCAGAATTAACTTTATTTCTCTCATCAGCCTCTAATTATCCAGACAATAACTTAGACCTTTCTCTTTAGACAAGACAAACACTAGGTTAGTTAACTAGTATTGCTTGTCAAGGCATTCGATTAGACTTGAATAACCGAATCCTCCAATTTGATAAGTCTAACTAAGATCAGAATTAACTTAGTTTCTCTTATCTGGAATCAATTTGGACTAAACAAATGATCTCGTATTTTGTTAAGCCATAAACAATACATACAAACCAAAATAAATTGACTTGCATAATTATTTTCTTAATCGAAAGCAATTGAAACAAAAACAATTATTTTCTTAACCGGAAACAATTGTATCACACCCATACACAATAATGAAATATATTAATTGTACCGATTTTTTTTTAAGCAAAAGCAAAATATATACAATATAAACAGGATTTTCTTAAACAGGAAAACGATTAACTAACAAATTCGTTACCTCAAATTCCGCAGCCTCTTCTCCCTAAAAAAAAAAATATATCATTAAGTGCAAGTTCAAATACTCCCCCAGTGTGTTGTTATCCTCTCGCAACAAAATAATAACAACAAAAGCAACCTTTACCAGGGAAAGGTTGAAACGGTTTTAACTAATGCGTGCCAATAGCAAAAGTTGAAAACCTGAAACACAATATGTTATGCTAAATAAAACTCATGTAAACATAAATAGATTCAACATATTGTGACTTTTCACATATGAGTTTCAATTGGAACACCTTATGATCCTTTGATAAAGCCTACCAACATGGGCTAGAACTTAATCCCGCTAAATCAAAAAGCCACACAAACCATAAGGCTCACATCATATAAGATCGAATATTAAGGTTAATGAAAACAAAAATCACACATCCCATAAACTGAATACACATAACAAAAATATAAACATTCATTCACATGCTATCACAAGAAAAATTATAAAATAATAATTTTATTCATAAAAAAATAGTTTTCATTATTAAAACTATATATTTTTTTTATTATTATTTTAGTGTTTTCTCTTTCAAGGATTCATCTTTCAATCAAACCTCATGAAACTTCCATATTTCTGCATGAACCATGTAGTTATCAAAGAAAGTGGTCCTACAACCATCATGACTTGTCTTTCTATCATCATGAGAAATATTAAAATAATATTTTTTGAATATTTTTAATAATGGTTCCTTCCAGCATATTAAGAGTTTCAGCTAAACTTAAATTCTTCATACTAGGATGAAAGAATGCTCGATGGACCATCAGAAAATACCGAAATTCTCAGGATTGGTCCGCGCACAACATGGCGACACGGACATGCCACCATAACTGGTTATTGTCGGCTCTTTGGCTTGCAAAAGCTGGTCCCACCTCTTTTGATGATTTTTTACCTAATTAATCATCCAGAGTCCATATTTGGTTCATACTCCTTCCTGCAACTGGGAATGGTCATCCACACACCATTAGATGGTCATACGACCACCAAGGGATGGTTCTACACCACTTGGTCGGCCCCCCTCTTTCCATAGCTAAGCACTACTACCTATTGCTCAGTCAAGCACAATTTTAGTAATGATTAAACAACAATTAATTATCCTTTCACCAACTGCTTTGCAAATGAGTTTGGTAAATGCTCATTCTAACATCCAGATACTGCATGGTCGGTCCATCACTTATAGAGGCGGTCCCTCTCTCATTCATTGGTTGATTCTCAGTTGATCATCATTGATCATAATTAGGGTTTTGAACTAAATGCTCCGTCTAGCATAATGCGGAATAGGTTCAAACACTAATATTTTAATATTGATCCAACAATCAATATTTTAATTAATTAAATAATATTCAGTTCAACTACCAGTATTTTAATTAATATTTTATTTGGTCTCATTACCAATTATTCATGGATCTAACAGTATTTGCTTAGACTATCAATACTTGATCAGTGCTACATCTGTCAAGTACCCTAATTGCTTCAGCTAACAATAGGTCACGGCCAACAAGGTTCAGATCCGCCATTTTCGGCAACATTGATTCAACTATCAATATTTAATTGCTCAGAACAATATTCCTCATATTGATTCAGCTATCAATATTCGAGTTGCAGTATTTATCATGTTGATTCAACTACCAATATTTGAGAATTTAATACTGATCCAGATGTTAGTATTATATTGGTTCATCAACCAACATTTGGTTTGTCTGTCAACCAATATTTTAATATTATAATCTCTCATGACACATGAATCGATAAAGGTCTTTTATGATCATTCAACAATGATTATTTTCTTAAGTGCTCAATGCACCAACATAATGGTTTATGATTGATCCAACAATCTCATAAAACCATCATTCAACTATCATTACTACTTCAACTAGCAAAATGATATGTCACGGTCATCAGTGACCTAATTCAACATATATGGCCTGCAGAGAATGTTGCTATTTCAACATTTCATGCTTCATTCATTATAATATTGAACTTTGTCAGTTCAGTTCATAAGACTCATAGTCTTAAGTCAAAGATTGACCACTCGCACATGAGACATCAATTCACGTCACATGGGGGGATATCACTAGGGTTTTGGTCTGGCAGCCTACAATACGTGCGATGTGAGGTACATCCACGATGAGAGTTGTGGTAAGTCGTGCTGGCAGTTAAAGGAGCAAATGGAAAATGGATGGTCGATCAACCAAGTCATCCATGCAACGTGGAAGTGGTTTCGACACAGTCTCCCACTTCCCCATTCTTCCACTACCTTCAATTGTCACCATTTACAGGAGATTGATGTGCTGCAACAAATAGGTTCCTGAAACCTATGTTTAGACAAGAGAATAAAAACTAAGTCATCCGAGTAAGACTCATCACTGTCAATTATCAAATACTTTTAGAAGATTTCTCTCGTATACACAGATAATCATCTTCAAAGTTGTTCAACACATCACATCACCAAAAGATCAATCTTCATTGATCTCCACACAATCTCAGCTTCCTTCCCTGTACATACCGACCTTTCTCCTCTTCTTGTGACCGAATTAAACTTGGAACGACCATTGTCTTGGTTTAGGCCAGGGTCCTACAAATTGGTCTCTCGAACTCAAAGTACTCCAGTGCAGTATACTTGTTTACAGGTTCGGGCGATTTGATTCATCGAGCACCTGCTTCAGCGAACACTTGCCTCCTCCACCACTTTTTTACCGGAAACTCCTGCAGGTCATTTTTACCCGCAAACAATATTAAATAATCTATAGATGTCTAGATTGTGCAATTTCATATGTGCATGTAGCTTCTTCTTATTTTCCATGGCCATAATAATTTTGGTATTCACTTGGAATTGAATCCAAGGTATGATTTCTGATGGACCTCCTTCTATCTGTTGAGCTTAATTTGGTTTTTCTAATTGGAGTTTTAATAGATAAAGATTATTGGAGTATCAAGGTGAATACATATTGGAACTCTGAAATATATTATTTTTTATTTTATTTTCTTGCCATTTTTACTATTTTCTTTTGTTCTTATATGGGATTTTCATATACTTATGTTTCACGATCACTCTAGAGATTGTAGGTAATAGGGTTTCAGTGCATAGGCTACTTTGTCTGTGATGAACAAGATTAGTGATTAACGACTAGCTAAAACTTCACTGTGCATGAGTCAATGGTGTAACAATGATGTACCACTACAAACTTTGGATCAAGTGAGAAATTACAAAACTTGCAATTTTGTTAATGTTAACTTTTGTTTCGTGCTTTATCATTCGTTCCAAAGCTTGCAACAATCTGTAATATACAAAATATGTATAGTACTAAAAAGGACACCAACTCATACTTATAGTGATGAAGGCATGATAGAGATGAACTCATTAGTAGGTCCATAAATGTGTGTATAATGGACTTTGGGTAAACTTATTGAACGCTTACAAGGAAGGGAAAAAAAAAGATCATACTAAAAGGAAGAACCATAAAAGTAAAGAACTGAGGTTAATTTTGGCTTGTATGTACACATGTTAAAACATCTCTTTCAATGATCATGATTTTATTTAATAAACGTTTGTTTGAACTGACTTTTTATTCTTTGCCTTGATTTTCATCTTCGGTGTATATAAAAAAAAATATCATATTGAATGTAGCTGAATTGTTATGCATAATATTTTCCGGATAGATGCATCAGTGGTAGATTACATGTCGAAGGTTTTAAAAATATATTATGAGGCATTAATGCAGTAATTGTAATATTACGCTTAGTTTTGGTAATAAACACGAGAACAACAAATCTGAGTCTCTGCTAAACTACCACTGGAACTGAGTAACATACACTTTCAAAAATTTCTTTGTTTTTTCATATTCGCCATAAAAGTATGAGTTTCACAGAAGAAATACCATACAAACTTCTCCGTGTGATTAAAGATTATGTGCAATATCCAAACAAAACTACTATGCCCTTTCTCCAAACCTAGAAAAACTCGAAACTTTCAAACAATCTCTCACCATGTTTTATATAGCTATCTAATATAGATATCATTTAAAGAAAAAAAAATTGAAAAAAAAATACTTCAGAAGCACTAATATCTAGGTAATGCACTCTAAGTCCCCATCGCCAAATATTAATTAGATACCAATCGATAATTTCTCCAAACAAAGTGGAATAATTTTGGTCAAAATGATAATCCAATCAACTATATATATGGATATTAAAAAAACATTCAATAAAAAAATGAAGGGCTATTTGGTTTGGTACTCAGGTTTTGACCAAAAACTGGCTTTGGTCTGACGTTTCTCCAGCTTTGCGTTGGCTTTGGTATCACCATGGTTGGAACTATACAGGGATCAAGACATACCCAGAGAAATGTATACCAAAATACGGTAATACAGTGAAAGCTAGAATAAAGATGGATCTTAAAAAATCACTACATCGGGGAGGCTGGTGGAAGACCATTGTTGGAGATGAAGTCTGGATTCGTTACCATTGGGAGTTGTAACCAAAGAAAATATGTGACAAATGCTTTGTTATTGATCACCAACCAGAGTCTTGTGCTCCTTGGGCTTATCTCTTGTATCTCGATAGTTTTAATTCTGTTGAATACCAAGCTATTTTACAAGAAGAGAGTGAGGTTTATGGAGGAAATGATGAACGTAGTTTATCAAATTCTATGTTGGAGGATGAAGAATCAACTGATGTTTCTAAGCAACCTAAGAGAATGAGAAATTTTGTCCTTAACCAAGAGCCACAAATGAATCCCCATAATATCCATGTTACCCCACCAATTACTTTGAAGAATGTCACTGCTGCTAGTATGATTAATAATCTGACATTTGAGATGAAAAATAGCAGTTACGAGACAATGCAAGTCTCTCCTTCCTCTCTTGCGTCCGCGTACGTGAACTTCTAGGGTTTTGTGTGTTTCCTCCATTGAAATCTCTTTGGAGAAACTAAGAGAAAGGGTGTTCAAAATCACTCCAAGTAAATAATTTCTTCTTGTTCATTTCAATTTCTTAGAACTCATGATGAATTCTAAGGGCTCAAAAAGGAATTCCAAAATCTCAAATACCTCTAGTACGGATCCTCCTTGTGACCAAAATTATCTTAGGATTAGGTTTGTGGATGATTCATGTGCTAGAATTTTTGAGAAGATTTCATTCTAGAAAAGAAGTTGGAAATCTCTAGTGGACATGATGAAGATTTAACTTGCTTCAAAAAATTCAATCTTGGAAATATCTTTGATGGTCTTGGTCAAGGATTTGATTCTCTCACAAGAATTTTCTATGCCAACATTCATGATGTTGATCTTAATAAGATGGAACTCAAATCCATGCTAAATAGAAAAAGGTTTCTTGTTGATAGAGAGTTAATTTCGAAGATTACCAACATTCCGTTGGGAAACGTGCGTCTTCCTATATCGAGTGATGAACGTCCATCATGTGATGATATTTCTATTGGGCTCTGTGGCAAGAAGGTAGCTTGGAATCAAGGGAAATTTCCTACTAATGAACTTAGTATTGCACTGGTGGCATTTGGAAAACTTGGTATTCCCAATCTTTGTCCCTCTACAATTGAGAATTCTTGGTGGAATCATGAGTTTGCAGAATTAGTCTATTTCCTTGAATCGGGTGTTCAAAGTCTTGATATTTGTGGATTCATTATTTATCAAATGGTTTCAATGACTTCTCCGATCAAGATTAATCAAATCTGCCATGTTTGTGGTTTTAATTCAATTGGCAACTCTCTTGGGGTACCCAAACCGGTTCGTCCATGTACCTTCATGCGCAATCCCATCATAATGCACAGTGATTATGCATTATCGGGTCTGCGATATGGCATAGTGATTCCTAAGCATCAAATGCCCTTTTTGTAAGGCTACACAACTATAAATGAGCCTTAGGCATCATTTATACTCTTCTGGATAAGCTATGAAGCTTACTTGGTGCATGGTCTGCATATGCACCTTCAACCAAGTACCCCTCCCTATATATGTCTTAATGGAATTTCTACAAGTTAGAATTATGGACCAAATTGACATGCCTGCTTCACTATTCATGTGAAATGATTGCATACAATAATTGCACGCAACGCGTTTTGGCTATTCGCATTGGCTGTTCCACAATGAATGTGCAACACTGGTTCCGGCTACCGCACAATGATTGCGCAGCATTCTCTTTGGCATATTGCACATTGATTATGCAATATTCTCTCAACAAGCCCTCTCTGGTCTGATGCATAATGATTGTGCGATATTGAATTAAGGCCAATAGCCTTCATAATGAGTAATGATTACGCTGCAAACTCGAGGCCATCCACCCCACTGGACTAATGCATCATGATGATGCAACATCGGCCCTTGGCCAATATGCATGCGCGATGTGCCTTCCTTAGCACCAAATATGGCCCCCGGCCAAATGCATCTTACTATGCAAAAGAAGCTTTGGATGAAGCTCCATCTCGATCCATGGCGCATCTTTTAGCAGGCGTCATGCTAAAAACACCGGGTGTTACATGTCCAAAGCCTTTGATAGTCTATAATGGGATTTTCTCATTGTATTCATGAAGAATATGAGATTTGGTGATCAGTGGTGTTCACTAATTTACCAGTGCATTAGTACAACATAAGTTTTTGTCCTTCTTGAAGGTTCTCAATGTTCTTATTTTCATCATTCAAGAGGGATTCGTCAAGGTGATCCCCTTTCACCTTACTTATTCATCATTTCAATGAATTTTTTTTCTCGAGCTATGGTTGCTGCAGAACAGACAAAGCAGATAAAGGGTATAAAATTGCACAAAGAGCTCCAAAAATTAGCCATTTACTATTTGAAGATGATGCTTAATCTTTGTGCAAGCCACTTTGGATAATATTAGCATTTGCAAAAAAATTATGGAGGTGTTTTCTTCATCATCGGGGCAACTTCTTAACTACCATAAATCAAGCATCTCTTTTAGCATAAACTTGAGTCAGGGTACTTGTGAAGCCATCATCAGTATCTTGCAAGTAAAACCCATGGATCCAAATGAAAGATATCTTGGTGTTCCACTTTTTATAGGTAAAAAAAGAAAGAAAGTCTCTTTTAACCATCTATTTGATAATATGCTTCATATATTTTCAAAGTGGAATAATAAAATGCAATCACAAGATGGTAGATCTGTGATGGCTAAACATGTTGAAAATACGAGGGTACCCAAATACACCACAATCTTTAATTTATCCACCTATAAGTCCTCTTACCGAAAGTGTTTGTCTATGGACAAAGTTGAGATAATACTACAAATCGGTATTCACAATTTGTGTGATCATCTATGGATACGAGATCGAGACAATACAACAATCAAAGTGTGATTACTTGATAATAGGTTCAGACTTAATCAAACTCTGTAGGATCACTATCAAGTAAAGCAGAGTTAACATTTGTGTATTCTAACTATAATAAACAATTATAATTGCGGAAATATAAAAGTAAAAGACACAACAAGATTTTGTTAACGAGGAAACCGCAAATGCAGAAAAACCCCAGCTGCTAGTCCAGAATTGAATGCTCTCAGAATTAAGTCATTATACAAAATCTAAACCAACTTCGTACAGTTGAGACCAAACAAGTAACCCTAGTTCACTTAGTTTCTTCAGTATACATGCGCTTCCGACATTCAATAAGTGCACGCACTGGAACAATTCCTTTGGATCGTATTCCAAACAGTAAAGGAACAACAAATCTGTTTGGTAACAACTCTCTTGATTCTTTCCAGATATATATATATATATATCTTACGTCATATACAAAGGCTCTTCTGTTTAAACTAATAAACTCCTTTGCCTGGTTAAATCAATCCAATCTCTATTATCAAAGCAATAAGATTCGCATTTGTAACAATCAAAATTGATCTCAAGAGAACTATTAGGTGTTACCGATCTCACACAACTAATTAATCTAATAAATTCGATTCTAGTTGGATCCCAGCCGATAAAGGTTTGTGCTACACAAAGATATGAAAAACCAATAAGAAGTTTTCTTCGTCTTCAAATCGTCTTTAATCTTCAATTAAACCTACACAACGCTACTTGAATTTCTTGTGATCAATCACGCATAGAACGGAGTCTGTTAATAATGGATTATCACAATATGTCTTTAGATCTACAAATAGTTTTAAAGATCCCGTCGACACTTCGATCTAGTTTGAGTGAATCTTATATCAGAAGAGAAGATTCTCAAGAACAAACAAAATAGGTGCAACTAACGTTCAACAATCGTTAGTCGGTCAAATCAATCGAAAACTAATAAACTGTAATTATCTAGTTTCCCACCAACGGTACTCGTAGAGCTTCTTGATCCCACAGAAGTCTTTAAACGAGCGGTCGTAATAGATTTCTTATAATTAGGGTACTTTCCTCTCCGAATAGATGGCTCCACCAGAAACAACAAAAGTATGAAGTTTGCATGGCTCTTAGGATAGTTTGCTAGAAATGAAAACTTAGGCATTTATAGACCAAGGATGTTTGGACACCAAGGAATTTCCAAAACCGAATGTATTCTCAAGATATGCAATAAATGCCCATTCGGTTTTCATAATTCAGAAAATGCTTTGTCCAATATTTTCTGAAATCTCTCAATAGAAAATCTCCAATTAGTAAATGCACATTACTTAATTTTTAATTGTTGGTAATTAAAGCATATAAAACTAACAACCTAAATTAAAATATTATTAATTTATTTTGGACCGGGATCTCCTTGAGTAATTAAGGATATCTTTGAACAATAAAAGATAAGAGTTACTATTCGTGTTCAAAGTATGTTTACATCTTTTCTTTGTAAATCATCTTTCATATTTACAATCTTGGAATCGATTATACCACACTTCCAAACAAATTTAGAATTAGTTTATTTGTATTCCAAGATAACTATGTGATTGATCAAATATCAAATCACATTCATAGGTTCAATAGGTTATACCAATCACTAGGATCGGTTATACCTTAATAAGGAACACTTGTGATCGGTCACACAAGTTACCAGGACCGGTTACATCAATTACCAGGATCGGTTACATCAATTACTAGGACCGGTTACCATATACTCATGGTATTACTTGTGATCGGTCATACCAGTCACTAGGATCGGTTACACCAATTACCAGGATCGGTTACACCAATTACTAGGACCGGTTACACCAATTACAAGGATCGATTATTTGTGATCGGTCACACCAATTACTAGGATCAGTCACACCAATTATAGATATCGATCATACCATCTCAGGTGATTACTTAGGATCGGTTACACTAATTAATCAAACTAGTCATACCAAATCATAAGTCATGTATTGCGATCAGTTATACCAAGATACATAACAAGTTATGATCGGTTCTACCATATCACACATATTGGTAATCCAAAGATATGCAATGAATAACAATAGCAATAAGCCTAGAGATTTACCTTTCGATTCATAAACAAGTTCATGAATATACTTCCTTTAAACAAATATAAAACATTGTTTCCTAGGATGAAATCTTCGCCTTTACCCATACACATAATCACAATAGCATTCATAAGATTATGTCGATGTCATATCTACGAAGTTCAAAAGATAGTAAAATATTCATTCACAGCTTCGCAATTATGTTTTCAATATAGCATAACTTCAAAGATACGTTAGGAATGAAACAGTTCAAGTCAATATTACTAACCTCAAGAGGAAGGATAATGTCGTCGTTGTATCTCATTACTTCTTCACGTACTTCAGGTCTTCGAGTAATACTTGTATGTCTCATATTCCTAGACTTTCTAGTCTAACCTATACGAAGTTGTCTCTAGTACATAATCAAGCGACTCTTAGATGAGTTTTGATTCACTAAAATATGACAACCAAACTTGACATACTAACGCTTGGTGAGTTCCACCGAGCTATTCTCTAACAATCTCCCCCTTTTTCAATTTTAGTGACAAAACTCTTAATACATATGAATAAACAAATTACAAGAATTCATTATACATACGCTTGATTCCAAGTTTCAACAACACAAAAACATGTATATCTTCAATCAATAAGTGTCGTTGTTGACATCTGAATAACAAAGCTTATACTCCTCTTAAAGGTAAGATAAGTAGATATTTAATATGAACATCTTTTTTATTCCACTTTTGTGGTCAAGATAACTACACAACAATATGATATGTTTCTCCCCTTTAGTCAATGCTTTACTCTTTCGTTAGATATAACGTTTAAGCACAATTGTCCTTTCCTTAGTGATTGCAAATCACTTGTTTACTCCATATATTTATCCCCCTTTTTGTCACAAAATGACTAAGGTTCGAGCAAATAAAGGTCAAACCGAAAAGATCTTACAAATCTAAAAGACTTGTATACAACCTATAAGAGTTAAGTGATCGCTGTCGTATGCGTCAAAAATAATTTACACTTTCTTACTACTCAAAATTTAAATATAGCAAGGGAAAGAAAGGATCGATCCCATAGAGAGGTCTAGGTTGTCAATATATTTTCGGTTCCTTATATAAAACACCGGGTATTTTTCTGATTTTTATATACTAAAAGTAAAATAAAAGCAAACAAAAAAAATAAACAAATCAAAGTTGTGAAATATTGGGTAAAGGTTTCATCTTCAATTGTAAACAAGTTTTTGAATATATGAATAGAATTCGTATTTAATCTCGCTATCATCAAAAGCCCTAGAATACCTTATTGCAAGAATACTCCATAAATTTCCAAAGTCATCAACACATAAATTAGAGCTGCGTATGTGAATTTTACCTAAAGAATAACCTAACGCCTTGCGCTAATTAAGTTCAATTCCTAGGAGCCTTAAGTTTCAGAAATAGGCTAATCAATGCAATTTAAATACATTGCGCAAACAATTCGAACAAAGGTTAATTTCTACATATTATTACAAGAATGTATCACTACAAACTATAATCATATCATGCTACTCGTATTCAAGGTTATCGCTCGATGAAAACCCTAAAATAGCTATAGATATGGATGTATGTTCAATCAATTCTAGACTCAACTAAACAAACATTCAATCATATTGCAATACATCAATCATGAAATTATTATAATCAGTAGAAATCATACGATAATATTGAGAGAAAACTAACTCATACAAATCAAAACTTGTTTTCAAAATCCAACTACATCTTTAACCAATAATAAAATCAAGTACTTATGTTTTTGGAAATCATCATCATAATAATCAAAGAAGAAATTATCATGAAACCCTGGAACAAAAGTAGAAGTCTCCCTAATGGAGATATCCCTAGGTTTAGAAAAGAGTTTTCTATTTATATGCTTTTCTCCCCAAAAGGATACTTTCCCAAAATTAGGTTTTGTCTTCAAAGTCCATTAGATAGAAATCCACCAAGCCCACAAGTGAGAGAAACCCATGTAGAAATTCTGTCCCAAAAGCGCTCGCCGGAAAACTGGGGATTTGGCCGGAATTTTACCGGAATCCGGCTAGAAGAGTCACCGCTGGCCACCTGAAAATGCACCTCCTTCGATGAAATATTCTGTCAAGATTCCGTTATACTTAACTGTCAAACTAACGGTCTTTAACAGTTGACCGGGTCAAAGAATGAGTCACTGAGTCAACTGGGTGACTAGGCTGAATTGGATTCTTGGCCAAAGATGTTGCAATTGTCACGGCCAAGATGGCCCTACTTCACTGCCTCATTCCCAGCCATGATGGTTGTACACCCTGCAACTTCAATCGCAACATAACTCTACCCGCACCAAAGCTCGATTGCATTGCACATTCCATCTTTCATCATTCCCTATTTGAATACCACATTACAAGCTCAGTTGCAACCTTCCCTGAATTGCGCACACACACAACACCACCCCTTTCTGCCAACAACTACCATCTGCAACATCAATTCAGTTCCATGAGCAGCAATGACATGAGTTGCACTGCAACATCAACATCACTATCTGAATCTCCACTTGCTCCCCTAGTAAACCTGCAACTGTACTTCATAACCACCAGTTTCACTTCTCTTTCTCAGCCAAGCCAATTCACTTATAACTGCAACCAAAACCCTGCAATCCACCTACTTCATTCTCAAATCCAAAGAGTAGAAAGATAAGCAAAACCTCCTTGCTTGCAGTCACCAAACGCAAGCACTTCTGTGTAGCATGACTTCTGCAGTGACCTGCAACCAAAATCTCCATGAACTCCACCTAAGGGACATCATCAGTGCTCAACCACTACACCAATTCCTTCCTTCCCTGTAATTCATTCCTAAACATTCATCTACAACTCGGCAATGAGCAGCAGATACCCTTGTTATTCATTTCTACTTCTCACACACTCACCAGTTCAATCTCCATTTCAAATTGCAACTGTGAACAACCACGACCAAGACCTGTAATTCATTGCAGTGCCAAACCTGCAATTACCAGTATTACAAAGAACAATGCAATCTCCAGTCCAACTTACCACCAGGAACACAACATAGCTGCTCCCCTGCTGAACCCATCTCTTCTTTGAGCTTTGGCAGCAAGCTCATATCATCATTTCCTTGAATTGCACCTAGATTCGACAGCACCATCATCTTGTCAACCATAGTCCTTACCAGAGTACACAACCACCTCTCTTCCATCACAGAATTCAATCAACAACAGCACCAACACCTGCTCCCCTATCTTCATAATTGTCCTAGCTCAACTGCAAACTCAGGCATCTCACAACCCTGCACAACTCACTATCATTTATACATTCATTCAGGGCTCCAATCTGCAACTTCACACTCATAGCTTCACCACCACAGCTAGAATTTTGAATACCACACCACCTGTAGCTGCCACACCCATCTCTCACCAAGACCAACTCAGGTACCACCAATCTTGTGCACCACCAGGACCTGCAACTATCCATTTCTCATATTTCTCAGACCCATCTTCTCCATATGCTAACCCTATGAACATTCAATGTCGTTCTTCTATGCTACATTCAATTTACCAATTCGAAACCCATTCTCTAGTTCTTCAACTGGAACCTCAGAAGACCCTAACTTGAGCTCAATTTTGCAATTACCACAAACCCATTTTCAATCACCACCATTACAACACCATGGATTCGATCTTTGGTCTCAGTTATCCTCTAATTCTCTCGATCTGTATTAACAGTAAACCCTAAGTAAATGGCCTTCTCCTCAAAACAACAGAACCACCCTCATCTCCTCTTCCTCTAATTTATCTACCAGCTTCTTGGACAACAACAAACAATTAAGCTGTGCCTCTTTTCAAATTCAGTAGCAAATGATGGAGATTTAGGTTTAGGTATAGGGTAGGATGGTACACCCCAGGGATAAAAACCACCCCAGACTGGGTGCTAACAACACACACATTTTCTGGACAAGGGTTACCCAATTGGTATCCCCTTAATCCTCAGCTGGACTCCCAATAGCATTTGCCTAGCACCATCTTCACCAAATTGGGTGATTTCTCCTTCTTTTCGTCCGTGCGACTCCAAAGTACCTAATAACTCAAAAACACGCATAAGATACATAATTTACATGTAAACTCGCAAAGAAAGCATAAATAGTAGATATAAAATTAGGTGTTTATCACACCTATCAAATTCCCCCACACTTAGACTTTGCTAGTCCTCGAGCAAATCAAACAAAACAAAACTAAAACAAATACATACAACACCGTGTCGTCGAGGCTACGGTCACTTTTAGCATAAATAACAAGCCTTTAAACCCCTAGGTGTCCCTAGTGGACGAGTTATAGTCTCGTGAAGGTTTACAAGAGGTCTGCCTACAAAACCTATATTTCCAACTCCGTCTATTTGTGACAAATCAATGAACGAATCCAAAATGACTACAAGAGGAGGTACCTTGTGAAAATTCAATTTATATATTAGTAAATAAAGCTTAATTAGATAGTCGAACAAGCCACAATACTCGGAAACTAACAAACCACAATCACAATGAAAAGATTAAGATGATGGAAATAGATGTAGATGTTGGCGAATGTTCACAAGTGATCGATGTTTCCCATATCTGTCTGAAGGTCACTGCCAATATGAACCTATGCATCCTATTGGATTGAGCCACTGGTTTGAATTCTACATCAACTCACTGGCATATACAAGGGAACCAGAAGTGACTTTATTCAACCAAAATACAACTTTCTTTTCTTTTTCACTTTTTTTTTAGACATCATGATTAAATCTTTTGGATCCAAGCACATGCTTCTTGTCAGCAAGTACATGATAGTTGCCTTGGATCCTGCATTCCACGCTTGTTTAGGCGACGGAGACAGGGACTACGTTTCACACATACTGCTATCCAAGTGTCTTTTTTATTCCGTTTGGTCTAATTGGTCGGTCTTTTTTTAGCAACTTAATCACTCTATTTCATCCTAGCAGTAATAACAAGTCGATATTTAGGGACCCACCAAAGCACTTAGAGAACAATAGATAAATATGGAAAAATAAAAAATAGAATGTGATATGGTGATATTCCGAGATATGGTAACAACTATCATATTATTTGTAATTTATGAGCTATGTTCGTCCCTTTTAGTTAATTAGTTCCTCAACTCCTACAATCAAAATGGTTCCATCCACTAATGGTGTCATCCTAAAGGCACAAGTTTCTAGATTTTGGAGTTCAAAAAGCACAAATTTTTTTCTTGGTTTTTCTATTTTTCTGTTTTTTTTTTTTTTTTTTAAAAACAAGGGAAACTAACAAGGCTAAAAACTCTATATAAGAACACTCCCCCACACTTAAACTTTACATTGTCCTCAATGTAAAATTTAGTCATTCAAAGTAAAGTTCAAGATGGGAAATTCATAACATGATATATATACACAATAAGAAAATAAAATGCATGATAAAAACTCATTACTCCAACTCATAGCTATTTCGGAACAATAGAGGATAAACACTAAACAAACTATTTAGTTGGTATCTAATCCCAACTCAGCCAATATATACACCTCACCGCTAAGAAAAAAATTCCATCTACTTAGAAAGGCTAGTGTTTATTCTAAATTGTTCAAAAATCTCTAAAAGTTGGAGTTTTGATATGCAAATATCCAAAATAAGAAAATAAAGATAAAAGACTTAAAATAAAAGAAAAAGATAGAGATAGATACACAAAACCAGTGGGTTGCCTCCCATTAGCGCTTGGTTTAAAGTCGTCAGCCTGACTTGCAAGATGAATTCCTCATACACCAATAAGCGGAAAAGTTGGGGATCCTTCCATAGCACCTGTTTTGGAAACACTAGCTTCACAAAAATATTAGTAATATAAAACACAAACGAAGCTATTAACCGATAAAAGCTTCCCCCACACTTATTCTTGTCCACACTTGGAAGTGTATAAAGAATATAGAAGTCGGGTACTTCCACGGTTTCTTGTTCCAAAATCTGCTTAGTGTGAGAATCAAGTTTCTCTAATAGAGGAAATCGAGAAACAAAGTCATTCAATAATGTTTTCGAAACACATATATTTAAACCAATAAGAGGTAAAGGAGAAGAAACAATATGCAAAGGGTTAGACAAACCTCGCAAAATCTCTTGTAGCACGGAATCCTCTTCATCTTTGAAAAACTCAAGTGAATTATTCACCTCTTGTATATCATGGTCCTCTATCAAACCTTGCAACCATTCTTCGTCCGTTTCTGCCTTAACCAAAGTCTCGACATAAACATCATCATTACAATCATATGCAAGCTCAATTGGGTCTTCCACAATATTGGTTATAGCGGTTAAATTCTCAACACAATACTCTTTGTTGTAAGGCACATAATCCACTGCGGATCCAAATTTCGCTATAAGGAACTTTTTTAGAACACTCAAAAATGCTTCATCCTCAAGCTCCACCCTTTGAATAGGCTCTTGATCATTATTAAGATCAATGCTTGAGCAAGCTGCACTAGTGTCATCATATTCCTCTTTGTCTTCATCTTGATCCCAAAAAGATTCCATTGTACACTCCTCTTTGTTGTCACCATGAGTCGTTTCAAGCAATGTATCATAATCACCGTCACTTTCATAGTTAACATAAGGTTTGTCGTCGCTGAATTTAGTGTTGCTAAACTTTAACTCATCCTTTTGAATAGGCGAATGATCATTATTAAGATCAAGAGTTGAGTTAGATACACAATTATCAACGAAAGTGCCCAAGGATTGGCCTTTTTCAACATTAGCATCAATCAAATATTCATCACAAACCATATGCACATTAGAATTATTCATACCTTTCTTACATTGATCAATGCCTCTTCGCAAGTAAGCAATACCTTCACGAAGTTCTTGGAGTTGCTCGTCTCTAGTCTCTTTAGCTTTTTGAAACTCTTGTCGTACAAAGTTGGAAAAGTTGTTTAACAAGTTAGAGACTTGTTGTTCACGAGCATAAGAATCCTCCCATCTTTGTGGTTGTTCACACCCATACCCGCCATAAGGTTGTTGAGGAAAACCATAAGGTTCCATGGAATATTGGTCATAATCAATAAATTGGTTTTGATTATACCCATGGAATGGTTGGAAGTTGTCATGTTGTTGGAAACCGTATCCATTGTTCCAATATGCTCCATCCATGAGAAATAAGTACCTGAAACTCGATTCTCAAAACAAGGTTAAAACCCATAAAATAAGAAAAACTAAAAAAAATAAAAAAAAATAAGAAACCAAAAACAAGTGACAACCATTGCCTCCCCGGCAACGGCGCCAAAATTTGATCGATGTCGTATGCGTCAAAAATAATTTACACTTTCTTACTACTCAAAATATAAATATAGCAAGGGCAAGAAAGGATCGATCCCACGGAGAGGTCTAGGTTGTCAATATATTTTCGGTTCCTTATATAAAACACCGGGTATTTTTCTGATTTTTATATACTAAAAGTAAAATAAAAGCAAACAAAAAAATAAACAAATCAAAGTTGTGAAATATTGGGTAAAGGTTTCATCTTCAATTGTAACAAGTTTTTGAATATATGAATAGAATTCGTATTTAATCTCGCTATCATCAAAAGCCCTAGAATACCTTATTGCAAGAATACTCCGTAAATTTCCAAAGTCATCAACACACACATTAGAGCTGCATATGTGAATTCTACCTAAAGAATAACCTAACGCCTTGCGCTAATTAAGATCAATTCCTAGGAGCCTTAAGTTTCAGAAATAGGCTAATCAATGCAATTGAAATACATTGCGCAAACAATTCGAACAAAGGTTAATTTATACATATAATTACAAGGATGTATCACTACAAACTATAATCATATCATGCTACTCGTATTCAAGGTTATCGCTCGATGAAAACCCTAAAATAGCTATAGATATGGATGTATGTTCAATCAATTCTAGACTCAACTAAACAAACATTCAATGATATTGCAATACATCAATCATGCAATTATTATAATCAGTAGAAATCATAAGATAATATTGAGAGAAAACTAACTCATACAAATCAAAACTTGTTTTCAAAATCCAACTACATCTTTAACCAATAATAAAATCAAGTACTTATGTTTTTGGAAATCATCATCATAATAATCAAAGAAGAAACTATCATGAAACCCTGAAACAAAAGTAAAAGTCTCCCTAATGGAGATATCCCTAGGTTTAGAAAAGAGTTTTCTATTTATATTCTTTTCTCCCCAAAAGGATACTTTCCCAAAATTAGGTTTTGTCTTCAAAGTCCATTAGATAGAAATCCACCAAGCCCACAAGTGAGAGAAACCCATGTAGAAATTTTGTCCCAAAAGCGTTGCCGGAAAACTAGTGATTTGGCCGGAATCCGGCTAGAAGAGTCACCGCCGTCCACCTGAAAATGCACCTCCGTCGAAGGAATATTCCGTCAAGATTCCGTTATACTTAACTGTCAAACTAACGGTCTTTAACAGTTGACCAGGTCAAAGAATGAGTCACTGAGTCAACTGGGTGACTAGGCTGAATTGGATTCTTGGCCAAAGATGTTGCAATTGTCACGGCCAAGATGGCCCTACTTCATTGCCTCATTCCCAACCATGATGGATGTACACCCTGCAACTTCAACTGCAACATAACTCTACCTGCACCAGCACCAGCTCCAGTTGCATTGCACATTCCATCTTTCATCATTCCCTATCTGAATAGCACATTACAAGCTCAGTTGCAACCTTCCCTGAATTGCACACACACACAACACCACCCCTTTCTGCCAACAACTACCATCTGCAACATTAATTCAGTTCCATGAGCAGTAATGACATGAGTTGCACTGCAACATCAACATCACTATCTGAAGCTCCACTTGCTCTCCTAGTAAACCTGCAACTGTACTTCATAACCACCAGTTTCACTTCTCTTTCTCAGCCAAGCCAATTCACCTATAACTGCAACCAAAACCCTGCAATCCACCTGCTTCATTCTCAAATCCAGTAGCAGCATCATAAGCAAAACCTACTTGCTTGCAGTCACCAAACGCAAGCACTTCTGTGTAGCATGACTTCTGCAGCGACCTGCAACCAAAATCCCCATGAACTCCACCCAAGGGACATCATCAGTGCTCAACCATTGCACCAATTCCTTCCTTCCCTGTAATTCATTCCTAAACATTCATCTACAACTCGGCAATGAGCAGCAAATGACCTTGTCATTCATTTCTACTTCTCACACACTCACCAGTTCAATCTCCATTTCAAATTGCAACTGTGGACAACCACGACCAAGACCTGTAATTCATTGCAGTGCCAAACCTGCAATTACCAGTACCAGCAACACCTGCAATCTCCAGTCCAACTTACCACCAGGAACACAACATAGCTCCTCCCCTGCTGAACCCATCTCTTCTTTGAGCTTTGGCAGCAAGCTCATATCACCATTTCCTTGAATTGCACCTAGATTCGACAGCACCACCAGCTTGTCAATCATAGTCCTTACCAGATTACACAACCACCTCTCTTCCATTATAGAATTCAATCAACAACAGCACCAACACCTGCTCCCATATCTTCATAATTATCCTATCTCAACTGCAAACTTAGGCATCTCACAACCCTGCACAGCTCACTATCATTTATACATTCATTCATAGCTCCAATCTGCAACTTCACACTCATAGCTTCACCACCACAGCTGCAATTATGAATACCACACCACTTGTAGCTGCCACACCCATCTCTCACCAAGACCAACTCAGGTACCACCAATCTTGTGCACCACCAGGACATGCAACTATCCATTTCTCATATTTCTCAGACCCATCTTCTCCAAGTGCTAACCCTATGAACATTCAGTGTCGTTCTTCTATGCTACATTCAATTCACCAATTTGAAACCCATTCTCTAGTTCTTCAACTGGAAGCTCAGAAGACCCTAACTTGAGCTCAATTTTGCAATTACCACAAACCCATTTTCAATGACCACCATTACAACACCATGGATTCGATCTTTGGTCTCAGTTCTCCTCTAATTATCTCGATCTGTATTAACAGCAAACCCTAAGTAAATGACCTTCTCCTCAAAACAACAGAACCACCTTCATCTCCTCTTTCTCTAATTTCTCTACCAGCTTCTTGGACAATATCAAACGATTAAGATGCGCCTCTTCTCAAATTCACTAGCAAATGATGGAGATTTAGGTTTAGGTATAGGGTAGGATGGTACACCCCAGGGATAACAACCACCCCAGACTGGGTGATAATAGCACACACATTTTCTGGACAAGGGCTACCCAATTGGTATCCCCTTAATCCTCAGCTGGACTCCCAATAGCATTTGCCTAGCACCATCTTCACCAAATTGGGTGATTTCTCCTTCTTTTCGTCCATGCGACTCCAGAGTACCTAATAACTCAAAAACACGCATAAGATACATAATTTACATGAAAACTCGCAAAGAAAGCATAAATACTAGATATAAAATTAGGTGTTTATCACACCTATCATTAAGCACGAAGGTTTCACATACCACTTTAGATAACCAATATTAAAACCGAAACTACAAGTAATTTAGGTTTAATATGTTATCAAGGAAATAATTACCCGAAGAAATTTTCCCTATTAGTTTAAAAAATTGACTAAGAAACTTAGTTCCTTTGTTAAACCGATTGTACACATACAATCGCTTATTTTGATAAGACCAAAATAAATATCAGAATTAACTTTATTTCTCTTATGAGGTTCTAATTATTCAGACAACAACTTAGACCTTTCCCTTTAGACAAGACAAGTACTAGGTTAGTTAAATAGTATTTCTTGTCAAGGCATTCGATTAGACTTGAATAACCGAATCCTTCAATTTGATAAGTCTAACTAAGATCAGAATTATCTTAGTTTCTCTTATCCGAAATCGAATTGGACTAAACAAATGATCTCGTATTTTTTTAAGCCATAATCAATGCAAACCAAAATAAATTGACTTGCACAATTATTTTCTTAACCGGAAGCAATTGAAACAAACATAAACATCATAGCACCGTAATTGCACCGAAATTTGGTTAAGCAAAAACACTTGATACCAAACAATAAAGAAGATACCAAACAATAAGCCAAATAAATTGACACAATTTTTCTTAAAAGGAAACAATTGAATCACATACACACACACATCCATACACATCATAATGGAATATATCGATTGTACCGAAATTTTGTTAAGCAAAAGCAAGATATATGCGATATAAGCAGGCTTTTCTTAAACATGAAAATGATTAACTAACAAATTTGTTACCTCAGATTCCGTATCCTCTTCTCCCCAGAACGATATATTATTAAGCGCAAGTTCAATTTAGAACTCTCCCCCAGTATGTTGTCATCCTCTCACAAGAAAAAATGAACAACTGAAAAAGCGGGGGTCTAACAACCTCGCCCAATACTTCGATTAGAAATCTGTATAGACAACTCCGAGTTGTTTTCTAGAGAATCAACTAGACTCAATCAATAGAAAATACTCAAGGAGTTATTATCTCAATATCTCGATTTGATTTACTCAAGCAAATATGATTCGTGAGTCTAATCAAAGAGAGATAACTTGGATGGTACCAAAGACCAATATCCAAGTGTCAATCGATATAAATCAACAACCAATAGGCCGGATATTCTAATCGATTGAACAACGCACAACCTGTATTATTTCAATGATATAAAAATATAATGCGGAAAAGAAATAACATAGACACCAGAATTTTTTTAACAAGGAAACCGCAAATGCAGAAAAACCCCGGGACCTAGTCCAGATTAAACATACACTGTATTAAGCCGCTACAAACACTAGCCTACTCCAAATTAACTTCGGCCTGGACTGTTATTTGAAACCCAACCAATCTCACACTGATCCAAGGTACGATTATGACCATACGCCTCTGATCCCAGCAGGATACTGCGCACTTGATTCCCTTAGCTGATCTCACCCATAACCAAGATTTGCTACGACCCAAAGTCGGAGACTTCTGCAAACAAATCCGTCTCACAAAAAAAAAGTCTACAAGATAGATAAATTCGTCTCCCACGAATAAACCTATGAGTTTTGTTCCGTCTTTTGATAAATCAAGGTGAACAGGAATCAATCAATAAAACCAGACTTATATTCCCGAAGAATAGCTCAGTTGTATCAATCACCTCACAATAGTCTTAATCGACGCAGCGAAAAAAGATATTGTGGAATCACAAACGATGAGACGAAGATGTTTGTGATTACTTTTATACCTTGCCTATCAGAGATAGAAATCTCAAGCCAATTACTACAATTGTACTCGTACGATAGAAACAGTAAGATCAGATCACACAACTACAAGAAAAGTAGTATCGGTCTGGCTTCACAATCCCAATGAAGTCTTTAAGTCGTTAACCTGGTTTTAGAAGAAGAAAACCAAAGGTTAAAGGAGAATCGACTCTAGCTTAGCAAACTAGTATTACACAGAATGTGTGGGGATTAGGTTTCCCAGTTGCTAGAGTTCTCCCTTATATAGTCTTTCAGATCAGGGTTTGCAATCAATGTTAGCTTAGTAACAAAGCATTCAATATTCACCGTTAGATGAAAACCTGATTAGATACAAGATAATATCTCTCAACCGTCAGATCGAAAACTTAGATTGCCATACACACATGTACTAGACAATTTTAGGTTCGTGTAACCGTACCCAAACTTGTTTATTAGTTGGTTCAACACTAGTTAACCAAATGATTACTTTCATATCAACCATATTCTTCTTCACCATAACTAGTCCAAATGACTCAAATGAACTAGTTAGAGAGTTGTTCAATTGCTATGAGATCTTATGTACTACACAAGACACAATTGAAGCAAAAACGATGTGATTCACTCAAGTTCACGAACATCGTTTTTAGACATAACCACTCAAGTTCGCGGACTTAAGTAACCGGTTGGAGTTCACAAACTCCGGCAGAAATTCTCGGGTTTGAGAACTTCCGTCAGTTCGCGGACTAGGTTCGCGGACTGAAACCAAGCTTCAACTCCAGCAGAAATTCTCGGGTTCAATAACTACGCTCGTTCGCGGACTGGGTTGACTGCTCAAGTTCCGGTTTTCACTTGATCAACATAGTCCGCAAACTTCGGTTCAAGTGCATAAGGACTTATACATATATGTGTTACCACAACATGTATAAGCGATATATAAGTTCAAGTGCATAAGGACTTATGCATAAGCGAGATATACTCATCTCGAAATGTCACATGTGTATATCTTTAGTCTATATAGTAAAATGACTTTTGTCTCAAGATAGGAGATAGAGTAGATAGACTTTTGAGTGATATATAAGTTCAAGTCTCCACATACCTTTTAGTCGATGAATATCCACCGGTTCCTTGAGTAGTCCTTCGTCTTATATGATGATTTCCATGGAGTTTTTGAGCTCAACTACACTTTCTATCCTAGTCCGAGACCTTAGCTATAGTAGACTAGAAATCAAGACTTTATATTTTTGATCACTAACATTGACAAATATGCTTGATATAGAAACGCACGCGAGTTCGACCGAGCAGTGCTCTAAAAACAACAACAAGAGCAACCTTTACCAGAGACAAAAGTTGAAAACCCGAAACACATATGTTATGCTAAACACAACTCATGCAAACACAAATTGATTCAACATATTGTGACTTTTCACATATGAGTTTCAATCGGAACACCTTATGATCCTTTGATAAAGCCTACCAACATGGGCTAGAACTTATCCCGCTAAATCAAAAAGTCTCGCAAACCATAAGGGTTCACATCTTATGAGGTCGAATATTAAGGTTATGAAAACCGAAATCAGACATCCCATAAACCAAAAACACATAGCAAAATATAGACATTGAAGCATAGGCTATGTAATCGAAAGCTATCACAAGAAAAATTATAAAATAATAATTTTATTCATAAATAATTGATAGTTTTATTCAAAAATAGACCTAACACAATAATCAAAATAAATCAAAAATTGATGTCTATTTTCTTTTAATCGCGAGTCTTTTGAAGATCGCTTTTGAATTCTGGATTCAAATTCTTTTGAGCACTTCCTATTCTAATAAAATATTTGTTCATCTCAAACAGTTGAGAATGAAGATCATCTAGTATTTCTTTCGAATCCTTTATCATTAGCTCATGGTATCTAATACAACTTCTAACAATAATAATTTGTTTTCTCAGAGAATCTTGAAGATTATCATGTTGTGAGACATCTTGAGTTTTAGTCATAACCGATGCAAAAAGTGCTAAATCATCAAGATATGACCTCTCCTTTACCGATTTCTCCATTGATGCAAGATAGTCTTCTTTCAGACAAGAAGAATATATATATAAGATAAGAGAAGTCAAGGGGTGATATAGTTTGGTTTATGGAAACCAAATATATTTATCCCAACAGTAAAAGATATCGATTATGAGATTATTGTTAGCATATTCTGCCCAATTTTATGCCTCCTCACAAACAGAAATTTGGGAAACAAGTGAGGATGCATTTTTTATCACAATTAGCGTGTGTTGAGGTGAGGATTAATATCACCATAGGTAACAAAGACATCCTTAGGATGATTTATGAACACAATAAATTGTGTTTCTTTGTGTACTTTCTTTCTCTTGTTATTGCAAGAGTCTGCAACTTCTTTTCGAGATCTAATAAACTCATCAGCCTTCAAAATCTGTATGCCCTTATGAAGTGCCTTGATGAATCTATTTTGTTGGAGATTTCCATGGAAGATTGCAGTGTGGTTATTTCCTCCACATAAAGAACTTAACATATTGTCAGAAGAATTACCTTTTCCTTTGTTAGCTTCTGACCCTTTTGGTATGTCAACCAATTTTTCTTGCTCAAACTTTACCTCTTGAGTTTTATCGGTCAGGGATTTTATAAGGTTTTCAAGTTCTATACTTAATATTTAACTTTCCTTAATATATACTTAATATTTAACTTTCCTTAATTCCCAACTCAAGTTTTTCTAAACAGTTCTTTAGGAGTTGATCAGACTCACACTGTTAGAATTGGCAAGAAGTGCATTACATCTTGATATTCCTTCATAGGGTTTTTCATCCGGGATATCATCTAGGGTATATACATACACCTTGTTGCACTTCTGAGCTTTTTTGCCAGAATAATGTTTTGCCATATGTCTGAATCTACGACAATTGAAACATTGGATTTCTTCATTACCTTTTTCATGACAAAAAGAAAATGCATCAGGATTAAATTTATCTTTCAATAAAACATCCTTAATCCGTTGTGTTAGGAGTACAATTGTTGATTTAAGCTCTTTTTCAACAAGTATTTCATCCTTTTGACAACGTTTCTCAGTCAAGTTTATACATACTTCATTCGAAGATTGATTTGTATTAACTAAGGAATTATATCCAACATTTCGGTTCTTCAGTAGAGTTTCTTTGTCAAAGATATTTAACTTGCCTACAAGAGAGCTTCAAGAAAGTATAGAAAGATCATTGGCTTCTATTATGGCATGTTTATTAAACTCGTATCTGGATGGTAATGATATGAGAATCTTGCATACTATTTCCTTTTTAGGTATAGTATTTCCAAGTGAGAAAGAAGCATTGAAAATCTCAGAACGTTTAGAGTTAAACTCCTTGAAGGTATCGTTATCATCCATTTTAAGGAACTCTCATTCAGAAGAAAGAGAAAGAAGACTAGCTTCCCTTTCGGAATCATTCGCTTCAAATACAGTCTCAAGAGTATCCCATGCTTCCTTAGAAGTTTCACATGATAAAACATGATATAAGAGATCATGACTTGCTGCATATATTATGGCATTCAAACCATCAGAATTCTAGTTTACAAGAGTTCTTTCTTCATAAGTGTAGAACATTAAGCGTTTAAACTCAGTTTCCGAATGTTCCACTTTCGGTCGTTTATATCCTTCTTCGATTAATAGCCAAGTATTAAAATCTCGAGATTGAAGAAAAGATCTCATAGCAGGTTTCCATAATGGGTAATTCGTCCCACTAAATCTTGGTGGTACATTAACTGAATCAGTAATTAGATTCAATTCTTATAGGTTGGATCGCACCAAACACAGATTGTTAGATCTTTTCATGTTTATTTGTTCTGATACCAATTAAAAAGACAAGGGTACCCAAATACACCATAATATTACTTTATCCACCTATAAGTCCTTTTACCGAAAGTGATTGTCTATGGACAAAGTCGAGACAATACGACAAGTCGGTATTCACACTTTGTGTGATCGTCTATGGATACGAGATCAAGACAATTCAATAATCAAAGTGATTACTTGATAATAGGTTCAGACTTAACCAACCTTTATAGGATCACTATCAAGTAAAGCGGAGTTAACGTTTGTGTATTTTACTTATAATTATAATAAAAAATGATAATTGCGGAAATCGAAAAGTAAAAGACACAGCAAAATTTGTTAATGAGGAAACCGTAAATGCAGAAAAGCCCCAGGACCTAGTCCAGAATTGAATACTCTCATATTTAAGACGCTATACAAAATATAAACCAACTTCGTATAGTTGAAACCAAGAAACCAACCCTAGTTCACTTAGTTTCTCCAGTATCCATGTGCTTCCGATATTCAATAAGTGCACTTATTAGACAATTTTTTTGGATCGTTATTCCAAACAGTAAAGGAACAACAAATCTGTTTGGTAAAAACTCTCTTGATTCTTTCCAGATAAAGATATCTTAAGTCATATGCAAAGGCTCTTCCGTTTAAACTAATAAACTCCTTTGCCTGGTTAGATCAATCCAATCTCTATTACCTAAGCAATAACATTCTTTGTAATAATCAAAATAGATCTCAAGGGAACTATTAGGTGTTACCGATCCCACACAACTAATCAATCGAATAAATTTGATCCTGGTTGGATCCCAGCCCATAAAGGTTTGTGATACAGAAAGATATGAAAAACCAATAAGAAATCTTCTTCGCCTTCAAATTTTTTTCAGTCTTCAATTAAACCTGCAAAACACCACTTGAATCTCTTGTGATCAATCATGCACATAACAAAGTCTGTTAAGAATGGATTATCACAAGATGTCTTTAGATCTACAAACAGTTCTAAAGATCCCGTCGATACTTCGATCTAGTTTGAGTGAATCTTATATCAGAAGAGAATATTCTCAAGAATAAACAAACTAGGTGCAATCAAAGTTCAACAACCGTTAGTCAATCAAATCAATCAAAAACTAATAAACTGCAATTATCTAGTTTCCCACCAACGGTACTCGTAGAGCTTCTTGATACCACATAAGTCTTTAAATGAGCAGTCGTAAGAGATTTCTCCTAATTAGGGTACTTTCCTCTATGAATAGACGGCTCCACTAGAAACAACAAAAAGATGAAGTTTGCATGGCTCGGGCAGTTTTCTAGAAATGCAAACTTAGGTGTTTATAAACCAAGGATGTTTGGACACCAAGGAATTTCCAAAACCGAAAGTATTCTCAAGATATGAAATAAATTCCCATTTGGTTTTCATAATTCCAGGAAATGCTTTGTCCAATATTTTCCAAAATCTCTCAATAGAAAATATCCAATTAGTAAATGCACATTACTAATTTTTATTCTCTAGAGATATGCATTTAATTGCTGGTAATTAAAGCATATAAAACTAACAAACTTAAATAAAAGATTCTTAATTTATTTTAGACCAGGATCTCCTTGAGTAATTAAGGAATATCTTTGAACAATAAAAGATATGAGTTATTGTTCGTGTTCAAAGTATGTTGGCATCTTTTCTTTGTAAATCCTCTTTCATATTTACAATCTTGGAATCGATTATACCACACTTTCAAACAAGTTTAGAATTGGTTCATCTGTATTCCAAGACAACTATGTGATTGATCAAATATCAAATCACATTCATGGGTTCAATTGATATACTAATCACTAGGATTGGTTATACCTTAATATGGAACTGAATTAGCGGGGGTCTAACAACCTCACCCAATATTTCGTTTAGGAAATCTGTATGGACAAACTCCAATATAATTCCAAGAGAATCAACTAGACAGTCAAACTCAATCAATGGAAATATATCCAAGAGTTGTATCTCTATTTCATAATGTAATCATCAAATCAAACAGATAGAAATCCGCAAGCCTGATTATTATGTGAAACAACTTGAACGGTACGAAAGACCAATGTTCAAGTGTTAATCAATTTATATCAACATCCAAAGGTTGGATTATTTAATTAATTGAACTACCCACAACCTGTGATATTTCAATTATATAAAAAAATATAATGCGGAAAAGAATACAGACACCAGAAAATTTGTCAACGAGGAAATCGCAAATACAGAGTCCGGATTTGAACAATTAAGCCGCTATAGACACTAGCCTGCTCCAAGTTAACTTCGGACTGGAAAGTAGTTGAGCCATGACCAATCTCACACTGATTATGGTACAGTCGCGTTCCTTATATCTCTGAATCCCAGCAGGACTCTACGCATTTGATTCCCTTAGCTGATCTCACC
Source organism: Papaver bracteatum (assembly GCA_023529315.1). Classification (NCBI taxonomy): domain Eukaryota; kingdom Viridiplantae; phylum Streptophyta; class Magnoliopsida; order Ranunculales; family Papaveraceae; genus Papaver; species Papaver bracteatum. The sequence continues at coordinate 980,076 of JAJJWX010001293.1, forward strand.
CATAACTAAGAGTTGCTACGACCCAAAGTCGAAGACTTGATAAACCAATCCGTATCACACAGAAAAGTCTATTGAATAGTTAAATCTGTCTCCCGCATAAATACTTATGAGTTTTGTTTAGTCTTTTAATAAATCAAGGTGAACATGACCCAATTGATACGCCGGACTTATATTCCCGAAGAACAACCTAGTAATATCAATCACCTCACAATAATCTTAATCTATGGTAGCGAAACAAGATATTGTGTTATCACAAACGATAAACGAAAATGTTTGTGACTACTTTCTATCTTGCCTATCGAAGATTAAATCTCGGGAAAATCTTAGAGAAGATAATACTCAATCACGATAGAAAACAACAAGATCAGAACACACAACTACAGAGAAAATAGTTGGCTCTGGCTTCACAATCCCAATGAAGTCTTTAAGTCGTTAACCTATAATGGTTTTAGAAAAACCTAGGTTAAAGGAGAATCGACTCTAGTCGCAACTATTATCACACTACAGGTATGGGTTTAGGTTTCCCAGTTGCTAGAGTTCTCCCTTATATGCAAAATCGATTTTGATTCGCTCGAATCAATTCATGAACATTATAGTCATGATTTGCAAAAGATTGTATTTCTTATTATATAAATGTATTAGTTCATGAACAAACCGATTTTAGAACATAACCTACTCAAGTATGCGAACGGGAACACATACCTAAGTGGACGGACTTAGTTTGGGTTCTCCAGTATGTGAACGGGTACGCATACCTCCAAACTCAAATTTTTGTTCTGAACTTACGCCAGTACGCATACGGGTATGCATACTAAGTTCACATACTTTCAACTAAACAACCAGTATGCATACGGGTATACATACTATGGTTCCCGGACTTGGAATAACTTGCAACAGTTAGCATACAAGTACGCATACTGTGTTATATCCAATCATGGTTACTTGTTTTAAACTCCCATTTCAATCATTGAAACATTCTCAGAAGACGACAATATGTGGCGCCCCCAAAGCCAGCAGCTGACTAATCCAAGCGATTAACTAAATAAAGAGGCATTAAGGATCTAAATCTTATACTTAAGCATTCAATTAAGAAATCTGCTATGACACTTAACCCAAAAACTAGCCCCGCTCTGAAATAAATAAATAAATATATATATATATATATATATATATATATACAAGAACTCCTCACAAATGATACATATATACAATAGGCATTTGATTTACAAATAGAATATACAACATAATAAACATAACCGAAATTAACCAACTAACGGACTGAACTCCTCGAAGCTTCCGCTGCGCAACTCTGATCTGTCTCTGAAACTGAAAGTGGGAATGGGTGATCACATCATCCCTAAAAGTTAACTTTCAAGTAATCAATGAAATTGTAAAGACTCGCAAGTTTGTCAACGTTATTAGACAGGTTAAGTGTCCAATTAGCCGATAATAACTCGATTAGATTAACATGAACGATAATTAATAGGAATTAATCTAACAATGATCTAAATACAAAACTAGTACCATCGGTTAGATCTCGAAAACTTATGCGAAATGGACTACTCGAACTTGTGAACCGGATATCGGACGAAGAAGAAAACATAAAGATAATACGAAGGGTAAAATAATCATTTCTAAAAAAATGCTTTTGATGCAACAAGGACACGTCGTGACTTTCCCTTATCAGATTTTTGGGTTCCTTTAACAAACTTGGTCAGCCTTATCTACACCTAATCGAGAAGATTATTCTTCTTATTATTTTTATCTTCTTCTTCTTCTCCCCGTTCTTTCTCTCTTTCCCATGTCCTTCACGACTTTTGATTCTAAGAGAAGTGTGAGGATTGATTTGAAATGGTTAATTGATGAAGATGATATAAATCGAGCAACGACTATTACTGGTGTAGTTGATTAGAATAGATAATCCAGAGTCGATTGGAAGGTAAATCAGAGAATCAGAATTAGGGTTTGTAGGTTGATTATTGCTCTTGAATTTTGTAAGATGATATATAGAGCTATGATTAGATGAAAAATCATGGGTGGAGGTTTAATTGAAGTTCTAAAGTCATATTGGAGATGAACTGAATTAGGGTTCTTGATTTGTTTGATGGATTGTGTGAAATTAAAGGTTTAAAAGTCTGATTGAAGATGGGTTTGTCTCGAATTAAGAAATATGGTTGTTTCTTTTGAATAAGAGGTTGATAAATTAGAGTTAGGGTTTGCAAGAATCTCAAATGAAGATTCAAATTGAGATTGATGTTCTAAAAGGTTGATTCGAGTTGGGTAATGAGTGTTTGGAGTAGAATCGAAGGTAAAGTTAAGTTTCAGATGTTGAATTGATGAATCAGTAAATTAGGGCTCTTGGTGGAAATTGAAACGAACTGGTATGTGGTTGCTGTCTTAAGAAGAGTTGGATATTTCTGGAATGAGGTAACTGTTCTTCAAAGTAACTTAGTATGTTATTTATTTCAATCATGAGTTCAAGAGATTATTAATTGAGCCTGTAATTAAGATGTATGTATGGAATTGCATTTGTAAATTATGTTTATATGATGAATTACAGTTGAGGAATATATATTTGTGAATCCCAGCCGATCAAGGTTTGTGCACACACAAATATACGAAAACCAATAAGAAATCTTCTTCGTCTTCAAATCTTCTTTAATCTTCAAATAATATGCACAACACCACTTGAATCTCTTGTGATCAATAAAACACATAACAGAGTCTGTTAATAATGGATTATGACAGGATGTCTTTAGATCTAACAACAGTTCTAAAGATCCCATCGATACTTCGATCTAGTTTGAGTGAATCTTATATCATAAGAGAATATTCTCAAGAATAAACAAACTAGGTGCAATCAAAGTTTCAACAACCGCTAGTCAATCAAATCAATCGAAAACTCATAACATTGAAATTATCTAGTTTCCCACCAACGGTACTCGTAAAGCATCTTGATCCCACATAAATCTTTAAACGAGCGGTCGTAAGAGATTACACCTAATTAGGATATTTTCCTCTCCGATTAGACGGCTCCACCGGAAACTACAAAAAATGAAGTTTGCCTGGCTCTTAGGATAGTTCGCTAGAAATGCAAACTTAGGTAATTATAGACCAATGATGTTTGGACATCAAGGAATTTCCAAAACCGAAAATATTCACAAGATATGCAATGAATGGCAAGATTCGGTTTTCCTAATTCCAATAAATGCTTGTCCAATGTTTTCGAAATATCCCAAATATAAAATCTCCAATTAGTAAATGCACATTACAAATTTTTATTCTTTATAGATATGTATTTAATTGCTGGCATATAAAAACAAAAACCTTAATTAAAAGATTCTCAATTTATTTCGGCACATGATCACCTTGAGTACTAAGGAATATATTTGAACAATAAATGATAAGAGTTATTGATCATGTACAAAGTATGTTGACATATTTTCACTTTAAATTCTTGGAATCGTTATTTCATATTTACATGAAATCATTATTTTATATTTACATGGATTTACATTCTTGGAATCGGTTATACCACACCTCCAAACAAGTTTAGAATTGGTTGACATGTATTCCAAGACTACTTATGTGATTGATCAGATACCAAGTCACTTACATGGGTTCAATCGGTTCTACCAATCACTAGGATCGGTTATACCTTATAATCGAAATACTTGTGATCGGTCACACCAGTTACTAGGACCAGTTTCCAATTACAAGGATCGATTACACAACACTTGTGATAGATCACACCAATTACTAGGGATCAGTTACACCAATTACAAGGATCAATCATACCATCACATGGTGATTATTGTGGATCGGTTACACCAATTAATAAAAACCAGTCATACCAAATCATAAGTCAATCATTGTGATTAGTTATACCAAGATACATAACCAAGGTTAAGATCGGTTCTACCATCTCACACATATTGGTCATCCAAATATTTGCAATGAATAGCCGAACAATAGCCCTAATGATTTTGTAGATGGTGGATTTTCGACGAAGGCTAGAATTATAAACCCATAATTATACGAACCTTTGATCCAGCAATCAGACGTGAGTACTGAGACACGGGTCTCTCATCGAATCCTCTGATTGAGAATACTTTCTCTCAGAGTACATGTATATATGTGGTCTCACGGATAAACAACATCATATCTCATGAATACTGAACACTTCAGTAAATATTTCTATATAGTATCACGAGATAGACGGCTCCTAGACAGCTTGCTCTGCTAGTATAGAGCGATAACGTCTTCAGAATACAAACAACGAGTTTACCCTGACTATATAAAGGATATGAAGCTCCAGCAAGATCATATCGGAATAATTAATGCTCCTAGACAGCTTGCTCTGCTGGTATAGATCCATAAGTTAATTATTCCTAAATTCTTGGATTCATCCACAGAATTTCCGAAAATATTTAAATATTTTCGCAGATATTTCATTATTGCAAACCATGGTTCTTCCCAGCAGAAATCCATGGGTTAGTAATAAATATTCAATGCACGGGTGTCTGAGCTACCTCTGAGTAACCCCCGATTTAAATGGTGAAAGTGTACTCAACGACGATGCACTAACAATCACCGCACGAACGAGTATTTCAAAATACGACGAGACGATGAACCTATGCAAAATAGGAAAGAAAATGATTAAAAATTAAAAATTGACGAAGGCGCTGGGAGCATGGGCCCAATAACCGGCCAACCGTGTCGTGGTCAATCCCATGCCGGTTTCATATTTTTATCATATTTTTTGTTATTTTCCTTGAGTTCATGAAAATTCTTTCATTTGAACAAATATCATTCGTTTTGAGGAAACTCCTCAGTTTCATGGTATTTCTTTCACACCAAAGAAATAATATAAAATTAGGGAAGAATATTGTGGGGCGTGACCATTGGCCAACCGGCCATGCCTTGGTCCCAGCCGGCCCCACACCTCATGATTCCTCATTATTTTATTATTATTTCCCTAATTTCAAGAAAACTCCTTAATCTCATGATATTTCCTTGGTCCCATGAAAAATAATATAAAATTAGGAAAACCCGTGTGCACGGGCCATAGCCGGTCGGGCAAACCCTAGACGGCCTCACACGTCCCTTTTTATTATTATTATATTTTTCATGTTTTCATAATCCCATGAAATTCCTTGATTTCATGATATTTCCTTCAAATTATGAAATTTTCTTTAAATTGTGAAATAATACATAAAATTAGGGAAAACGCACGGGACCGGGATCGGGCCATCCAACCATGCTCCAATCTGGTCCCACACGCCCACACATCCCTTATTTTATTATTATGATTTTTTATGTTTCCCTCATCTCATGGAAATTCCTTGATTTGAACAAAACTATTTAATTTTAGCGAAACTCCTTGATTTTATCATATTTCCCTAAAATCATGAAAATATTATGAAAATTTTGGAAAAACGTGTGGGATTGGCCCCATGGCCGGCCGGCCATGCCTGGTCCCACACTTCATAATTCTTTCACTTTTTCATTATTTTCCTTTATCTCATGAAGTTTTGATGGTTTTATAAAAAAAAACCTGGTTTCTTCATATTTTCTAAAATGATTGCTCAAATGCACATCTGAAAATATCAAAATTCTCAGAACTGAGATACGGACACTCTGGAGACGTAAGAATGTTATCTTGACCGACCAAGGTTGGCTATTTTTCTCTCAAAGATCCGGTCTTACATATTTTCACAATTTGACCTAATTTGCGCAATTGCACGTATTAGGTCCAAAACTCTTCCAAACGACTTGAAAACTTCATGGAAGGATCAACACTTGATCCCGTGACAACCCAGGGCCGGTTTCATGAACCCTTGGTCGATCTTCTAACTCTTCATAATTAATCAGGTTTTATCACCTAATACCGAACCCAGCAGTAATTCGAATAAATGATTAAACCAGCATTTAATCATCCTATCATCAACAAGTCACCAACTCTTCAAGAGGTCTTGGTATTTTCTTACGTGAGCATATGGGAGTTACATGATTGACCCACGACCTCATGAAACCAATCCTTCCTTCGTTCCATGGTTCAATTCCTAACAAACCATGAAGTGGTCATCAATTTATCAAATTAGGGTTTCTGAGTCCAAGTATTATAATTCCAGATTCAAACACTCATAAATTTATGACGATCTCATGATCAATATTCTTATTAATTATGCTCGGTTCAATTACCTGTATTTTAATTAATATTTTATTTTGGTCACGCTGTCAATAATTTATCAGATGAGCAACACTTTCTCAGATGAGCAATACTTGCTCAAATCAAGGAATATTGGTTCAACTATCAATATTCAACAAATCAGGGCAATACTTGCTCGCCTTAACTATCAACATGAGGATCATGTCCACATTCAATCCATGAGTTTCAGAACATTTTACAAAATCATGTTCAACTCAGTAAATACATGGACTCATCGTCCCACTAAATCATGAAGTCAACAATTGACTAAACTAACCATGAGACGTCAATCGTGTCACTTGGGGGGATATCAACTAGGGTTTTGGTATGGCGGTCTAGGGCACGTGTGTTCAAACACACGATGGAATGTGAGCAAGTCGTGTAGTCATTTAAAGAATTTAACAATGTAGTGGGTGGAAAATCAACCAAGTCTCCGCACGATGAACAACTGGTTTCAAACACTATTTCCATCTCTCCACTCTTTGATTCCATCAACTGTCACACTTCATGGGATCATGGTGTCTTTAATTCCAGCAATATAAATAAGTCTCTAAAACATGATTGAAACAATATATATAACAATTTCACGTCTAACGGACAACACGAGATCAACAACTCATCAATTGAGCAATTACTCTCAACTGAGCAATTTCAATCATTCAGAACTTATCATATTCAGAATTCACAACACACACACAATCTTTGATTACCATTGATTCCACACATTTATTAGCTTCCCTCCTACAAATTAACCAATCCTCTCTTGTGGCCGAATTTACTCTGGAACGACCATTGTCTTGGTTTAGGCCAGAGTACTACAGATTGATCTCTCGAATTCAAAAAACCCCCTTTGCAGCGGTGCATATGTGTGAGGTTGAACATTTCGCTCGGTTCAACGAGTCTCCTCCGCACGGTCGTCTCCTCAATTACTCAAAAACCAGCAAATCGTTTTTTACCATCTACAGATTTCCCTTTCGATTCACGAAATAGTTCATGAATTACTTCATTTAAACGAATGTAAAATATTATTTCCTAGGATGAAGTCTTCACCATAACCCATTATCATAATCCTAACAGTATATACAAGATTATGTCGATGTCAAATCTACGAAATTCAAAAGATAAGCGTTATACTTCGTAGTCTAATTCCCTAATACTATGATCATACAATTATGACCATGTCACATCACTAGAGTATTATACAATACGTACAATATATATAGCTTCACAATTATGTTATCAATATAACAAGACTTGAAAGATATGTTAGGAATGAAACAGTTCAAGTCAATATTACTAACCTCAAGTGTAAGGATGATGTCGTCATTGTAGTTTGTTACTTCTTCACATTCCTCAGGTCTTCAGAGTAATACTTGTATATCTCAACATTCCTAGACTTTCTAGTCTAACCTAAATGAAGTCGACTCTAGTATTTAATCAAGCGACTTTAGATGAGTTTTGTCACACTAAAATATGACAACCAAACTTGACATATCAACGCTTGGTGAGTTCAACCGAGCTATGCTCAAACAATCTCCCCCCTTTGTCAATTTTAGTGAAAAAACTCTTATTACATATGGATAAACAAATTACAAAAGAATTCATTTTACATACGCTTGATTCCAAGTTTTAACAACACAATAACTTGGCATATATTCAATCAATAAATGTCGTTGTTGACATTTGAATAACAAAAGATTTCACTCCCCCTAAAGGTAAGCTAGGTAAATATTCAATCCGAACATCTTTGTTATTCCCCTTTTTGTAGTCAGAAATACTGCAACAACAATATGATATGTTTCTCCCCCTTAGTCAATGCTTTACTCTTTCGTTAGATATATCGTTTAAAAACAATTGTCCTTTACTTAGTGATTGCAAATCACTTGTTTACTCCATATATTTCTCCTCCTTTTTGTCACAAAATGACAAAGGTTCGAGCAAATAAAGGATAAACCTAAAGGATCTTACAAATCTAAAAGACTTGTAAATAACCTATAAGAGTTAAGCACGAAGGTTTCACATACCATTTTAGATAACCAATATTAAAACTGAAACTACAAGTAATTGTCAAGGAAATAATTGCCCGAAGTAATTTTCCCTAATAGTTTAACAAATCGACTAAGAAACTTAATTCCCTTGTTAAACCAATTGCGTATGTGCAACCACTTATTTCGATAAGAGCAAAATAAAGATCAGAATTAACTTTAATTCTCTCATCAGGCTCTAATTATCCAGACAATAACTTAGACCTTTCTCTTTAGACAAGACAAACACTAGGTTAGTTAACTATTATTGCTTGTCAAGGCATTCGATTAGACTTGAATAACCGAATCCTCCAATTTGATAAGTCTAACTAAGATCAGAATTAACTTAGTTTCTCTTATCCGGAATCAATTTGGACTAAACAAATGATCTCGTATTTTGTTAAGCCATAAACAATACATACAAACCAAAATAAATTGACTTGCATAATTATTTTCTTAACCGAAAGCAATTGAAACAAAAACAATTATTTTCTTAACTGGAAACAATTGTATCACACCCATACACAATAATAAAATATATTAATTGTACCGATTTTTTTAAGCAAAAGCAAAATATATACAATATAACCCGGCTTTTCTTAAACAGGAAAACGATTAACTAACAAATTCGTTACCTCAAATTCCGCAGCCTCTTCTCCCTAAAAAGATATATATCATTAAGCGCAAGTTCAAATACTCCCCCAGTGTGTTGTTATCCTCTCGCAAGAACAAAATAACAACAACAAAAGCAACCTTTACCATGGAAAGGTTGAAACGGTTTTAACTAATGCGTGCCAATAGCAAAAGTTGAAAACCTGAAACACAATATGTTATGCTAAATACAACTCATGTAAACATAAATAGATTCAACATATTGTGACTTTTCACATATGAGTTTCAATTGGAACACCTTATGATCCTTTGATAAAGCCTACCAACATGGGCTAGAACTTAATCCCGCTAAATTAAAAAGCCACACAAACCATAAGGGTCACATCATATAAGATCGAATATTAAGGTTAATGAAAAAAAAAATCACACATCCCATAAACTGAATACACATAACAAAAATATAAACATTCATTCACATGCTATCACAAGAAAAATTATAAAATAATAATTTTATTCATAAAAAAATAGTTTTCATTATTAAAACTATATATTTTTTTATTATTATTTTAGTGTTTCCTCTTTCAAGGATTCATCTTTCAATCAAACCTCATGAAACTTCCATATTTCTGCATGAACCATGTGGTTACCAAACAAAGTGGTCCTACAACCATCATGACTTGTCTTTCTATCATCATGAGAAATATTAAAATAATATTATTTTAATATTTTTAATAATGGTTCCTTCGTGCATATTAAGAGTTTCAGCTAAACTTAAATTATTCATACTAGAATGAAAGAATGCTCGATGGACCATCAGAAAATACCAAAATTCTCAGGATTGGTCCGCGCATAACATGGCGACACGGGCATGCCACCATAACTGGTTATTGTCGGCCCTTTGGCTTGCAAAATCCGGTCCCACATCTTTTGATGATTTTTTACCTAATTAATCTTCCAGAGTCCATATTTGGTTCAAACTCCTTCATGCAACTGGGAATGGTCATCCACACACCATTAGATGGTCATACGACCACCAAGGGCTGGTTCTACACCCCTTGGTCGGCCCCCCTCTTTCCATATCTAGGCACTACTACCTATTGCTCAATCAAGCACAATTTTAATAATGATTAAACAACAATTAATTATCCTTTCACCAACTGCTTTGCAAATGAGTTTGGTAAATGCTCATTCTAACATCCAGATACTGCATGGTCGGTCCATCACTCATAGAGGCGGTCCCTCTCTCATTCATTGGTTGATTCTCAGTTGATCATCCATTAATAATAATTAGGGTTTTGAACTGAATGCTCCGTCTAGCATAATGCTGAATAGGTTCAAACACCAATATTTTAATATTGATCCAACAATCAATATTTTAATTAATTAAATAATATTCAGTTCAGCTACCAGTATTTTAATTAATATTTTATTTGGTCTAATTACCAATTATTCATGGATCTAACAGTATTTTCTCAGACTAGCAATACTTGATCAGTGTTACATCTGTCAAGTACCCTAATTGCTTCAGCTAACAATAGGTCACGGCCAACAAGGTTCAGATCCGCCATTTCCGGCAACATTGATTCAACTATCAATATTTAATTGCTCAGAACAATATTCCTCATATTGATTCAGCTATCAATATTCGAGTTGCAGTATTTCTCATGTTGATTCAACTACCAATATTTGAGAATTTAATACTAATCCAGCTGTTAGTATTATATTGGTTCATCAACCAACATTTGGTATGTCTGTCAACCAATATTTTAATATTATAATATCTCATGACACATGAATCGAGAAAGGTCTTTTATGATCATTCAACAATGATTATATTCTTAAGTGCTCAATGCACCAACATAATGGTTTATGATTGATCCAACAATCTCATAAAACCATCATTCGACTATCATTACTACTTCAACTAGCAAAATGATATGTCACGGTCATCAGTGACCTAATTCAACATATATGGCCTGCAGAGTATGTTGTTATTTCAACATTCCATGTTTCATTCATTATAATATTGAACTTTGTCAGTTCAGTTCATAAGACTCATAGTCTTAAGTCAAAGATTGACCACTCGCACATGAGACATCAATTCACGTCACATGGGTGGATATCACCAGGGTTTTGGTCTGGCAGCCTACAATACGTGCAATGTGAGGTACATCCACGATGGGAGTTATGGTAAGTCGTGCTGGCAGTTAAAGGAGCAAATGGAAAATAGATGGTCGATCAACCAAGTCATCCATGAAACGTGGAAGTGGTTTCGACACAGTCTCCTACTTCCCCATTCTTCCACTACCTTCAATTATCACCACTTACAGGAGATTGATGTGCTGCAACAAATAGGTTCCTGAAACCTATGTTTAGACAAGAGAATAACAACTAAGTCATCCGAGTAAGACTCATCACTGTCAATTATCAAATACTTTTAGAAGATTTCTCTCGTCTACATAGATAATCATCTTCAAAGTTGTTCAACACATCACATCACCAAAAGATCAATCTTCATTGATCTCCACACAATCTCAGCTTCCTTCCCTGTACATACCGACCTTTCTCCTCTTCTTGTGACCGAATTAAACTTGGAACGACCATTGTCTTGGTTTAGACCAGGGTCCTACAAATTGGTCTCTCGAACTCAAAGTACTCCAGTGCAGTATATTTGTTTAAAGGTTCATGCGATTTGATTCATCGAGCACCTGCTTCAGCGAACACTTGCCTCCTCCACCACTTTTTTACCGGAAACTCCCGCAGGTCGTTTTTACCCGCAAACAATATTAAATTATTTATAGATGTCTAGATTGCGAAATTTCATATGTGCATGTAGCTTCTTATTACTTTCCATGGCCATAATAATTTTGATATTCACTTGGAATTGAATCCAATGTATGATTTCTGATGGACCTCCTTCTATCCGTTGATCTTAATTTGGTTTTTCTGATTGGAGTTTTAATAGATAAAGATTATTGGAGTATCAAGGTGAATACATATTGGAACTTTGAAATATATTATTTTTTATTTTATTTTCTTGCTATTTTTACTATTTTCTTTTGTTCTTATATGGGATTTTCATATACTTATGTTTCACGATCACTCTAGAGATTGTAGGTAATAGGGTTTCAGTGCATAGGCTACTTTGTCTGTGGTGAACAAGATTAGTGATTAACGACTAGCTAAAACTTCACTGTGCATGAGTCAATGGTGTAATAATGATGTACCACTACAAACTTTTGATCAAGTGAGAAATTACAAAACTTGCAATTTTGTTAATGTTAACTTTTTTTTTCGTGCTTTATCATTCGTTCCAAAGCTTGCAACAATCTGTAATATACAAAATATGTATAGTACTAAAAAGGACACCAACTCATACTTATAGTGATGAAGGCATGATAGAGATGAACTCATTAGTAGGTCCATAAATGTGTGTATAATGGACTTTGGGTAAACTTATTGAACGCTTACAAGGAAGGGGAAAAAAATCATACTAAAAGGAAGAACCATAAAAGTAAAGAACTGAGGCTAATTTTGGCTTATATGTACACATGTTAAAACATCTCTTTCAATGATCATGATTTTATTTAATAAACGTTTATTTGAACTGACTTTTTATTCTTTGCCTTGATTTTCATCTTCGGTGTATATAAAAAAAATATCATATTGAATGTATCTGAATTGTTATGCATAATATTTTCCGGATAGCTACATCAGTGGTAGATTACATGTCGAAGGTTTTAAAAATATATTATGAGGCATTAATGCAGTAATTGTAATATTACGCTTAGTTTTGGTAATAAACATGAGAACAACAAATCTGAGTCTCTACTAAACTACCACTAGAACTGAGTAACATACACTTTCAAAAATTTCTTTGTTTCTTTGTATTCGCCATAAAAGTCTGAGTTTCACAGAAGAAATGCCATACAAACTTCTCCGTGTGATTAAATATTATGTGCAACATCCAAACAAAACTACTATGCCCTTTCTCCAAACCTAGAAAAACTCAAAACTTTCAAACAATCTCTCACCATGTTTTATATATCTATCTAATATAGAGATCATTTAAAGAAATAAAATTTAAAAAAATACTTCAGAAGCACTAATATCACTCTAAGTCACCATCGCCAAATATTAATTAGATTCCAATCGATAATCTCTCCAAACAAAGTGGAATAATTTTGGTCAAAATGATAATCCAATCAACTATATATATGGATATTAAAAAAACATTCAGTAAAAAAATGAAGGGCTATTTGGTTTGGTACTCAGGTTTTGACCAAAAACTGGCCTTGGTCTGATATTTCTCCAGCTTTGCATTGGCTTTGGTATCACCATGGTTGGAACTATATAGGGATCAAGACATACCCAGAGAAATGTATACCAAAATACGGTAATACAGTGAAAGATAGAATAGAGATGGATCTTAAAAAACCACTACATCGGGGAGGCTGGTGGAAGACCATTGTTGGAGATGAAGTCTGGATTCGTTACCATTGGGAGTTGTAACCAAAGAAAATATGTGACAAATGCTTTGTTATTGATCACCAACCAGAGTCTTGTGCTCCTTGGGCTTATCTCTTGTATCTCGATAGTTTTAATTCTGCTGAATACTAAGCTATTTTACAAGAAGATAGTGAGGTTTATGGAGGAAATGATGAACGTAGTTTATCAAATTCTATGTTGGAGGATGAAGAATCAACTGATGTTTCTAAGCAACCCAAGAGAATGAGAAATTTTGTCCTTAACCAAGAGCCACAAATGAATCCCCATAATATCCATGTTACCCCACTAATTACTTTGAAGAATGTCATTGCTGCTAGTATGATTAATAATCTAACATTTGAGATGAAAAATAGCAGTTATGAGACAATGCAAGTCGAGCATATAAATGATCAACATGGTGATAATTCTTAGGTATATCCTCTCTAGTCTCAAATTTTTAAGTTTAGTTTTATTTACTATTCTAATATTTTGGAGTTTCATTTTATCATGAAGATCATTGCATGGAATTGTCAAGGTTATAATGATAAAAAACACTAGGGATCATATTAAGAATTTAAATAGAATCTATGACCATGATATTGTATTTTTACAAGAAACAAAAATTTGTTCTGATAATATTAAGACTTTCGAAATATCTAAACTTCCCTAATTCAGTTTTTGAACCCTCAATAGGCTTATCTAGAGGTCTTCTTCTTCTTTAGAAAGTTGGTTTCCATTTTGAACTTCTTCATTCTTCAAAACATATGTCTCATCATATTGTTAAAAATGATCCTTTATAAAAGAGTTAAGATAGGAAATGACTATTCCATGGGTTCTAATTGGTGATTTAAATGTTTCTTTCATTGATGAAGATAGAGATTTTAGGAAAATTATATCTAACTTTAAGTCTCCTCATATGATTCATAATATTAATGATGCTGGCCTTACTGACTTAAGTTACAATTGGAAATCTTACACTTGGACAAATAATAAGCATGGACTGGTAGGATAAAGTCTAGGCTAGATATAACATTAATCAACAATGACCGGCTATTGTTTTTTCCTGATATAAAACTTTCTCATCTTATCCATTATGGTTCTGATCATACTCCTATAATGTTAAGCATGTACTCTAACAATATTCTTCTAGTAGAAACAAGAATTTTTTTGCTTGCTGGTTACAAAATTCTTCTTGTAAAGAACAAATTGAAATAACATGGGAGAAACATGTACATGGTTTTGTTGCCTACAAATTGAATCAGAAGTTAATTTTTACAAGGAAAAAGATTTCACTTTAGAACAAAGAGGTTTTTGGGAACATTTATAAAAATATTAAAAGTCTTCATACTCAAATGGGTACTCTTCATAAATATTCGGAGACTGCAGGCATTACATCTTCGATTATTCAAGTTGAGGCTGAGATTGAATAGTGGGAGAACATTATAAAAGAGTTTTGGATATGGAAGTCTATAGACACTTTATTTAAGGATGTATATTGTAATGCAAAAGTACATCATGTCGATGCAAACAAGAGAAGATCGAGAAATAAAATAGATGTTTTTAGAAATAAGGATGGCCACTGGTGCGTTGGCATAGACTCTCTTTATTCACTTCTCACAGATCATTTTCAAAGTATCAGCACACAAATAATCCAGACATCAGTGAAAAATTGATTGGCAATGTTCAAAACGTGATTACTTAGGCTGACAATGACTTTCCTGTTAGCATTCCTTCTGATAAAGAGATCTTTGTGTTAGAGCATTGCTCGGTCGAACTCGCATGTATTTCTATCCCAAACATGCTTTTCAATGTTAGTGATCAAAACTATAAAGTATTAATTTCTAGTCTACTATAGCTAAGGTCTCAGACTAGGATAGAAAGTGTAGTTGAGCTCAAGAACTCCATGGCGATCATCATACAAGACGAAGGACTACTTAAGGAACCAGTGGATAATCATTGACTAAAAGGTATATGGAGACTTGAACTTATATATTACTCAAAATTCTAACTACTCTATCTGCTATATCTTGAGACAAAAGTCGTATTACTATATAGACTAAGATTATATACATGTGATATTTCGAGCTGAGTATATCTCGCTTATCTATTTCTCGAAATATGTGTTGGTAAAGCTTTCGCTTTAGCCAAGTTCATCTTTACCTAGTGACGAAAGTCATGTTATGTTTCAATCATTTAGAAAATCGCTCTGACGAAAAATTATTTGTGAATAACAACTATATAGCGCCCTCTGAGAATGTTTCAATGATTGAAATGAGAGTTTAGACAATATAACCATTGGAGGATATAAGCATTATTGTGGCAAAAGATATATGTATTAGTCCTTATTGCTTGAACCGAAGTTTGCGAACTTTGTGGATCAAGTGAAACCGGAGTAGTGCATGATCTCAGTCCGCGAACTCAGCATACAAGCTTAGTCCACGAACTAGCATTGTTATCGAGCCTGAGAATTTTTGCTGGAGTTTGTGAACTCCATCCGGGAACATAAGTTCGCGAACCCAGTCCACGAATATGAGTAGGTTATGTCTAAAAACGATGTTTGTGAACTTATCTTAATAGACTAAGGAATGATATTGCAAACCGTTGATTTATAGTTCATGAATTGATTCGAGTGAATCACATTATTTTTGCTTCAATTGTGTCTTGTGTAGTACATAAATATCTAAGCAATTGAACAACTCTCTAACTAGTTCATTTGAGCCATTTGGAATAGTTATGGTGAAGAAGAATATGGTTGAAATGAAAGTTATCATTTGGATAACCATTTGGTTAACTAGTGTTGAACCAACTAATGAACAAGTTTGGGTATGGTTACATGAACCTAAAATTGTCTAGTACATGTGTGTATGACAAGCTAAGTTTTCGATCTAACGGTTGATAAATATTAGCTTGAATCTAATCAGGTTTTTTTCTAACGGTGAATATTGAATGCTTTGTTACTAAGCTAACATTGATTGCAAACCTTGATTTTAAGACTATATAAGGGAGAACTCTAGCAACTGGGAAAACCTAATCCCCATACATTCTATGTGATACTAGTTGTGCTAAGCTAGAGTCGATTCTCCTTTAACCTTTGGTTTTCTTCTTCTAAAACCAGGTTAACGACTTAAAGACTTCATTAGGATTATGAAGCCAAACCGATACTACTTTTCTTATAGTTGTGTGATATGATCTTTTTATTTATATCATACGAGTACAATTGTAATAATTGGCTTGAGATTTCTATCTCCGATAGGCAAGATATAAAAGTAGTCACAAACATCTTCGTCTCATCGTGTGTGATACCACAATATCTTTTTTCGCTGCTTCGATTAAGCATTGTGAGGTGATTGATAAAACTGAGCTTTTCTTCGGGAATATAAGTCTGGTTTTATTGATTGGTTCATGTTCACCTTGATTTATCAAAAGACGGAACAAAACTCATAGGTTTATTCGTGGGAGACGAATTTATATATCTTGTAGACTTTTCTGTGTGAGACAGATTTGTTTATTAATGTTTTCGACTTTGGGTCGTAGCAACTCTTGGTTGTGGGTGAGATTAACTAAGGAAATCAAGTGCGCAGTATCCTATAGGGATCAGAGGCGTAGGAGCATAACTGTACCTTGGATCAGTGTGAGATTGGTTGGGGTTCAACTATAGTCCATACCGAAGTTAATTTGGAGTAGGCTAGTGTCTGTAGCGGCTTAATATAGTGTATGTTTAATCTGGACTAGGTCCCGAGGTTTTTCTGCATTTGCGATTTCCTCATTAACAAAATTCTGGTGTCTGTGTTATTTCTTTTCCGCATTATATTTTGTTATATAATTGAAATAATACAGGTTGTGCGTTGTTCAATCAATTAGAATATCTGACTTGTTTGGTTGTCGATTTAAATTGATTGACACTTGGATATTGGTCTTTGGTACCATCCAAGTTATCTCTCTTTGATAAAGACTCGCAGATTCTATTTGCTTGAGTATAGATCAAATAGAAAGATTGAGATAATAACTCCTTGAGATATTTTTCTATTGATTGAGTCTAACTGTCTAGTTAATTCTCTAGAAAGTAGCTCGGAGTTGTCCATACAGATTGCTAATCGAAATATTGGGTGTGGTTGTTAGACCCTCGCTTTTTCAATTGGTATCAGAGCAGGCAAACACTTTAAACCTGATAAGTATTTGTTTGTTCGATCCTTAAAAATTATCCCATGGGAAATTTCTTTGGAAAACTTGCTCTTGGAATCTGTAACGTATGCCAAAATTTCTTTAAGATTGATCAAGAATTATTATGGTCAAAACCTCTGGTCTCTCATAATAATCCTATCTCATCTGAAAAGGAAGTTCCAGATGATATGTGTCAATCTAAAGAAAAAAATAAAAAGAAGGAGAAAATGAGGAAACGTTCATGGCGCTCAAGGATATGTAACCTTACTAGATTAACTATCGATCTCTGTGAGGAGTACTATCATAATGGATCGTTTGATAAAGATCTATTCAGAGCATTCGAAGACATTTTTAGATCCTTAGAAAGACTTAATTCTGTTAAGTCTAAGAATCACTCCGAAAAGGGTTCAGTACATATTAAACCTTTGAATAATATTTTACAACCTGTAAATCGGAAGAATTTTCCTTCTAGACATATCAAACAAAGGATAGGAAGCTCAAACTTCCATGATTATCAACATTATGATGATTACACTACAGGGATTGTTCACACTAGTCAACCGTAAACGTTGCATGAGAATCTCTCTGCACATTGTGCCTCTTGGTAACAAGACTGGCACTATCCCATATGTATATATCTTGAAATGGGGCAAGATAATATTGTTTGAATCGTGCACATGTTTGTCTTGAAATTTCAAATAAAGCTTTCTAGTGCATCTATCTTGTTACGAGATGCATAATCCTTGATATGCAAACGTCTAAATAAATACCCTTGTTCTTTATGGGTTGAAGTTCGCAAACGGGTCCAAGCCCATTTTTGGTCTCATCAAGAAAAAGTTCGCACACTCTCTCCTTCCTCTCTTGCGTCTGCGTACATGAACTTCTAGGGTTTTGTGTGTTGCCTCCATTGAAGTCTCTTTGGAGAAACTAAGAGAAAGGGTGTTCAAAATCACTCCAAGTAAGTAATTTCTTCTTGTTCATTTCAATTTCTTAGAACTCATGATGAATTCTAAGGGCTCAAAAAGGAATTCCAAAATCTCAAATACCTCTAGTACGGATCCTCCTTGTGACCAAAATTCTCTTAGGATTAGGTTTGTGGATGATTCATGTGCTAGAATTTTTGAGAAGATTTCATCTAAAGGTTTCATTCTAGAAAAGAAGTTGGAAATCTCTAGTGGACATGATGAAGATTTAACTTGCTTCAAAAAATTCAATCTTGGAAATATCTTTGATGGTCTTAGTCAAGAATTTGATTCTCTCACAAGAATTTTCTATGCCAACATTCATGATGTTGATCTTAATAAGATGGAATTCAAATCCATGCTAAATAGAAAAAGGTTTCTTGTTGATAGAGAGTTAATTTAGAATATTACCAACATTCCATTGGGAAACGTGCATATTCCTAGATCGAGTGATGAACGTCCATCATGTGATGATATTTCTATTAGGCTCTGTGGCAAGAAGGTAGCTTGGAATCAAGGGAAGTTTCCTACTAATGAACCTAGTATTGCACTGGTGGAATTTGGAAAACTTGGTATTCCCAATCTTTTTCCCTCTACAATTGAGAATTCTTGGTGGAGTCATGAGTTTGCAGAATTAGTCTATTTCCTTGAATCGGGTGTTCAAAGTCTTGATATTTGTGGATTCATTATTTATCAAATGGTTTCAATGACTTCTCCGATCAAGATGTTAGGCTATCCTTGTTTGATTAATCAAATCTGCCATGTTTGTGGTTTTGATTCAATTGGAAACTCTCTTGGGGTACCCAAACCGGTTCTTCCATGTACCTTCATGCACATAAGGGAGATTGGGAGAATGTATGCAAAAGACAAAGAGATGCTTCACTAAACGATTGTGACCCTACCACCTTGAGTCATCTTCAAAAAAATCACAAGGGAGTGTGTAAGGTCAATTCAAGGGTGAAGTGCGTTCAAGAACAATTGTCGGTGGTTGCAACTAAATTTCCCGAGCTCAAGGAAGAGTTGAACACTATTCAAGCATCTTGGAGTGTTTCCGATGAAGATGATGAGTAGTTTATTATTGCCTAGTAAATCTTCTATTTTTCTTCTTTTATTTAGAAGAATAACTAGTGCTTTGGAATAGCCATTATTGTGACTACACATAGCTATGTCCGAAGTTTTCATCTTCTTGTTTTTATATTTATTGATTTAAATTCTAAATTTGTTTGGAAGATGATGATTGCAGTATTAATCTTTATGGTTTTATGTATTGTAATATTTTGATGGGATATGTGTGTTTACGTCCGTGAACTTGATTGTCCCATATTTTGTCAAAAGTAAAGTCGTTCGTGAATTGATATGCAAATATTGATAAAAGAATGAATAGACTTTTGGAAAAACACAAAAGTTAAGCCCATATTGTCAATTATTGATGTAAGATAGGTAAAAATATTTTGTGATTCAAGGATTATGTCTATTGTGTGTCATTTTGCAAATGGTGATGGAAACATAGAATGAATCCTTGTGTATTCTGCAGTAATTGATCTTCCCTGATCCATTTTTTGTGTATTAATGTGAGACTCCGTATTGTGTCTTATGTTGAGCACTAGACAACCAAGTTGATTATTTTTGTGATTAGCTTAGTTGTGTTCCGTAAGGTACTTTATATTGAGTATATTGAACTAAATCAATCATCTTGTGTGATTATTTAGTTATAACTCCGTAAGTTTTTCTCATGTTTGAGCATGATTGGCTGGGTTGGTTATTTTTATGATTAACTTAGTCATCACTCCATAGATTTTCTTATGTATAAACTATTGAATTGATTACTTTTGTGATTAGTTTAATTGTGTATTCCGGTTAGATTAATTATGAGTTCTCTTGTGAATAATCTAATCGAGTTATTAAGTCTCCATAAGTTTACTTGTGTTGAGCATATTTAGTCAAATTAATCTTGGTTCGCTTTGGTTAATTTGATTGAATATTTCTTTTTGGATTCCAAATTCATACTTGTATGAGATTTGTTGAGTCTAAAGAAATCCTTCTTTTCTTTGTTTTTTTGAAATTAAGGTCGCTCTTGTTGTTCCCTTGGGAATGACATTTTATGGGGGAGAGTTTTTTTGAACTTGTGCTTAATTGCCAAATCTTTGTGGGGATTGCGGATGTGGAATATTAGAGAGCTTATCTTGTATCTTTATAAACTCCTTGATGAATGCATTTAGCCTATGTTTTATGATTGCATCTAAACAAGATGATATACATTTACCTTTGGTCATGAAATGTCTCTTACGGAAATTTCATTAGGATCCCGTTCTTGTACCTTTGCCAATTTTATTGACAAAAATGGGGAGAATTAATATGTAGTTCATACTACAAATACATATGGTTTTCGGATCATTATGTAAGGGGGAGTGGTTTCCATGTGAGATGGAGTATTGACTAAGGGGGAGTGAAGTATCACCATAGTATTGTTGTTAAAGTTGTGATGCAATTGGACTTTGATGCTGTGTAATAATACTATGACATTTGTGTAACAATGATTGAGAACCACTACTTTTCTCATTGTTATAGCTATGGATTTTCAACAACGATGATGCTAAACTTACAACCTTTGGTATCATTGGACTACTTGGAAGTGACGAAGATTTCGAGTAATGTTGAAGATTAGACATGTGGAATAGGAGCTACAAAGTTTATTTATATATTTTTTTGTATTCCATATGTATTAATAGTTTTTCCACTAAAATTGACAAAGGGGGAGATTGTTAGAGCATTGCTCGGTCGAACTAGCATGCGTTTCTATCTCAATCATGTTTGTCAATGTTAGTGATCAAAACTATAAAGTCTTGATTTCTAGTCTACTATAGCTAAGGTCTCGAACTAGGATAGAAAGTGTAGTTGAGCTCAAGAACTCCATGGCGATCATCATACAAGACGAAGGACTACTTAAGGAACCAGTGGATAATCATTGACTAAAAGGTATGTGGAGACTTGAACATCTATCACTCAAAAGTCTAACTACTCTATCTGCTATATCTTGAGACAAAAGTCGTATTACTATATAGACTAAAGATATACACATGTGACATTTCGAGATGAGTATATCTCGCTTATCTATTTCTCTAAATATGTGTTGGTAAAGCTTTCGCTTTAGCCAAGTTTATCTTTTCCTAACGATGAAAGTCATGTTATGTTTCAATCATCTTGGAAATCGCTCTGACGAAAAATAGTTTGTGAATAACAACTATATAACACCCTCTGAGAATGTTTCAATGATTTAAATGAGAGTTTAGACAATATAACCATTGGAGGATATAAGCATTGTTGTGGTAACACATATATGTATAAGTCCTTATTGCTTGAACCGAAGTTTGCGAACTTTGTTGATAAAGTGAAATCGGAGTAATGCGTGAGCTCAGTCCGCGAACTCAGCATACAAGCTCAGTCTGCTAACCCAGTCCGCGAACTGTCATAGTTCTCGAGCCCGGGAATTTCTGCTGGAGTTTGTGAACTCCGTCCGGGAACTTAAGTCCGCGAACTTGAGTAGGTTATGTCTAAAAACGATGTTTGTGAATTTATCTTAATAGACTAAGTAATGCTATTGCAAACCTTGGCTTTATAGTTCATGAATCGATTCGAGCGAATCTCATCGTTTTTGCTTCAATTGTGTCTTGTGTAGTACATAAAGATCTAAGCAATTGAACAACTCTCTAACTAGTTCATTTGAGTCATTTGGACTAGTTATGGTGAAGAAGAATATGGTTGATATGAAAGTTATCATTTGGCTAACCATTTGGGTACGGTTACACAAACCTAAAATTGTCTAGTACATATGTGTATGACAAGCTAAGTTTTCGATCTAACGGTTGATAAATATTAGCTTAAATCTAATCAGGTTTTCATCTAACGGTGAACATTGAATGCTTTGTTACTAAGCTAACATTGATTGCAAACCCTGATTTGAAGATTATATAAGGGAGAACTCTAGAAACTGGGAAACCTAATCCCCACACATTCTGTGTGATACTAGTTGTGCTAAGCTAGAGTCGATTCTCCTTTAACCTTTGGTTTTCTTCTTCTGAAACCAGATTAACGACTTAAAGACTTCATTGGGATTGTGAAGCCAGACCGATACTACTTTTCATGTAGTTGTGTGATCTGATCTTGATGTTTCCATCGTACGAGTACAATTGAAATAATTGGCTTGAGATTTCTATCTCCGATAGGCAAGATATAAAAGTAGTCACAAACATCTTCGTCTCATCGTTTGTGATTCCACAATATCTTTTTTTCGTTGCGTTGATTAAGACTATTGTGAGGTGATTGATAAAACTGAGCTGTTCTTCGGGAATATAAGTCTGGTTTTATTGATTGGTTCCTATTCACCTTGATTTATCAAAAGACTGAAGAAAACTCATATGTTTATTTGTGGGAGACGAATTTATCTATCTTGTAGAATTTTCTGTGTGAGACAGATTTGTTTATTAAAGTCTACGAGTTTGGGTCGTAGAAACTCTTGGTTGTGGGTGAGATCAACTAAGGGAATCAAGTGCGCAGTATCCTGCTAGGATCAGAGGCGTAGGAGCATAACTGTACCTTGGATCAGTGCGAGATTGGTTGGGGTTCAACTACAGTCCAGACCGAAGTTAATTTATAGTAGGCTAGTGTCTGTAGCGGCTTAATACAGTGTATATTTAATCTGGACTAGGTCCCGGGGTGTCTCTGCATTTGCGGTTTCCTCGTTAACAAAATTATGGTGTCTGTGTTATTTTTTTTCCGCATTATATTTTGTTATATAATTGAAATAATACAGGTTGTGTGTTGTTCAATCAATTAGAATATCCGACCTATTTGGTTGTCGATTTAAATTGATTGACACTTGGATATTAGTCTTTGGTACCATCCAAGTTATCTCTCTTTGATAAAGACTCGCATATTCTATTTGCTTGAGTATAGATCAAATTGAGAGATTGAGATAATAACTCCTTGAGATATTTTTTATTGATTGAGTCTAACTGTCTAGTTGATTCTCTAGAAAGTTACTCGGAGTTGTCCATACAGATTGTTAATCGAAATATTGGGTGTGGTTCTTAGACTCCCACTTTTTCACTTTGATACTCTGAAGAGCATGGAACCGTGGTAAGCACCGGGACCTGATGGCTTTCCACTAAGTTTTTACGAGACACAATAGAATATCATTAAGGTTGAAGTAATTCATATGGTGCATAATTTCTTTACTCCTGGATACATCAGTAAGGGTATAAACAAGACAATAATCATGCTTGTGCCAAAAGTTAAAAATCCATCTATTTCTGCAGATTATAGACCAATTGCCTTATGTAATACTTCCTACAAGTTAATTTCAAAGCTCATGGCCAGAAGATTGATGACCATTCTTAAGAAGGTGATTTATCCTCTTCAGTCCGTATATGTACATGGGAGATTGATTTCAGATAACATATCTCTTGCTCAAGAGATTATGCATACTCTAAAAAGAAATAAAATAGGCACAAGACACTTGGAATTAAATCTTGACATTTCCTGTGACGGACCGGAAAATTACGCCTTTGTCGCGTTGCTCCGCAGGCCGTAATCTCCCCGATGCGCCATGATGATACTACGATTCGGGCCTTAAATCTAGGAAAATGCACGTTCATTCGCCTTTGCAAGCATGCTCGTGGAGCATGATGCATCTAAATCAACTTCCACACTAAAAGCTAGAAGGCCAAGACTAATGCATATTGCATGCATCCCTGGTTTTGCCTCAATGTAGGAAATTCATTAGCTGAGCAACAATCATACTTCCGAGTCATGTCCAGGCAAAAGGCATGCCTTGGACTTACACATAGGCCCTTGCATGCCTCATGCTGTACTTTCCTTAGGCTTATGCAAGCTCCGCTAACTTGCATATCGAAGTAGCTTACTTCTGCGGCCATGCCAATGCACTATTAGTACATGCCTAAGTCGAACGGCTTGATAGGAAGTATGAGCATCCACTGGATGACATGAAACTTTCCTCATCAAGTCTGGTCTTAATCATCTCTTGCATCGAGCTGCCGAGCTTAGACGATATGAGGGGCCAATGTTCCGCAATCATCTCACAAATAGATGATATGAGCGACAAACTGCTGGACCGGCAATGCTGCAACTCATTGCGGCTGCTTACGTACCATTCCCTACTCTAAAGGGATCAAGCACAGACCATAGTTCATCCACGAAGGGATAAAAGCTTAACCCAACTCATTTGCAAGGTTGTGGCCTAGAAAAAATGGTAATGGCCTGGTCCGTATAGGCCGTTCAGTCATAATGCACAGTGATTATGCATTGGTCCGCGATATGGCATAGTGATTCCTAAGCATCAAATGCCCTTTTCGCAACGCTACACAACTATAAATGAGCCTTAAGCATCATTTATACTCTTCCGACTAAGCTATGAAGCTTACATGGTGCATGGTCCGCATATGCACCTTCAACCAAGTATCTCTCCCTATATATGTCTTAATGGAATTTCTACAAGTTATAATTAGGGACCAAATTGACATGCCTGCTTCACTATTCATGTGAAATTATTGCGTACAATGATTGTGCAACACTTTTTTTGTCTATTCGCACTGGATGTTGCATAATGATTGTGCAACACTGGTTCCGGCTACCGCACAATGATTGCGTGACATTATCTTTGGCATATTGCACAATGATTATGCAATATTCTCTCAACCAGCCCTCTCTGGTCTGATGCACAATGATTGTGTGATATTATCTTAAGGCCAATAACTTTCGTAATGCGCAATGATTACGATGCAAACTCTAGGTCATCTACTCCACCGGCCTAATGCATCATGATGATGCAACATCGGCCCTTGGCAAATATGCCTATGCGACGTGCCTTCCTTAGCACCAAATATGGCCCCTGGCCAAATGCATCTTACTATGCAAAGAAAGCTTTGGATGAAGCTTCATCTCGAGCCATGGCGCATCTTTTACCATGCGCCATGTTAAAAACACTAGGTGTTACATTATTACACCAGGAATTCAAAACAAACTAGGGTTGAAATTCCTTATATACTTGTCCCATACCAAACACTCAGGAATGCTCAAAGCTCACAAGGCCGTTTGTCAAGATTTTGACAAAATCCAACATGACAAGCCATTTTTTTCCTGCAGTACTGTGTGGCCCAATGCCAGAGTTGTTGGATTCACCGGTCTTTCATCGTTCCCAACTATTTACTCCCTCGGAATGCTAACTTACCGCCCCAGACGACATGTCCGCAGGTTTTGTCAGACGTTAGCAATGTCATCACACTCCGTCCAGTGAATGAGTGCGGGGTGATCAACCCAAATGCCACAATATTATGGATACCATCCAAATATCCCAGATAGTCTCCGGTAGTCAAGTGCCTAAATTAGGCCAAGCACTGGCACAATACTCAGCAAAGTCTATATTTCCCGCACAACTGTTGGCCTACCCTACCAACTTGCGCATAAGTTGGCCTACCAACCAACTTAGAATTTCCTTTAGAGGAAGTACTCGCAACACGAGTCCATCATTCACAGTCCCTAGAGTTTTCTCGAAACTTGCTCTGATACCAACTATGATGGACCGAAAAATTACGCCTTTGTCGCGTTGTTCCGCAAGTTGTAATCTCCCCGATGTGCCATGATGATACTACGATCCGGGCCTTAAATCTAGGCAAATGCACGTTTATTTGCCTTTGCAAGCATGCTCGTGGAGCATGATGCGTCTAAATCAGCTTCCACACTAAAGGGTGGGAGGCCATAATACCAAGGCTAATGCATATTGCATGCATCACTGGCTTTGCCTCAACGTAGGAAATTCATCACTGAATTTCATATTTAGCTGAGCAACAATCATACTGCCGAGTCCTGTCCAGGAAAAAGGCATGCCTTGGACTTACGCATAGGCCATTGCATGCCTCATACCGTACTTTCCTTAGGCTTATGCAAGCTCCGCTAACTTTCATATCAATGTAGCTTACTTCCGCGACCATGCCAATGCACCATTGTTACATGCCTAAGTCTAATGGCTTGATAGGAAGTATGATAATCCACTGGCTGGCATGCAACTTTCCTCATCAAGTCTGGACGTAATCATCTCTTGCATCGAGCTACCGAGCTTAGATGACATGAGGGGCCAACGTGCCGCAATCATCTCACAAATAGATGATATGAGCGACAAAGTGATGGACCGGCAATGCTGCAACTCATTGCGGCTTCCTATGTACCCTTCCCTACACTAAAGGGATTAACCACATGCCGTAGTTCATCCATTAAGGGACAAAAGCTTAACCCAACTCGTTTGCAAGGTTATGGCCTAGCAAAAATGGTAATGGCCTGGTCCGTATAGGCCATTCCATCATAATGCACAGTGATTATGCATTATCGGGTCAGCGATATGGCATAGTGATTCCTAAGCATCAAATGCCATTTTCGTAAGGCTACACAACTATAAATGAGCCTTAGGCATCATTTATACTCTTCTGGATAAGCTATGAAGCTTACTTGGTGCATGGTCTGAATATGCACCTTCAACCAAGTACCCCTCCCTATATGTGTCTTAATGGAATTTCTACAAGTTAGAATTATGGACCAAATTGACATGTATGCTTCACTATTCATGTGAAATGATTGCATACAATAATTGCACGCAACGCGTTTTGGCTATTCACACTAGCTGTTCCACAATGAATGTGCAACACTGGTTCCGGCTACCACATATAGATTGCGCAGCATTCTCTTTAGCATATTGCACATTGATTATGCAATATTCTCTCGACAAGCCCTCTCTGGTCTGATGCACAATGATTGTGCGATATGGGCTTAAGGCCAATAGCCTTCATAATACGTAATGATTACGCTGCAAACTCGAGGCCATCCAACCCACTGGCCTAATGCATCATGATGATACAACATCGGCCCTTGGCCAATATGCCTGCACGATGTGCCTTCCTTAGCACCAAATATGGCCCCCAACCAAATGCATCTTACTATGCAAAAGAAGCTTTGGATGAAGCTCCATATCGATCCATGGCGCATCTTTTAGCATGCGCCATGCTAAAAACACCGGGTGTTACATGTCCAAAGCCTTTGATAGTCTATAATGGTATTTTCTCATTGTATTCATGAGGAATATGCGATTTGGTGATCAGTGGTGTTCACTAATTTACCAGTGCATTAGTACAACATAAGTTTTTGTCCTTCTTGAAGGTTCTCAATGTTCTTATTTTCATCATTCAAGAGGGATTCGTCAAGGTGACCCCCTTTCACCTTACTTATTCATCATTTCAATGAATTTTTTTTCTCGAGCTATGGTTGCTGCATAACAGACAAAGCAGATAAAGGGTATAAAATTGCACAAAGAGCTCCAAAAATTAGCCATTTACTATTTGAAGATGATGCTTAATCTTTGTGCAAGCCACTTTGGATAATATTAGCATTTGCAAAAAATTATGGAGGTGTTTTCTTCATCATCAGGGCAACTTCTTAACTACCATAAATCAAGCATCTCTTTTAGCATAAACTTGAGTCAGGGTGCTTGTGAAGCCATCATCAGTATCTTGCAAGTAAAACCCATGGATCCAAATGAAAGATATCTTGGTGTTCCACTTTTTCTAGGTACAAAAAAAGAAAGTCTCTTTTAACCATATATTTGATAATATGCTTCATATATTTTCAAAGTGGAATAATAAAATGCAATCACAAGATGGTAGATCTGTGATGGCTAAACATGTTGAAAATACGAGGGTACCCAAATACACCACAATCTTTAATTTATCCACCTATAAGTCCTCTTACCGAAAGTGTTTGTCTATGGACAAAGTTGAGATAATACTACAAATCGGTATTCACAATTTGTGTGATCATCTATGGATACGAGATCGAGACAATACAACAATCAAAGTGTGATTACTTGATAATAGGTCCCGACTTAATCAAATTCTGCAGGATCACTATCAAGTAAATGAAGATTTAACAGTTATGTATTCTAATTATAATAAACAATTATAATTGCGGAAATATAAAAGTAAAAGACACAACAAGATTTTGTTAACGAGGAAACCGCAAATGCAGAAAAACCCCAGGACCTAGTCCAGAATTGAATGCTCTCAGAATTAAGCGGTTATACAAAATCTAAACCAACTTCGTACAGTTGAGACCAAACAACTAACCCTAGTTCACTTAGTTTCTTCAGTATCCATGCGCTTCCGACATTCAATAAGTGCACGCACTGGAACAATTCCTTTGGATCGTATTCTAAACAGTAAAGGAACAACAAATCTGTTTGGTAACAACTCTCTTGATTCTTTCCAGATATAGATATTTTAAGTCATATGCAAAGGCTCTTCTGTTTAAACTAATAAACTCCTTTGCCTGGTTAAATCAATCCAATCTCTATTACCTAAGCAATAAGATTCGGATTTGTAACAATCAAAATTGATCTCAAGAGAACTATTAGGTGTTACCGATCTCACACAACTAATCAATCGAATAAATTCGATTCTAGTTGGATCCCATCCGATAAAGGTTTATGCTACACAAAGATATGAAAAACCAATAAGAAGTTTTCTTCATCTTCAAATCGTCTTTAATCTTCAATTAAACCTACACAACGCCACTTGAATTTCTTGTGATCAATCACGGAATAGAACGGAGTCTGTTAATAATGGATTATCACAAGATGTCTTTAGATCTACAAATTTTTTTTAAAGATCCCATCGACACTTCGATCTAGTTTGAGTGAATCTTATATCAGAAGAGAAGATTCTCAAGAACGAACAAACTAGGTGCAACTAACGTTCAACAATCGTTAGTCGGTCAAATCAATCGAAAACTAATAAACCGTAATTATCTAGTTTCCCACCAACGGTACTCGTAGAGCTTCTTGATCCCACAGAAGTCTTTAAACGAGCGGTCGTAAGAGATTTCTCATCATTAGGGTACTTTCCTCTCCGAATAGATGGCTCCACCAGAAATAACAAAAGTATGAAGTTTGCCTGGATCTTAGGATAGTTTGCTAGAAATGAAAACTTAGGTATTTATAGACCAAGGATGTTTGGACACCAAGGAATTTCCAAAACCGAAAGTATTCTCAAGATATGCAATAAATGCCCATTCGGTTTTCATAATTCAGGAAATGCTTTGTCCAATATTTTCTGAAATCTCTCAATAGAAAATCTCCAATTAGTAAATACACATTACTTATTTTTTAATTGTTGGTAATTAAAGCATATAAAACTAACAACCTAAATTAAAAGATTCTTAATTTATTTTGGACCGGGATCTCCTTGAGTAATTAAGGATATATTTGAACAATAAAAGATAAGAGTTATTGTTCGTGTTCAAAGTATGTTTACATCTTTTCTTTGTAAATCATCTTTCATATTTACAATCTTGGAATCGATTATACCACACTTCCAAACAAGTTTAGAATTAGTTTATTTGTATTCCAAGACAACTATGTGATTGATCAAATATCAAATCACATTCATAGGTTCAATCGGTTCTACCAATCACTAGGATCAGTTATACCTTAATAAGGAACACTTGTGATCGGTCACACAAGTTACCAGGACCGGTTACATCAATTACCAGGATCGGTTACATCAATTACCAGGACCGGTTACCATATACTCATGGTATTACTTGTGATCGGTCACACCAGTCACTAGGATCTGTTACACCAATTACCAGGATCAGTTACACCAATTACTAGGACCGGTTACACCAATTACAAGGATCGATTACACAACTCTTTTGTGATCGGTCACACCAATTACTAGGATCGGTCACACCAATTACAAATATCGATCATACCATCTCAGGTGATTACTTAGGATCGGTTACACTAATTAATCAAACTAGTCATATCAAATCATAAGTCAGGTATTGTGATCAGTTATACCAAGATACATAACAAGTTATGATCAGTTCTATCATATCACACATATTGGTAATCCAAAGATATGCAATGAATAACAATAGCAATAAGCCTAGAGATTTACTTTTCGATTCATAAACAAGTTCATGAATATACTTCCTTTAAACAAATGTAAAACATTGTTTCCTAGGATGAAATCTTCACCTTTACCCATACACATAATCACAATAGCATTCATAAGATTATGTCGATGTCATATCTACGAAGTTCAAAAGATAAGCGTTATACTTCGTAGTATAATTCCTTAATACTATGATCATATGATCGTGTTTCACTACTAGAGTAAAATATTCATTCACAGCTTCACAGTTATGTTTTCAATATATCATAACTTGAAAGATACGTTAGGAATGAAACAATTCAAGTCAATATTACCAACCTCAAGAGAAAGGATGATGTCGTCGTTATATCTCATTACTTCTTCACGTACTTCAAGTCTTCGAGTAATACTTGTATGTCTCATATTCCTAGACTTTCTAGTCTAATCTATACGAAGTTGTCTCTAGTACATAATCAAGGGACTCTTAGATGAGTTTTGATTCACTAAAATATGACAACCAAACTTGACATACTAACGCTTGGTGAGTTCCACCGAGCTATTCTCTAACAATCTCCCCCTTTTTCAATTTTAGTGACAAAACTCTTAATACATATGAATAAACAAATTATAAGAATTCATTATACATACGCTTGATTCCAAGTTTCAACAACACAAAAACTTGTATATCTTCAATCAATAAGTGTCGTTGTTGATATATGAATAACAAAGCTTATACTCCTATTAAAGGTAAGATAAGTAGATATTCAATATGAACATCTTTGTTATTCCACTTTTGTGGTCAAGATAACTACACAACAATATGATATGTTTCTCCCCTTTAGTCAATGCTTTACTCTTTCGTTAGATATAACGTTTAAGCACAATTTTCCTTTCCTTAGTGATTGCAAATCACTTATTTACTCCATATATTTCTCCCCCCTTTTGTCACAAAATGACTAAGGTTCGAGCAAATAAAGGTCAAACCGAAAAGATCTTACAAATCTAAAAGACTTGTATACAACCTATAAGAGTTAATCACAAAGGTTTCACATACCACTTTAGATAACCAATATTAGAACCGAAACTACAAGTAATTTAGGTTTAATATGTTATCAAGGAAATAATTACCCAAAGAAATTTTCCCTAATAGTTTAACAAATTGACTAAGAAACTTAGTTCCCTTGTTAAACCGATTGTACACATACAATCGCTTATTTTGATAAGACCAAAATAAATATCAGAATTAACTTTATTTCTCTTATCAGGTTCTAATTATTCAGACAACAACTTAGACCTTTCCCTTTAGACAAGACAAGTACTAGGTTAGTTAAATAGTATTTCTTGTCAAGGCATTCGATTAGACTTGAATAACCGAATCCTTCAATTTGATAAGTCTAACTAAGATCAGAATTAACTTAGTTTCTCTTATCCGAAATCAAATTGGACTAAACAAATGATCTTGTATTTTTTTAAGCCGTAAACAATGCAAACCAGAATAAATTGACTTGCACAATTATTTTCTTAACCGAAAGCAATTGAAACAAACATAGACATCATAGCACCATAATTGCACCGAAATTTGGTTAAGCAAAAACACTTGATACCAAACAATAAAGAAGATACCAAACAATAAGCCAAATAAATTGACATAGTTTTTATTAAAAGGAAACAATTGAATCACACACACACACACACATCCATACACATCATAATGGAATATATCGATTGTACCGAAATTTTGTTAAGAAAAAGCAAGATATATGCGATATAAGCATGCTTTTCTTAAACATGAAAATGATTAACTAACAAATTTGTTACCTCAGATTCCGTATCCTCTTCTCCCCAGAACGATATATTATTAAGCGCAAGTTCAAGTTAGAACTCTCCCCAGTATGTTTTCATCCTCTCACAAGAAAAAAAGAACAACTGAAAAAGCGGGGGTCTAACAACCTCACCTAATATTTCGATTAGAAATCTATATGGACAACTCTGAATTGTTTTCTAGAGAATCAACTAGACTCAATCAATAGAAAATACTCAAGGAGTTATTATCTCAATCTCTCGATTTGATTTACTCAAGAAAATATGATTCGCGAGTCTAATCAAAGAGAGATAACTATGATGGTACCAAAGACCAATATCCAAGTGTCAATCGACTTAAATCAACAACCAATAGGTCGGATATTCTAATCGATTGAACAACGCACAACCTGTATTATTTCAATTATATAAAAATATAATGCGTAAAAGAAATAACACAGACACCAGAGTTTTGTTAATGAGGAAACCGCAAATGCAGAAAAACCTCGGGACCTAGTCCAGATTAAACATACATTGTATTAAGCCGCTACACACACTATCCTACTCCAAATTAACTTCGGCCTGGACTGTTATTTGAAACCCAACCAATCTCACACTGATCCAAGGTATGGTTATGCTCCTACACCTCTGATCCCAGCAGGATACTGCACACATGATTCCCTTAGCTGATCTCACCCATAACCAAGAGTTGCTACGACCCAAAGTCGAAGACTTTTGCAAACAAATCTGTCTCACAAAAAAAAGTCTACAAGATAGATAAATTCGTCTCCCATGAATAAACCTATGAGTTTTGTTACGTATTTTGATAAATCAAGGTGAACATGAACCAATCAATAAAACCAGACTTATATTCCCGAAGAGTAGCTCAGTTTTATCAATCACCTCACAATAGTTTTAATCGACGCAGCGAAAAAAGATATTGTGGAATCACAAACGATGAGACGAAGATGTTTGTGATTACTTTTATATCTTGCCTATCGGAGATAGAAATCTCAAGCCAATTACTAAAATTGTACTCGTACGATAGAAACAGTAAGATCAGATCACACAACTACAAGAAAAGTAGTATCGGTATGGCTTCACAATCCCAATGAAGTCTTTAAGTCGTTAACCTGGTTTTAGAAGAAGAAAACCAAAGGTTAAAGGAGAATCGTCTCTAGCTTAGCAAACTAGTATTACACAGAATGTGTGGGGATTAGGTTTCCCAGTTGCTAGAGTTCTACCTTATATAGTCTTTCAAATCAGGGTTTGCAATCAATGTTATCTTAGTAACAAAGAATTCAATAGCCACCATTCGATGAAAACATGATTAGATACAAGCTAATATATCTCAACCGTCAGATCGAAAACTTAGATTTCCATACACACATGTACTTGACGATTTTGGGTTTGTGTAACCGTACCCAAGCGTTTACAATAGTTGGTTCAAGATTAGTCAACCAAATGGTTAGCCAAATGAGAACTTCTATATCAACCATATTCTTCTTCACCATAACTAGTCCAAATGACTCAAATGAACTAGTTAGAGAGTTGTTCAATTGCTATGAGATCTTATGTACTACACAATACACAATTGAAGCAAAAATGATGGCATTCACTCGAATCGATTCATGAACTATAAATCCACGGTTTGCAATAGTATTCCATAGATAATTTAAATAAGTTCACGAACATCGTTTTTAGACATAACCACTCAAGTTCGCAGAATTATGTAACCGGTTAGAGTTTACAAACTCCAGCAGAAATTCTCGGGTTCGAGAACTTCCGTTAGTTCGCGGACTAGGTTCGCGGACTGAAACCAAGATTCAACTCCAGCAGAAATTTTTGGGTTCTAGAACTACGCTCGTTCGCGGACTGGGTTGACTACTCAAGTTCCGGTTTTCACTTGAACAAAAAAGTCCGCAAACTTCGGTTCAAGTGCATAAGGACTTAAACATATATGTGTTACCACAATAATGTTTATATCCCCCAGTGGTTATATTGTCTAAAATCTCATTTCAATCATTGAAACATTCTCAGAGGACGTCATATAGTTGTTATTCACGAACTAGTTTTTCGTCAGAGCAATTTCCAAAGTGATTGAAACATAACATGACTTTCATCACTAGGTAATGATCAATTCGGCTAAAGCGAAAGCTTTACCAACACATATTTCGAAAAATAGATAAGCGAGATATACTCATCTCGAAATGTCACATGTGTATATCTTTAGTCTATATAGTAAAATGACTTTTGTCTCAAGATATGAGATAGAGTAGATAGACTTTTGAGTGATAGATAAGTTCAAGTCTCCACATACCTTTTAGTCGATGAAGATCCACCGGTTCCTTGAGTAGTCCTTCGTCTTGTATGATGATTTCCATGGAGTTTTTGAGCTCAACTACACTTTCTATCCTAGTCCTAGACCTTAGATATAGTAGACTAGAAATCAAGACTTTATAGTTTTGATCACTAACATTGACAAACATGCTTGATATAGAAACGCACGCGAGTTCGACCAAGCATTGCTCTAACAACAACAACAAGAGAAACATTTACCAGAGAAAGGTTTTAACTAATGCGTGCCAATAACAAAAGTTGAAAACCCAAAACACATATGTTATGCTAAACACAACTCATGCAAACACAAATTGATTCAACATATTGTGACTTTTCACATATGAGTTTCAATCGGAACACCTTATGATCCTTTGATAAAGCCTACCAACATGGGCTAAAACTTAATCCCGCTAAATCAAAAAGTCTCACAAACCATAAGGGTTCACATATTATGAGGTCGAATATTAAGGTCATGAAAACCGAAATCAGACATCACATAAACCAAAAACACATAGAAAAATATAGAATTCAAGCACAGGCTATGTAATCGAAAACTATCACAAGAAAAATTATAAAATAATAATTTTATTCATAAATAATTGATAGTTTTATTCAAAAATAGACCTTACACAATAATCAAAATAAATCAAAAACTGCTGTCTATTTTCTTTTAATCGCGAGTCTTTTGAAGATCGCTTTTGAATTCTGGATTCAAATTCTTCTGAGCACTTCCTATTCCAATAAAATATTTGTTCATCTCAAACAGTTGAGAATGAAGATCAGCTAGTATTTCTTTTGAATCCTTTATCATTAGCTCATGGTATCTAATACAACTTCTAACAATAATAATTTGTTTTCTCAGAGAATCTTGAAGATTATCATGTTGTGAGACATCTTGAGTTTTAGTCATAACCGATGCACAAAGTGCTAAATCATCAAGATATGACCTCTCCTTTACCGATTTCTCCATTGATGCAAGATAGTCTTCATTCAGACAAGAAGAATATATATATAAGATAAGATAAGAGAAATCAAGGGGTGATATAGTTTGGTTTATGGAAACCAAATATATTTATCCCAACAGTAAAAGATATCGATTATGAGATTATTCTTACTTAAAGAACATATGTGCATATTCTGCCCAATTTTATGCCTCCTCACAAACAGAAATTTGGGCAACAAGTGAGGATGCATTTTTCAACACAATAAGCGTGTGTTGAAGTGAGGATTAATCTCACCACATGTAACAAAGACATCCTTAAGATGATTTATGAACACAATAGATTGTGTTTCTTTATGTACTTTCTTTCTCTTGTTATTGCAAGAGTCTGCAACTTCTTTTCGAGATCTAATAAACTCATCAGCCTTCAAAATTTGTATGCCCTTATGAAGTGCCTTGATGAATCTATTTTCTTGGAGATTTCCATGGAAGATTGCAGTGTGGTTATTTCCTCCACATAAAGAACTTAACATATTGTCAGAAGAATTACATTTTCCTTTGTTAGCTTCTGACCCTTTAGTCAATTCTTTACTCTTTCGTTAGATATAACGTTTAAGCACAATTGTCCTTTCCTTAGTGATTGCAAATCACTTATTTAATGCATATATTTCTCCCCCTTTTTGTCACAAAATGACTAAGGTTCGAGCAAATAAAGGTCAAACCGAAAAGATCTTACAAATCTAAAAGACTTGTACACAACCTATAAGAGTTAATCACGAAGGTTTCACATACCACTTTAGATAACCGATATTAGAACCGAACTACAAGTAATTTAGGTTTAATATGTTATCAAGGAAATAATTACCCGAAGAAATTTTCCCTAATAGTTTAAAAAATTGACTAAGAAACTTAGTTCCCTTGTTAAACCGATTGTACACATACAATCTCTTATTTTGATAAGACCAAAATAAATATCAGAATTAACTTTATTTCTCTTATCAGGTTCTAATTATTCAGACAACAACTTAGACCTTTCCCTTTAGACAAGACAAGTACTAGGTTAGTTAAATAGTATTTCTTGTCAAGGCATTCGATTAGACTTGAATAACCGAATCCTTCAATTTGATAAGTCTAACTAAGATCAGAATTAACTTAGTTTCTCTTATCCGAAATCAAATTGGACTAAACAAATGATCTTGTATTTTGTTAAGCCGTAAACAATGCAAACCAAAATAAATTGACTTGCACAATTATTTTCTTAACCGGAAGCAATTGAAACAAACATAGACATCATAGCACCGTAATTGCACCGAAATTTGGTTAAGCAAAAACACTTGATACCAAACAATAAAGAAGATACCAAACAATAGGCCAAATAAATTGACATAGTTTTTCTTAAAAGGAAACAATTGAATCACACACACACACACACACATCCATACACATCATAATGGAATATATCGATTGTACCGAATTTTTTTTAAGAAAAAGCAAGATATATGCGATATAAGCATGCTTTTCTTAAACATGAAAATGATTAACTAACAAATTTGTTACCTCAGATTCCGTATCCTCTTCTCCCCAGAACGATATATTATTAAGCGCAAGTTCAAGTTAGAACTCTCCCCCAGTATGTTGTCATCCTCTCACAAGAAAAAAAGAACAACTGAAAAAGCGGGGGTCTAACAACCTCACCCAATATTTCGATTAGAAATCTATATGGACAACTCTGAGTTGTTTTCTAGAGAATCAACTAGACTCAATCAATAGAAAATACTCAAGGAGTTATTATCTCAATCTCTCGATTTGATTTACTCAAGAAAATATGATTCGCGAGTCTAATCAAAGAGAGATAACTATGATGGTACCAAAGACCAATATCCAAGTGTCAATCGATTTAAATCAACAACCAATAGGTCGGATATTCTAATCGATTGAACAACGCACAACCTGTATTATTTCAATTATATAAAAATATAATGCGTAAAAGAAATAACACAGACACCCGAGTTTTGTTAATGAGGAAACCGCAAATGCAGAAAAACCTCGGGACCTAGTCCAGATTAAACATACATTGTATTAAGCCGCTACACACACTAGCCTACTCCAAATTAACTTCGGCCTGGACTGTTATTTGAAACCCAACCAATCTCACACTGATCCAAGGTACGGTTATGCTCCTACACCTCTGATCCCAGCAGGATACTGCGCACATGATTCCCTTAGCTGATCTCACCCATAACCAAGAGTTTCTACGACCCAAAGTCGAAGACTTTTGCAAACAAATCTGTCTCACAAAAAAAAGTCTACAAGATAGATAAATTCGTCTCCCACGAATAAACCTATGAGTTTTGTTACGTCTTTTGATAAATCAAGGTGAACATGAACCAATCAATAAAACCAGACTTATATTCCCGAAGATTAGCTCAGTTTTATCAATCACCTCACAATAGTCTTAATCGACGCAGCGAAAAAAGATATTGTGGAATCACAAACGATGAGACGAAGATGTTTGTGATTACTTTTATATCTTGCTTATCGGAGATAGAAATCTCAAGCCAATTACTAAAATTGTACTCGTACGATAGAAACAGTAAGATCAGATCACACAACTACAAGAAAAGTAGTATCGGTCTGGCTTCACAATCCCAATGAAGTCTTTAAGTCGTTAACCTGGTTTTAGAAGAAGAAAACCAAAGGTTAAAGGAGAATCGTCTCTAGCTTAGCAAACTAGTATTACACAGAATATGTGGGGATTAGGTTTCCCAGTTGCTAGAGTTCTCCCTTATATAGTCTTTCAAATCAGGGTTTGCAATCAATGTTAGCTTAGTAACAAAGCATTCAATAGTCACCATTCGATGAAAACATGATTAGATACAAGCTAATATATCTCAACCGTCAGATCGAAAACTTAGATTTCCATACACACATGTACTTGACGATTTTGGGTTTGTGTAACCGTACCCAAACGTTTACAATAGTTGGTTCAAGATTAGTCAACCAAATGGTTAGCCAAATGAGAACTTTTATATCAACCATATTCTTCTTCACCATAACTAGTCCATATGACTCAAATGAACTAGTTATAGAGTTGTTCAATTGCTATGAGATCTTATGTACTACACAAGACACAATTGAAGCAAAAACGATGGCATTCACTCGAATCGATTCATGAACTATAAAGCCACGGTTTGCAATAGCATTCCATAGATAATTTAAATAAGTTCACGAACATCGTTTTTAGACATAACCACTCAAGTTCGCGGACTTAAGTAACCGGTTGGAGTTTACAAACTCCAGCAGAAATTCTCGGGTTCGAGAACTTCCGTCAGTTCGCGGACTAGGTTCGCGGACTGAAACCAAGATTCAACTCCAGCTGAAATTTTCGGGTTCTAGAACTACGCTCGTTCGCGGACTGGGTTGACTGCTCAAGTTACGGTTTTCACTTGATCAACAAAGTCCGCAAACTTCGGTTCAAGTGCATAAGGACTTATACATATATGTGTTACCACAATAATGTTTATATCCCCAGTGGTTATATTTTCTAAACTCTCATTTCAATCATTGAAACATTCTCAGAGGACGTCATATAGTTGTTATTCACGAACTAGTTTTTCGTCAGAGCAATTTCCAAAGTGATTGAAACATAACATGACTTTCATCACTAGGCAATGATCAATTCGGCTAAAGCGAAAGCTTTACCAACACATATTTCGAGAAATAGATAAGCGAGATATACTCATCTCGAAATGTCACATGTGTATATCTTTAGTCTATATAGTAAAATGACTTTTGTCTCAAGATAGGAGATAGAGTAGATAGACTTTTGAGTGATAGATAAGTTCAAGTCTCCACATACCTTTTAGTCGATGAAGATCCACCGGTTCCTTGAGTAGTCCTTCGTCTTGTATGATGATTTCCATGGAGTTTTTGATCTCAACTACACTTTCTATCCTAGTCTGAGACCTTAGATATAGTAGACTAGAAATCAAGACTTTATAGTTTTGATCACTAACATTGACAAACATGCTTGATATAGAAACGCACGCGAGTTCGACCAAGCATTGCTCCAACAACAACAACAAGAGAAACATTTACCAGAGAAAGGTTTTAACTAATGCGTGCCAATAACAAAAGTTGAAAACCCGAAACACATATGTTATGCTAAACACAACTCATGCAAACACAAATTGATTCAACATATTGTGACTTTTCACATATGAGTTTCAATCGGAACACCTTATGATCCTTTGATAAAGCCTACCAACATGGGCTAGAACTTAATCCCGCTAAATCAAAAAGTCTCACAAACCATAAGGGTTCACATATTATGAGGTCGAATATTAAGGTTATGAAAACCGAAATCAGACATCCCATAAACCAAAAACACATAGCAAAATATAGAATTCAAGCACAGGCTATGTAATCGAAAACTATCACAAGAAAATTATAAAATAATAATTTTATTCATAAATAATTGATAGTTTTATTCAAAAATAGACCTTACACAATAATCAAAATAAATCAAAAACTGCTGTCTATTTTCTTTTAATCGCGAGTCTTTTGAAGATCGCTTTTGAATTCTGGATTCAAATTCTTCTGAGCACTTCCTATTCCAATAAAATATTTTTTCATCCCAAACAGTTGAGAATGAAGATCAGCTAGTATTTCTTTTGAATCCTTTATCATTAGCTCATGGTATGACCTTATGAAGTGCCTTTATCTTCATTCTCAAACAGTTGAGAATGAAGATCAACTTCTAACAATAATAATTTGTTTTCTCAGAGAATCTTGAAGATTATCATGTTGTGAGACATCTTGAGTTTTAGTCATAACCGATGCACAAAGTGCTAAATCATCAAGATATGACCTCTCCTTTACCGATTTCTCCATTGATGCAAGATAGTCTTCATTCATACAAGAAGAATATATATATATAAGATAAGAGAAATCAAGGGGTGATATAGTTTGGTTTATGGAAACCAATATATTTATCCCAACAGTAAAAGATATCGATTATGATATTATTGTTACTTAAAGAACATATGTGCATATTCTGCCCAATTTTATGCCTCCTCACAAACAGAAATTTGGGCAACAAGTGAGGATGCATTTTTCAACACAATAAGCATGTGTTGAAGTGAGGATTAATCTCACCACAGGTAACAAATACATCCTTAGGATGATTTATGAACACAATAGATTGTGTTTCTTTGTGTACTTTCTTTCTCTTGTTATTGCAAGAGTCTGCAACTTCTTTTCGAGATCTAATAAACTCATCAGCCTTAAAAATCTGTATGCCCTTATGAAGTGCCTTGATGAATCTATTTTGTTGGAGATTTCCATGGAAGATTGCAGTGTGGTTATTTCCTCCACATAAAGAACTTAACATATTGTCAGAAGAATTACCTTTTCCTTTGTTAGCTTCTGACCCTTTTGGTATGTCAACCAATTTTTATTGCTCAAACTTTACCTCTTGAGTTTTATCGGTCAGGGATTTTATAAGGTTTTCAAGTTCTATACTTAATATTTAACTTTCCTTAATTCCCAACTCAAGTTTTTCTAAACAGTTCTTTAGGAGTTGATCAGACTCACACTGTTAGAATTGGCAAGAAGCGCATTACATCTTGATATTCCTTCATAGGGTTTTTCATCCGGGATATTATATAGGGTATATACATATGCCTTGTTGCACTTCTGAGCTTTTTTGCTAGAACAATGTTTTGCCATATGTCTGAATCTACGACAATTGAAACATTGGATTTCTTCATTACCTTTTTCATGACAAAAAGAAAATGCATCAGGATTAAATTTATCATTCAATAAAACATCCTTAATCAGTTGTGTTAGGAGTACAATTATTGAGTTAAGCTCTTTTTCAACAAGTATTTCATCCATTTGACAACGTTTCTCAGTCAGGTTTATACATATTTCTTTTGATGATTGATTTATATTAACTAAGGAATCATATCCAACATTTCGGTTCTTCAGTAGAGTTTCTTTGTCAAAGATATTTAACTTGCCTACAAGAGAGCTTCAAGAAAGTATAGAAAGATCATTGTCTTTTATTATGTCATGTTTCTTAAACTCGTATCTGGATGGTAACTATATGAGAATCTTGCATACTATATCCTTTTCAGGTATAGTATTTCCAAGTGAGAAAGAAGCATTGAAAATCTCAGAACGTTTAGAGTTAAACTCCTCGAAGGT
This sequence comes from Papaver bracteatum, assembly GCA_023529315.1. Taxonomy (NCBI): domain Eukaryota; kingdom Viridiplantae; phylum Streptophyta; class Magnoliopsida; order Ranunculales; family Papaveraceae; genus Papaver; species Papaver bracteatum. The sequence continues at coordinate 1,021,817 of JAJJWX010001293.1, forward strand.
ATCGTTATCATCCATTTTAAGGAATTCTCATTCAGAAGAAAGAGAAAGAAGACTAGCTTCCCTTTCGGAATCATTCGCTTCAAATATAGTCTCAAGAGTATCCCATGATTCCTTAGAAGTTTCACATGATAAAACATGATGTAAGAGATCATGACTCGCTGCATATATTATGGCAAACCATCAGAATTTTACTTTGCAAGAGTTCTTTCTTCATAAGTGTAGAACATTAAGCATTTAAACTCAGTTTCTGAATATTCCACTTTCGGTCGTTTATATCCTTCTTCGATTAATAGCCAAGTATTAAAATCTCGAGATTGAAGAAAAGATCTCATAGCAGGTTTCCATAATGGGTAATTCGTCCCACTAACTCTTGGTGGTACGTTAACTGAATCAGTCATTAGATTCAATTCTTATAGGTTGGATCGCACCAAACACAGATTGTTAGATCTTTTCATGTTTATTTGTTCTGATACCAATTAAAAAGACAAGGGTACCCAAATACACCACAATCTTTAATTTATCCACCTATAAGTCCTCTTACCGAAAGTAATTGTCTATGGACAAAGTCGAGACAGTACGACAAGTCGGTATTCACACTTTGTGTGATCGTCTATGGATACGAGATCAAGACAAAACAACAATCAAAGTGATTACTTGATAATAGGTTCAGACTTAACCAAACTTTATAGGATCACTATCAAGTAAAGCGGAGTTAACGTTTGTGTATTTTACTTCTAATTATAATAAACAATTATAATTGCGGAAATCGAAAAGTAAAAGACACAACAAAATTTTGTTAATGAGGAAACCGAAAATGCAGAAAAACCCCGGGACCTAGTCCAGAATTGAATACTCCCATATTTAAGACGCTATACAAAATCTAAACCAACTTCGTATAGTTGAGACCAAGAAACTAACCCTAGTTCACTTAGTTTCTCCAGTATCCATGTGCTTCCGATATTCAATAAGTGCACTCACTAGATAATTTTTTTGGATTGTTATTCCAAACAGTAAAGGAACAACAAATCTGTTTGGTAAAAACTCTCTTGATTATTTCCAGATAAAGATATCTTAAGTCATATGCAAAGGCACTTCCGTTTAAACTAATAAACTCCTTTGCCTGGTTAGATCAATCCAATCTCTATTACCTAAGCAATAAGATTCTTTGTAATAATCAAAATAGATATCAAGGGAACTATTAGGTGTTACCGATCCCACACAACTAATCATTCGAATAAATTTGATTCTAGTTGGATCCCAGCCCATAAAGGTTTGTGCTACAGAAAGATATGAAAAACCAATAAGAAATCTTCTTCGCCTTCAAATCTTCTTCAGTATTCAATTAAACCTGCACAACACCACTTGAATCTCTTGTGATCAATCACGCACATAACAAAGTCTGTTAACAATGGATTATCACAAGATGTATTTAGATCTACAAACAGTTCTAAAGATCCCGTCGATACTTCGATCTAGTTTGAGTGAATCTTATATCAGAAGAGAATATTCTCAAGAATAAACAAACTAGGTGCAATCAAAATTCAACAACCGTTAGTCAATCAAATCAATCAAAAACTAATAAACTGAAATTATCTAGTTTCCCACCAACGGTACTAGTAGAGCTTCTTGATCCCACAGAAGTCTTTAAATGAGCAGTCGTAAGAGATTTCTCCTAATTAGGGTACTTTCCTCTCCGAATAGATGGCTCCACCAGAAATAACAAAAAGATGAAGTTTGCCTGGCTTGGATAGTTTTCTAGAAATGAAAACTTAGGTGTTTATAGACCAAGGATGTTTGGACACCAATGAATTTCCAAAACCGAAAGTATTCTAAAGATATGCAATAAATTCCCATTTGGTTTTCATAATTCCAGGAAATGCTTTGTCCAATATTTTCTGAAATCTCCCACTAGAAAATCTCCAGTTAGTAAATGCACATTACTAATTTTTATTCTCTAGAGATATGCATTTAATTGCTGGTAATTAAAGCATATAAAACTAACAACCTTAACTAAAAGATTCTTAATTTATTTTAGACCAGGATCTCCTTGAGTAATTAAGGAATATATTTGAACAATAAAAGATAAGAGTTATTGTTCGTGTTCAAAGTATGTTGACATCTTTTCTTTGTAAGTCCTCTTTCATATTTACAATCTTGGAATCGATTATACCACACTTTCAAACAAGTTTAGAATTGGTTCATCTGTATTCCAAGACAACTATGTGATTAATCAAATAGCAAATCACATTCATGGGTTCAATCGGTTATACTAATCACTAGGATTGGTTAAACCTTAATAAGGAACTGAAAAAGCGGGGGTCTAACAACCTCACCTAATATTTCGTTTAGGAAATCTGTATGGACAAACTCCAATATAATTCCAAGAGAATCAACTAGACAGTCAAACTCAATCAATGGAAATATATCCAAGAGTTGTATCTCTATTTCATAATGTAATCAGCAAATCAAACATATAGAAATCCGCAAGCCTGATTATTATGTGAAACAACTTGAACGGTACGAAAGACCAATGTTCAAGTGTTAATCAATTTATATCAACATCCAAAGGTTGGATTATTTAATTGATTGAACTACCCACAACCTGTGATATTTCAATTATATAAACAAATATAATGCGGAAATGAATACACAGACACCAGAAAATTTGTCAACGAGGAAATCGCAAATACAGAAAAACCCTGGGACCTAGTCCGGATTTGAACAATTAAGCCGCTACAGACACTAGCCTACTCCAAGTTAACTTCGGACTGGAAAGTTTTTGAGCCTTGACCAATCTCACACTGATTATGGTACAGTCATGTTTCCTACGTCTCTGAATCCCAGCAGGACTCTACGCACTTGATTCCCTTAGCTGATCTCACCCATAACTAAGAGTTGCTACGACCCAAAGTTGAAGACTTGATAAACCAATCCGTATCACACATAAAAGTCTATTGAATAGATAAATTGTCTCACGGATATATACTTATGAGTTTTGTTTCGTCTTTTGATAAATCAAGGTGAACATGACCCAATTGATACACCAGACTTATATTCCCGAAGAACAACCTAGTAATATCAATCACCTCTCAATAATCTTAATCTATGGTAGCGAAACAAGATATTGTGTTATCACAAACGATAAACGAAAATGTTTGTGACTACTTTCTATCTTGCCTATCGGAGATTAAATCTCGAGCAAATCTTAGAGAAGATAATACTCAATAATGATAGAAAACAACAAGATCAGAACACGCAACTACAAAGAAAATAGTTGGCTCTGGCTTCACAATCCCAATAAAGTCTTTAAGTCGTTAACCTATAATGGTTTTAGAAAAACCTAGGTTAAAGGAGAATCGACTCTAGTCACAACTATTATCACACAACAGGTATGGGTTTAGGTTTCCCAGTTGCTAGAGCTCTCCCTTATATAGTGTGGATGTGGAAAAAAGGTCTGGTAGTTTTTAAGGGATTGAGGAGACGACCGTGCGGAGGAGGTTCCTCGAACCAGGAAAAAAGCTAATCCTCACACAGATGCACCGCTGCAAAGGGGGTGCTTAGATTCGAGAGATCAATCTGTAGTACTCCAGCCTAAATCAAGACAACGACCGTTCCAGAGTAAATTCGGTCACACGAGAGGATGTGTTGATCTGTAGGAGGGAAGCTGAGAAATGTGTGGAATCGACGGTGATTCAAGGATTGTGGGCGTGTGAATTCTGAATATGATAAGTTCTGAATGATTAAAGTTGAACAATTATAAAGAAATTGCTCAATTGATGAGTTTGATGATCTCGTGTTGTCGAAGAGACGTGAGATTCTTACTCTGAGTATTCTGTGTCGTTCTGTTTTTCTGATTCGATGGTTGTTCGATGATTCTCAATCTTGATTCAAGAACTTATTTATATTGCTGGAATTATAGACACCATGATCCCATGAAGTGTGACAGTTGATGGAATCAAGGAGTGGAGAGGTGGAAATCGTGTTCGAAACCAGTTGTCCAACGTGTAAAGACTTGGTCGATTTTCCACCCACTACCTCGTGAATTCCTTCAACTGATTGCATGACTTGCTCACATTCCATCGTGTGTTTGAACACACGTGTCGTAGACCGTCAGACCAAAACCCTAAGTGATATCCCCCAAGTGACACTATTGATCGTCTCGTGGTTTGTTAATCAATTGATGACTTCGTGGTTTGATGGGACAATGAGTCCACGTGGTTGCTGAGTCGAACAAGATGTTCTGGAACCACCCATGAATTGAACATGTCATGAGACAGAGGTATAATTCTTATGATTAAGTGAGCAAGTATTGCTCATTCGATGGTTTGTTGAATATTGGTGGATTGTTGAACCGATTATTCCTTAACTCGGGCAAATATTGATCATCTGAGCAAGTGTTACTCTCATGATGACTTGTTGAATATTTGACCGTCTGAGCATGTCTTGCTCATGAATGATTGGCGGTGTGCCAATAATATTAATTAAAATACTGGTCGTTGAACCTAGCATAATTAATAAGATTCATGACCATGAGATCGTCGTGGAATTATTAATTCATGACCATGAGGTCGTCGTAGAATTATTAATTCATGACCATGAGGTCATCGTAGAATTATTAAGGTTAGAGTCTGGAAGCATGATCCTTGAACTCAGAAACCCTAATTTGATCGATTGATGATCAATTCATGGTCAGTAGTTTTAACCATGGGACGAACGAGGAGCGGCTACATGGTACCGTGGATCAACCATGTAGTGTCCATGTGCTCACGTGATCAAATATGATGAATTCACGAAGAGTTCATGAATTATTGGTGAAAGAATGATTAAATGCTGGTTCAATCATTATTCAAAATGCTCGTCTGAGATTTAGGTGTCAAAACCTAATTAATTATGAGAGAGTGATGGACCGACCATAGAGTCATGGATCCGGCCCTGGGTTATCACGTGACCGTCTGATGGTCACTTCATGAAAAATCCAAAGTGTTTGGAAGTTTTGGACCTAATACGAGCAATTGTGCAAATTAGGTCAAAACTGTGAAAACCGATGAGACTGGCTTCCGTGAGACAAAGAGCTAATCTTGGTCGGTCAAGATAACATGCTCGTGTCCCTAAGGTGTCCGCGTCTCAGTCTTGAGAATTTTGATATTTTCTGGTGCACGTTTGAGCGACCATTTGAGAAAATATGACAAAATTAGGGTTTTCTGATAAAACCGTCAAAACTTCATCGAACGAAGGAAAATAATAAAAGTGAAGGAATTATGAAGTGTGGACCGGTCACAGTGATCACGTGACCAACTGTTGGTCGCTTGAGCAGTCTCCAAACCCTAATTAACGTCCTTTACTAGAATTGATGTATAATTCTCATACGGACTCGGATTTTGATGGTCCGCCCCTTCATTCCGTACGGAAAAGAATTTCCTATCTCCCTACGCGGTAGTTTTTAGGTTTTGAGCTCGTTCGGGAGGTGAAAACACCCCGAAAGTAAAATTCAGGAAAGATTTAAGGAGCCGGTCCCACGATAAAACGAAGGAGTTTTATTAAAATCAAGAAGTTTCCATGAGACGAAGGAAACACCATGAGACGATGGAAAATATTTATAAAATAAGGAATTGTGAGACTGGGACGCCGGTGGTCAAGGCACGTTCGGCCAGTCATGACCACGGTTCTGTGGAGTCTCTTCCTTAGTTTTATATATTTTGATGATTTTATGAAGGATTCATGAATTTTAAGAAATTTGATAAATTTAGAGAGTTTTTCATGAATTGAAGGAGTTTCCATGAGTTCATGGTCTTTGAAAAATATTAAACAATAAAATTCGGTCGTGTGGGACCACGGAGGCGTGACCGACCGGTCATGGCCCAATCCCACGAATTTTAATAATTTTTAAATAATTTTTTGGGTATTTTTGATGATTTGAAGGAATTTTGAGAAAAATATCATGAAATCAAGGAAAAATAAGATAATTAATAATAAAATAAATAAAACAGGGCGTGTGGGACCGGCTAGGGCATGGCCGGCCGGCCAAGGCCCGGTCCCACGAGTTTTCATAATTCATTTTATTTTATTATTATTTTTGATGATTTAAGGAATTTTTTGAGGAAAAATACCACGAAATCAACGAGTTTTTTCATGAAATTAGAGAAAAATAATAAAAATAAAAATAATGAGGAACTGTGAGGTGTGGGCCGGGTGAGACCAAGGCATGGCCGGTCAGCCAATGGTCACGCCCCACACACTCTCCTAATTTTATATTATTTTGACGGACTCATGTAAATACCATGAATCCAAGGAATTTTCTCAAGAAGGAGATTCGATCAAACGAGAGAATTTTATCGAATCATGAAAAAATAATAAAAGTGTATTAAAATATAGGATTGGCGTGGAACTGACCACGACACGATGAGTTGATCGTGTGTCAGTGTCCCAGCACCTTGGTCAAAAATTTTAATACACGAAGCGGTCTTGGATAGTGCTGGGCGATCGGGGAGAATCTCCAAGTGGGGAGCCATAATCAAACAATATGACGTGATATACGAGACAAGAACCGCGATCAAATGACAAGTAGTGGCCGATTTCTTGGCAGATTTCCCCTTCAGTGATGAGGACGAGGTAAAAGATATACCGGGAATGGTATAAGAATAAGAGGAGCCAGCGGAGCTACTAGCCGCCAGTAGCTCAACACGATGGGAAGTATTTGTTGATGGGGCGTCAAACAAAGACGGATCGGGCCTCGGGTTGGTGTTTACCACGCCAAAGGGGAGGAAGATCGTGCATTCGTTCAGGTTAGAATTCAAGGCAACAAACAACGTCACCGAATATGAGGCGGTGATCCATGCCTTACGAATAATTGTGGAAATGGGGCTGCATGAGGTTCGATTGACTAGTGACTCACAACTAGTGATCCGGCAAATTACGGGCCAATACGCTACACACGTTCCGGTGCTGCAAAAATATTGGGAGCTCGCCCAATTTTACATCGAGCAAATACCAGATATTAAGTTCCGCCATATCTGCCGAAAGGATAACAGATACTCGGACGCTCTATCGTACATCGCCTCACAACTAGTAGACCTGAGCATCGAAGGGATACGCGTTATGAGGCTTCTTAACCCGTCTATCCCAGAAACACCAGACGTACGGATCGAGGTCACCGTTAGCACAGTTGAGAGATACAAAGAAGGCTACTGGAGAAAGCTAATACATCAATACTTAGAGACGGGTGAGCTACCTAAGAGTCGGCTCGAGATGAACAAAATCAAAAGCAAATCGGGCGCCTACGAGTTAAGGGAAGGGATCTTATATCAGAAATCTTACCTAGGACCACTCCTACGATGCTTAAGCAGGGAAGAGGTCCATATAATCCTACACGAGATACACTATGGGGCGGCTGGAAATCACAGCTCGGGAAGAAGTTTGTCGGTTAAGGCAAAAACAATGGGCTACTTTTGGATGTATATGAACGAGGACGCAAATAAAATGGCAAGAGCTTGCGAATAATGTCAGCATTTTGGGAAGAAAATCCATGCTCCCTGCGTAACGTTGAACTCAATCATAAGTCCACGGCCCTTTGCTAAATGGGGTGTGGACATTTTCGGGCCATTACATGTAGGAACGGGGCAAAGGAAGTATTTGATCGTGGCCACTGATTACTTTACCAAGTGGGTAGAGGCGGCACCACTAAGGCATATTCGGGACAAAGATGTCTTTAAGTTTATTTGGGAACATATCATTTGTCGCTTCGGGGTCCCGGCTGCAATCGTCTCTGATAATGGAAAACAACTACAGGGCGAGAACATCGATCTTCTATTCAACACTTACAACATCAGGAAGAGCAAAGCTACCCCGATTTACCCCCAGTGCAATGGGCAGGCCGAGATCACTAATAAGACAATCGCCGATAACATGAAGAAAAAACTGGACGGGGAATATGGCAACTGGTGCGAGGAGCTATATAACGTCCTATGGGTATACAGGACCATACGAAGGGAAGCTACGGGATTCTCTCCATTCATGCTTACCTACGGAACCGAGGCGATTCTACCAACAGAAGGGATGATTCCTACCACAAGAACCGAAGCTTAGAGGCAAAACGTGTCATGCGATCTGATCTTGGCTAAACTCGACGACTTGGAAGAAACAAGAGAAATTGCGTTACAAAAATGGAAAATTATCAAAGGAGGTTACAACGGGAATACAACAAGCGTGTTCGACCAAGAGAATTTTATCCCGGGCAGCAGGTATTGAAATTTCTGGCTGAATGGGAGCGCGACAAAAAAGGCGGAAAACTAACACCAAAGTGGGGTGGGCCATATATAATCGAATCTAAGGCGGGCGAGGGATCCTATCGACTACTGCGACTCGACGGAACAAGAGAGCTCAAACCATGGAACATCCGATTCCTGAAACTCTACCATCCTTGACAAGCGATGCGGAAAAACGGTAAGAAAACGTTCTTCTATCTCTGTGAAACCGTGAGGGGTATGGGATAGGGAATGAGCGACTAATGGTCATTCATACTCGGGGAAATGCCAGTGTGGAAGTTCCGAGGTGACTTACACTCGAATGGTCATTCGTACTCGGGGCAATGCCAGTGTGGAAGTGCCGAGGTGACTTACACTCGAATGGGCATTCGTACTCGGGACAACGCCAGTGTGGAAGTGCCGAGGTGCCTTACAGTCTCCTGGATATTCGAACTCGGGGCAGTGGCAGTGTGCAAGTGCCGAGGTAGCCTAAGGGTTCTGGTGGTTGGAAACCAGTTCCAAAGGTTGTTTAGACGCGAGGTCTACTCAACTAGGTGGCCTACTTACATCTGAAAGGTCACCACCATCGCAAGTGGGCGTGTCCACTTGCCCTAGATCGGTTGGTCGATAACCACTCGGGATTGTCGGGCCTAGAACTAGGATGACTGGTACCCTTCTACTAAATCCAAAGAGATAGTTATGAGATACCCCAATTAGGACATGTCATAGGGCCCGATGACCCTCCTTGTTGGGTGTGTTCGACGGAAATGGTTAGAATACTGACTTACTTGAACAATGATTGCAGGAATAACATATGAAACAAAGAAGAACTCGATTGCGTCATGCGACTATTAAGAAAATACGGAAAGCGTCATGTGACCAAGTGAAACGAAGCGTCTAATGAAAATAAAACAAACACCATCGGTGACGCAGCACCCCCATTAAAACAAACAAGCGAGGTAGCGGAAATTAAAAAGGGGAGAAGTGTTCAGAGCGATTTACAACCCGATGGAAGGGGAAACATAGTGACGCAGCACCACAAAAAGAAAGTTTAAGCCTTGGGAGGTGCCGCGCCGGCCTTCCTCTGAGCTACCTCGAGCCGCTTCTTCTCCACCCAGTCCATAATGCCCGCCTGAACCTTTTGGTCTAACTCCTCCACATAAGCGACGCGTTCATCCTCGAGTTGTTGGGTAATCTGGGAAGCGTTTTCCTCAGCTTCAGCTAACTTGTATCTCAAATCGACCTCGGCTTGTTTCAATCGGCGAACCTCCAGATCTAGCTCCCGAGAGCGTTTTTGCTCGGCTACAAAATCACAAAGATAGAATGTTATTCATCGGGTACATTTATGCAAGAATAAAGCGCAATCTAGATCTAAAAGAACAGCATCAACACATCGTCTAAGAGACCTGACAGGGAGGGTAACACCGACTGAAGCGACTCTACCGACTTGGACAACTCATCCTCAGCCTTGGACAACTTCAGGGTTAATTCGTTATAGTGTTGATCATTGAACTCGTTACTGGGGCAATACTTCTTATGCTTGGTCCAATCGTCCATTAACCGATTACGCGACGCTTGGAGCACTGCAAGCTGCGATCTACTCCACTCTAAATCGCCCACAACTTTATCAAATTCACTCACTCGGCCCAGTAAATTGCTATTAGCTCGCTCCACCACATCTTTATCTCTCAGTATTCGACGACGGTCCTCGTGAAGGTCTCGATTCTGTAATTATAGAGCGTCTACCCTTTGCTCCAAACTTTGGCTAAAGCAGCTTTTTCAGCACCAAGGCGCTGAAAAGATCCCAAGTGAGCCCGCAAATTATCTATCTCGACAGGATCATAATCAAACCGGCGACGTCATTCTAACTTGTCTTCAAGTCTTGCAATTTCCTCAGTTTGACGGTCTATTTTGTCGTCTTTGTTTGCCATTCGTTGGAGAAGATTTTCCACTAGATCTTTCTCAATATCCCATTTTCTCTTCATAATCCTAAACTCCGAAGTAGCATCTATACCTATACTAGATACCTCGGCTAGGAAGAAGGACACCCGACTTAGGATACTGGCACGATAAACTCAATCAACACAAGTTAAGAATGATCATATACCTTGAGCATCGGCAAGTTTGATCTCCAGATCATTCGCGCGACCCTTCTTATTCTGAAGTTGAAGTTGGAGAGACTCTATCAACTGCTTATCTCGAAGGCAATTGGCGGCATCCAAGCGTACGCGGTTCATAATCTAACACAAACAAAATAGTTTGCATCATAAGCGACACTAAGAAAAAGAAATCAAAAGCGGGGCATTACCATACAGAAACGAGTCGCTCACCACAGTGTCAAGTGTCAAGGCGATGTCGCCATAATGGGGCACAACATTCAACATTTCCTCATCAGTATACTTCCCAAAGTTGGAGGAAGTAAGCGCACTCAAGGAGTTCATGATCGGGCCAGAGACAGTAAAAGAAGTTTCAGCACTAGAAGACGATCCCTTAGTAATCCGGGGCACACAAGGAAGCTCTACCAGTACATCAGTAACGACTTTTTCTACGACGGGCATCTCCGAGGGCTCCTGTTCGTCGCCCATACCTTGTTAATCGACTTTGTCACCCGACACATTCTCTCCAAACAGCTCATCCTCATCGGAAAGATCAATGATGGGGCCCGTTTTCGGCGGTGGCTTAGCAATTTGCTTACCTCTACCAGGATTACGCCTCAGCGGAGTGGGGTCAACATCGCCCGCGTCATCATCATCGTGCCTTGGGTGTTTCTGCACAAGTGTCTCGTCAGAACATGTGAAGGCAAAAAACAGGGGCAAGTACATGTACTTATAAGAAAATCATTATGTTTGTTACCTTCCCCTGGTCTTCCTCAACCCTTGTGCCAGCACCTCTTTTCCTAGATCCGATAGTGTTGGTGGAGCCGACCTGAGATTTTCAAACAACAACAAATGACTAACTGACGCCCGAAGCTAACAAGATGAAAATCAAGAAAAGCGCATACCTTATCAGCCTTGTCATCATTAACCACCCAGAAAGAATAGGGCTCGACGGGAAAAGTAGGCGACGGGAAGTCACCATGAAGGATCGGACCTCGGACTAGAAGCGGAACTCGGGGATAAATCGGGTCATTAGAATGGCGGGCTCGCTTGTTGGAACCCTGGACGATGGGATCGGCATCCAGCATCATCCTTTCAACACCCTCGGGCATAGTTTTGACCCGATGAGGACTAGCAGCAAAACCGGCAAGATCGCCTAAGGTTGAAGTACCAGCTCGATAGTTGACAAGGAAATTGGCAACGGTATACTCAGGAGCGTCCTCGGGCTTGTAGGTCGACCACTCGGCAGTAGAACCATGACCATCGCAGCGATCCCTCCACTCGTTCATAATTCGAAAAGTATTGCCAGTCCATTGAGCTAAAGCACGAGAAGGCCGAATCTGGGACAGAATCTCGTAATAAAATGGGCTATCAGGGTTGTATAATGGAAGACGAAGGCCCAACTCCAGTTGACCCAAGGTGATGACCACACAATCAGCCGATTGCTCGTGCTTCTTCATATCGGTTTTCTTCAAGATACCGTTTCGGCCCAAGAGAAGGGTCACTTCGTAATTTTGAAGATCGTACTTCTCCTTCAGCTGCTCAATGAACTCTTCATCAGAGAGATCCTTCATCCTTTTCTTGGACCTGTACGAAATAGAAGAAGAGCTATCAACAAAAATAGATTTTATCGCGCGATCATCATACCTAGAAGGACTTTCAAGCAAAAACAGAGAAGCAAGGGGAGGAGCATCAAACTCGGAAAAAACGTCGTCAACAGACCTTTTCTCAGTCATGGAAGGAGAAGAAGCCATTAATGGAGATAATGCAAAGCTCGGTTTTCAACAAAAAAAAAGCTGAGGCGACAACAACTACTGTAAAAATTGTGGAAGAGGAGATGAAGGAAGAAAAAAAAAGAAAGGAAAGCTAGGGTTTTTAAGCGCAAAGTAATGAAGAAACCTTGAAGAAGAGGTTGCAATGGCGGAAGTGAGAAGTGGAGAAGAAGAAGGAAAAGAAAAAAAGAGCGGGCTATTTAAAGAGAACAAGTTGTAACAGATGACAACGGTTACAGGTAATAAAGTGGGGATAGTAGGATGCTGCATGGCGAGATCTGCGGCATGGACGAGGACGTGGCGGTTGAGACGACTTTCTTACACTCGTGTCTGCTACACGAGCGAAAGAAGGGGCATAAATGTAGGTGTAAATTATCTACAGATCCAGGTGGCAACATCCTAGAATAGGTGTACCCAAATACGAAGAGACGCAAAGTATAGAGCGAAGATTATCGGACACGAGATTTAAGGAGCCATGTGGATCGGGCGTAATAATGTCGGACAAGACTTGACCCAGACTTCTGATAAAGCTGACAGGATAAGGCGTGGCGGGTCAAACGAGGAACTATGGTCAAACGAATAAAGAAGAACGGGTCACATCAGACAACCATAAAGACGACAGAAAAGATAGGAGACATCGCGTTAATAATGCGCCTAAAAAGATTGGCCCGAACGGAGGATATGCGAGGAGTCAGGATACATCGGCCACATGAGACGACGTGAACCGGCCCGATCACAGAACTGATAAATAGATGTAACATGACCAACACCTTAATTTGGTTGTATAGAACTTCTCCTATAAATAGAGGGACTTGTATTCAAGAAAGGTAGGTTGTATTTTTAGGGAGAGAAAAGGAGAAAAGCTCGAGTAAGCACGAAGAAGAAGAAAAGTGAGTAGTAAGTGCATCTTGTAAGGAAATCCCACAGAGAGCAACACCTTTGTAACACTTCAAAGTAATAAGATTCATCCTTTCACCCCCGTGGACGTAGGTAATCATACCGAATCACGTAAATCTTGTGTTCATTGTGGAGTGTTTACTTTCATTTGAGATGAGCATTGCGTTTCTATCCTTTGGATGTAGTTTTTAGTAAAATGCATCTACAGTTTCTCTTTAACAAATCTACCTAGGGCGTCTCTTTTATGTTCAGGCATACAAAAGAAAATAAGGAAAGGGATTCTAAGAAATCACAAATCAAGGCCGACTCAACCAAATCAAACCTTTAGATTTCTAGCAAACAAAAAGCATGATGGCTCCACTTAGATTATTTCTAGACCAGCTTCCAATCCTTCGAAAGGGAATTCGTTAAAATTTAAGCAAACCCCTCTGGAATCAATCCGAGTCAAAGTAAGTTGAATAGAGGCGAGGGAAGCTTAGTGGAGCTTTGATACCCAAGGCCTCACCGATATTACAAGGCGGCGCAGTCACGCATTCAACTCACGAAAACCATCATGAACTTTGAAGTATGCTTAAAAGAGTAACCAATATTTTTTGAATGACTTTCCTATTAAGCTTGTTCCCTTATAGGTCTTGTTCTAGTCAAAATTTTAAGGATTAGGTACGCGTAGGTTACGTGTTCCTAAAGCGGTCAAGAAGAGAACGGTGATGAAATCCGAACCCTTATCTTGTATGGCCAGGCCTTGCCCTTTACTAGAAAAATAAATGTCCGTATTCAGTCCTCAACATATATGCATACGAAGGAGTCCAGTAACTCGCTGACAGGGGATTCGCGAGTGTTTAGAATCTTACCTCCCGTTCCAGACGGGGGATGAATCTGTTGTAGTCGACTCGGGCCACTGATTCATATGTCAGTGTACGAACCCAAGGTGCAGAGACAATATCGTAATTGTCCTCCTTCTCTGCAAACAGTTTATATTTAAAAGTACCCTTCCGTAGGGTAAAAAATAAAAATAATGTCCAAAAGTCCGAGTGTCCAAAAAGAAAAGAAAAAATTACAAAATAATAAACCCTAAAAAAAGTTTTTGAAAAACCCTAAATAAATAAATAAAAATAAAAACAAAAATAAAATTATTTGTCTTTTCCTCGTTTCTTTTCGCTTTGTCTTTGACTCCAAGTCTTTAATTAATCACCAAAATCTTTGGCTCAGCTTTCTTTTCGATCCGAGATCCAAAACCTATAACCAAAAGACAAATACCCAAGAAAAACGTAAAATAGAACAAAAGAATAAAAACCTAAAAATAAATAAATCTAAAACCCTAAAAACAAGTCCGCGTCGGCGCCGCCAAAAATTGGTGTGATTTTGAAAGTTTTTGTAAAGTGGTAGTAAAGTTGTCGTTCCTCTCAGACTTGAAGGATACTTTAGACTTAAATTTAAGAAGATTGATTTCAAGATTATAGAGAAAACTGAGACTATGGATTCCACCATCAACCAATTATCAGTGATTCAGTCAATAACAATAATTATGCAACTCATACATTCAGTTTGATTCTAAAATATTGCCTAGACAAGTAGATTCTCAAAACAATAGCTGTAAATCGAAAGCATGGACCATCAAAAGACTTAACGTAAGAATGACCCATCAATTGAAAACACAACTACTTAGTCAGAATCATATAACCAATTTCAGTTCAGTGCAAATAATCATAAAAGAATTGCAATAATTAAGTTAAATAGAATTTACCACATAATAATTGGAAAAACGGCTTCCTCCGTCGCCTCAGCAATGGGGTTTAGTTCCTCATGTTGTAGTTTTGCTCAAAAGTCGATTTCATTGCTCAAAAGTTGATTAAAAAGAATAGAAGATATAAAATAGCGTGTTTGTAACAAATATAAGTGTTACAGAACCCACTGTTACAGAGACCTTAACAGAACTGTTGCGAACTATGATTAATTGTTACAAAAATTGTGACAAAAGGTATAGAATTTGAAAGAATATTCCACGGATTCTGCGACTGTCTTCTTCTGCTGTTCTCTGGTTTTCTTCTTCCTCTCGCCTGTAAGTTGTGAAATTGACGCTGCACTGCTCATAAACCTCTCCAAAGTGTACGTAACTCTTCCTTGACCTCCCAGCAACCTATATATAGCCAGCAGAAACCCTAAAACTCGATTTAATTCCTTCATTTCTTTGGCAGAAAGTCTCGGACTTCTCCACTTTCCAAATTCTTCTCTACGTGTTTTTGAGCCGTACAAATCATTCAAGTACCTTTATTAGATAGATATGAATCTCGTGGAGGGTTATCTTTCCTTGAATCTCCCGTAACTGCCAAATATACTCGAACAAAGTCCCGTGAAAAACTTTACCTCTCTGTTAAGCCAACTCGATGATTCCCTCCTCTTTTTTCGAATCTGCTCGATATATATTCCCTGTTTAACCAAAAAAGGGTAATCCAAATCCAATTCAGGCAGAAAATCCGATCCAATCTCCACCTATTACCAAATCAGAAGGTCCGTGAAACTCCACACCTCTGTTTTGCTCCAACACGACCATGCAACCCAAGTTGATCGATTTGAACACCCATACCAACCCTGTTGTGCTCTATCAGGTCCATTACAAGTGATTTTAGCGATTGAATCTCTTTAAAATCATCCCGAAATATCAACCCTAAATCTATTGCTTCGCTGCACAGGTTTTCCCGCCATTTTTGACATTTGAATTGTTGAAGATGAGGCGCCCCCTATCCAGAGTAGGGGTGCCTTTAGCAGATGGATGTCCTGGGGTGTAAATAACAACTAGGGTGCCCCTTATCAATGGTGTACCCCTTAGTAATTGAAGTGCCCCTTATCCAAAATGAGAGTCCGAATAGTAGGTGTCCTCCGGGTGCAACTTTTCGAGCCGAATTTTCCAAAAATATTTATTTTCCAAAAATACCTACAAACACATGAAACACCATAATAAGTACAAAAATGGGTACTAAAAATATAGAAAATCGAGATGAAAATAGACACATAAATGCGTCTATCAATGTGTTACACCTATTTTCTATTATATCAAAAGAAAACAAACATGAACTCAGTGATGCATGTAACTGGAGGCTAACTCATCACTGCAACACACAAAATCTTCTCATGATTATTGTGTTATCCACAAAGCGAAAGGTACCGGTTAAACGGTCTTATATAACTTTTTGTTACAAAAGCCAAGAGCACTAAAGCACCAGATAATGATTATCCTTAGTATGTGAGGTAAATCTTTCTCAGGCTTGTTACCAAGAGTATTAATTTCATCTGAATCCCGGAATTCCCTTATGATTGCCAGATCTAGTTCACAGGATTATCCAAAGTTGTCAAAGTTTTTTATTTATTAAAACCCTTTTTACAATCGATCTGTTTTCTTTTTTCCTTTTTTTTGGTGAAGTTTGTATCCTTGCAAGTTTCTGATTAGAAAAAAAAATAAAAAAATAAAAAAATAAAAAAATAAAAAAGATTGTTTTGATTTAGAAATGAAGGCTTTTTATCAACCACCAGTCTAGTTTAAGCTTGCAAGTTAGGTTTGGTTTGGTTGGTGGTATCTTATTCTCTGTTTGGTTTCCTTCTGTGTTATCCTTGAGTTTGTACTGCAGATGTTGCAGTGTTCACCTGTTCTTTGGTTTGTACTGCAGGTGTTGCAGTGTTCGCGGTGTATTTTCTTGTTAGAAATCCTGTTTTATATTTAATTACTAAGATTGTTTAGTTTCTTTTTGTGTTGTTTTGTACCCCAAGGAGGTTGTTATCCTTGGATTTGTTCGTATGCTCAGGATTTAGGACCTTTTAGAAGATATCCTAGTTTTGATTTGATCATTTTAGTCCTTTGGGTACCTGTTCTGAGCTTTGATCCGTGCAATCAAACAAACAACTTTTTGGCTTTCATTCTACAGCATAATCTCTTCGCATGTGCCACAGTTCAGGATACCCAGCCTTTGATCTTTTGGTACACATATTCATCTGGATAGGATGTCCTTTTTAAGCTTTACAATTGAGCTAAATTTTCTGATTGCTTTATGCCTTTCTTGTTGCATTGGTGGTGAAGCCTGAAGCAAGCCGTATTAATCTTAGATAGAAGCATAAACATCTTATCCTCATGTCTTATCCATGGGTACTGATTTCTTAGGATTGTTCCGCGACTTAATTTTACCCCTTCATAACAGCAAGCAAAACCCTAATTGATATTCGAATGGGCCGGTGAACTCAACTACTTTACAAGTTCTTTTCAGTTTATAGCATTTTACACTTGTAGCAAATTGTATTCCTTCTTCTAGTTTTAACTACTTTAGTTTAATCTTAATCAAGTCTGTAAAGTCGTCTTGTATCTTTATTTCAGTCTTAGTAACCTTTGCAATATCTTATTAGCACTTTTAGCACTAATATTCAAGGACATAAATTTGGCTACTTCAAGACTCTCTCAAAATCTAAAGGCTCAACTTAAAGTTTTGGAGCTAATGGAAAAACAAATGAGTAGACATATATTTCTCGAGCAGTCCACCACAGCAACATCAACATGCAAAAGACAGATTAGCAACTTCAATCAACTGCACCGAACATCTTCACCACCAACTGAGTTCCTATGGACATCGTTGTGTCCATCAAAAATACAGCTTTTCTTGTGAAAAGCATTGACCGAAGGCTTTTTGACCTTCGACTCCAACATCCTCCCCCGGTGCAACTCCGATCCGAAGACTGCTAATTCGCTCCAATGTCATGCCACTGTAGATTCATGGCTTACCATTCCAATTGTATTTGATGAATCTTGGGGTGTAATATACACTCGTGTAATAGTCCATTAGTAGTGCAATAAATTCATGCTTCAAAAAAAATAAAAAAAAAATGATTATCCATTTTTAGCTTGAAGATATAGTCAAATTGGCCAAACATCAACATGGTATTATTAAAAGTGGCAACTTAAAATACAGACATTACAGGCTCCCCAAGTAACAGAGACTCAGATGATCAAATCTTGAGAAGCCTTGTATATAAATATGATTGACACAACATCGTCGATCAAAGTTGAGTTATTACGTCTCAATCAAAATCCAACCCAAACAATAACAAAAACCCTAGAAAAAAATTAGCATCGTTAAGTATTTTATTTTATTTTGTAAAACCTAACTAACTAGTAACGCCTAACTAAGATACATGAAAGAAAGATCCTTACCTAAATCTTATAATAGTTCATGCATGTAACTTAAGCCTAAAATATTATTGTTGTAACAAAATGAAATCACATCTCATCGTACAACCCGTGATTGTCATTAACTTGTTCTTTGATACAGTCGAATAAAAACCCTAATCATGCTTTAACTAGTAAACCTATAAGATCTAACATCTGATTCCATGAGATCAAACAAAAAATCTAACATAAATTTAATATTCATTCGATAATGGGTTGTAGAAATATTACCAGCAACAAAGATCGAGTTTAAAGAGGTTGATTCCTTGTAAAGATTAGAGATAGTAATAGAATAAAAACCCTACTCATGCTTTAACTAGTAAACCTATAAGAAGTGATAGAATAAAAACCCTAATCATACTTTAACTAGTAAACCTATAATATCTAACATCTGATTCCATGAGATCGAACAAAAAATCTAACATCAATTTAATATTCATTCGATAATGGGTTGTAGAAATAATACCAATAACAAAGATCGAGTTTGAAGAGGTAGGTTCCTTGTAAAGATTAAAGATAGTAGTAGAATTATGATTTCATAGAGAGAATGATCTGAGTAATAAAAACTGAAAAAGTAGATCGAACTCATCTTTCTTTTTCTTTTTGGAATTTAACCAAACCATCAGGCGGGAATTGATTTTCCTTTTGAAATCATCCCGCCCAGTAAAATCCATTTTCATCACCAGCCTGTAGTTGCAGGAAATCCTACAACTACACCCTCAGTAGAATTTGTAAAACTTTAAGAAGTTCTTGATGAAGAATAACAATTTTGATTAATATTCTCAACTGATTACAAAGAAATATGTTAATGGAGATTTAAACAGTTACAACTTTCTTTGTTCTCTCTCTTAAGACTCTTTCTAACACTCACTTAAAGAACCTCATAAATTTAACATTTGAACTACTATTTATAGTGAAATCTGTACAACTGTATATAACCTGCGAAGCATCGCAACCTCTGATCGTAAGTTTGTTCTATATTCGCAAACCCTTCACACTTCTCACGTGTTTCTTCTATTATCGCATTATCTTGCGACACTTATCTCTTATATTTATTACTATGTTCGTAACCTTATATCATGCGATATTATGTCCCTACATCTTGCCTCTTCTCATGTCATTTCTGCGAAGAAGTAATGATCGTGAGAATATAACCGTTACTTATTCTTTTTGGAATTCGAACACGTCTCTTGTAACCATCTTTTCCTAACTATTCCCTTATAAATACTCCTTTTATTCCCTTCCTTATCTTTTTTACCTTCTCTTTTTACTTCTGCAACTTCATCTTCTTCTCACATTACATCTTCGGTTATTGCCTTCTCTTCATGTTAATCCCATCATGAGTTCTCCGAGGTAATTTTCTTTTATCTCTTGCATCTTTCACTTGTTTATCTCTTTTATTTCTGTTTAATCCATTATTTGACTTTGATTTCTTTCAGTAAAATTGCTTCTCAAACGAAATCTCCAACTAAAAGCTCAAACCCTAACCCTCGAAGAAGAAGATCCGAGAATCAAAAGGTAGTTAAAATACTATGTCTTCCTTCTGAAACAATATATTGTTGCCTCAGTTTTTAATTTACATTTTGATTCGTAGGTCGGTGAAGAATCCAACCTTACCAAGAGATCTTGTAATATCTAATCCAAGCCATCAATTTCAATCAGTGATTTCCTTCTTGTGATGGAAAAAGAATTTCCCTCTCCTCCTCGTGAAATCACTTCTTCGCAAACTCCTGCCTCTACTCCATTACCCAGTTTTCAGTCTCCCACCTCTGTCAATTTATCAACACTTCTTCAAGATCAACATTCGCAAGTCACCTTCTAAACCCCTTCTCGTGAAAAACCTATTTTAGCTCATAATCCTTTGAGTGCCGTTGCTCCAAGCAATTTACAACTTGCTCTTATTTCTTCAAATTCTTCTCCCCTTCCTCAAGAAGTTCGAGATGAAATTTATTCAGCTTTCTAGATGTTATCTGATGTTTTAAGTAATACTACGAGGTCTTCAAATGTTCGCTCGCAGTCTGAATTTTGCGAAATGCTCAACAACTTCATCAATCCTGATATTTCTATTTCACGTCAAGCCTTGGAAAAAGAATTTGAATTGCTTCGCCAAACTCAGGAGTCTTTGAAAGCGGAGTGTGAGAATATTCGTAAAGAGAATCATCAGCTTCAAAATGATTCTCTAGATTGTGCAATCCTTCGTAAGAGGAATAACGCATTAAAAGGTATTGCTATTATCTTTATATTTTCTTCTTTTGTTTGCTTCTATTCCTCGCATGCTTCAAACACCCATTAAAACCCATTCCCCTTTATAGAATCTATCCAGGAATGTAGAATGTTGGTACTTCATCATGAATCAAACGCAGAATAATATCAAGCCAAGCATGAAAGTCTTTTGAACCAATTTTCCCATTTATCTAGTCTCTATTCATGTGCTCTTGATAATTTAGATGCCCTTTTCCAAGAGAATACCCAACTAATTTACGATCAAAATTTTTTGAATGATGAAATATCTAAGCTCACTTCTTCTTTAACTAAAGCTGATTTAAGAATAGAAACCCTATTAGAGGAGAATGAAACCTTATCAGAAGAAAGATGTTCGTATTTGAATACAATGGCCGTTTCTTCGCAACAATTGAATATTCTTCAGAGTAAATGTTGCGATCAAGAAAATCTCCTTTATTTGTTAAAAGGTGAACTTGAGGAATTAAAGAAGTCTTCAGATGCAGAGAGAAGTTCTTTTGCTGCCGAGAAGGAATCCCTTCTTAATAAGAATATAATCTTGAGCACTAAGAGGAATAAACTTAAAGAAGATTATTCCCAACTAGAAAACCTTAATACAAAACTTGCGAAGAATAACAAATTTCTTCTTTCCAAAGATCAAAAGCTTCAATCCAGACTTGAAGGATTAGTTGGTGATGGTTTTGATAAATCTATGGATCAGATGAATAATTGTTGTCTATATTTAGCTCAATTTCTTACTTCACAAAGAGAAGGTAGTCATCAAAATTTGACTGCCTTTGATATACCTTTAAATTTTGTTATATTCGCAGAATTGATTATTTGAATTTTATTTCACTCGCAAAATTTGAGAATAATCTTCGCAATGCTAAAGATGGATTGGAGACCACCTGTTCTGAGCTTCGTAAGAAGAACGCTTTGCTTTCTACTCGTTTGATAAATTCTCGTGATCGGGCCAATCGGAGATTCAACCATCTTTCTTATGCCAAAGATATTGAAGATATTAACCACCAGAAAGCTTTACTTCGTGAAAGTCTTCTAAAAGCTCAAGTCTTCGTAAACAACATTCTCTTATCAAGATCTTTGCCCCCAGTGAAAGTTGAACCTCTGGAAATATCCGATGATGAAGTTTCTCGTGATCATGATAGTGACTTTGATTACGAGAGTGATGATGAAGGACTTGATGGTGAAAAATAATCTATCCCTCAAGGAGAAGCTCCTGTTGAAGACTCTTCAAAGGGTAATATTTCACAAGAATTGAATACTGCTGATGATCCTACTCATCTTAAAGATCCAGCACAAAGTGTTGATGGAGAGCACTAAACATGATAAACTTCTTTTCCCAAGTTATCGTTAATCCTCTTGTTTTTCTTTCTTTTGAACTCTTTCTCTTGGTTACTTGTTGGTTCTCTTTTTACAAACAATTCTGCTTACTGTTTATGTTCCTTAAGAAGTATATTTTATATTTTACGATAATGAATTGACTTTTCTCTAATTGAATAATTTCTTGATTTGCATAAATTAAATTGAATAAATTGATCATATGAATAGAAATAACATATCTTAAAGACTTAGCTTAGTATTCCCTTTCCCCTTTTTATTGCTCTTCAGGTGATCAATTGTTGTTGTAAGTATTAGAACATCTGCCTCCGTTTAAGATATCTCCCCCTTGAAGTATAAGAAGTATGAAACCTTCTTGAAGAATTATGAAACATCCTTGAAGAAGTATGAAAATTATGAAACATCGTTGAAGAAGTATAAGAATTATGAAACATCGTTGAAGAAGTATAAGAATTATGGAACATCCTTGAAGAAGTATAAGAATTATGAAACACCCTTGAAGAAGTATAAGAATTATGAAACATCCTTGAAGAAGTATAAGAAGTGTTCCATCCTTGAAGAATTTAATGAGTATGAAATATTCGTCCTTGATTGCGAATAAAATTTCCTCTTTTGGTAGGAATTCTTGATACATATTCTTGTTGAGAATATAAAGAATCTCCAATGACATTGACGGAATTGACTTCATTAGTTTCGGTGGTCTTATCATGCCTTCCTAAGTAAATGTCTTACTTTTCCACCTCTTTTGCGATAAAGTCGCAGGACGTTGATGCACTCGCATGCCTCAACCCCTTGACCTTATCTTAACAATAATTTTGTGTTTGCGATAATATGACAAGCCTGAATATACTTGCGAATATACAGCCTTGTGACATTATCGTCTTGCGATGAAATCGCAGGACGTTATCACACTTTCATGTAATAACCCATTGATCTCATCTTAACTTCTTTGTATTTAATTCTGTGAGTATATATATATATATATATTTTTTTTTTACTCGTAGAAATATGATTGTTGCACAAATATGACAAGCCTTTATGTTCTTGCGAACAAAAATCCTCGTGACATTTGCGTCTTATAGCACGTATCATCTCCCTAATGGAGGGTGCTGCCATTTATCTTCCCCTTGGTTGCCCCTTCAAGGAGGCGTACATCGACCATACAAGGTTATCTCTTCCCATCCGGTTTTGCCAACAACCAGCTTTTGTTCGCAACCCCTTATCCTTTTTGCCTATAGGGCTTATAGTTACGAGGTTGCACCCTATGGGGTATCTTTGGGCCAAGTGCATCATTTGCCAAGACTTGTCAAGAATGGCAGATGTGATTCAAACCCATCCGTCACTCTTAACTCAACCGTGTACCTCAGCGCCTTAATCGTTTTCTGCACTTCTTGGGAAAGACAGTATGCCTTAGTCTCCCAACCTAAATCATGTTACATCGCAAGATTAGGTTGAGAATCCAAGGTGTCTTACCCGGATAGGTACCCCGTTTTTGGGTTATGTACCCCGTAATGTCCATGTACTCAGGTTCCGTGGTGGTGTTCCGTTTCCCCTGACCCATGCTTATAGGTACCCCCTTAAATGACGTACTTTAGGACTTTGCCTCTTACGAAATGTTGCTTCGCGAACTAGGGTGTACGTCACAAAGGTTTGCCTGTGTAAATTTTCTGCGGATTTCTTTCTTTTTTGAAACCTGATCACAGTTTGTGGCTTTCTTCTATGAAAGATGATCGCAAATAAACTTTTGCGTCTTTCTTTAATGAAAGCTGATCGCAATAAGAATTTGTAATTTTAGTAGTTTCTGTGGAAGTAAATGATATTCGCAAAATTATCATGAGTTTTATGGATAATACCCTTTTAAATACAATCTATTCCAGGGTCGACCAAGTCTTAAACCCATGTCTTTCCCTTCTGGATCCATCAGCCGATAAGCTCCACTTCCCACAACCTCTTTAATGACATATGGTCCATCCCATTTTGGTGCTAGTTTTCCTCCATTTTCTTTCTGGTAGGGAGGTGTTTCTCGCATGACCAAATCACCTGGTTGATACTCACGTTCAATAACTCTCTTGTTATACTCTCGAGCTAATCTTTCCTGATAAATTTTCATATGTCGCAACACCTTTTCCCTTTTTTCTTCCAAATCATCCAGTTCACTTAATATCACCCATGCACTTAAATTTCTTTCCCAAGCTTCTTTCTTTGTTGTCGGAATTACAACCTATGTTGGCAATACTGCTTCTACTCCATACATTAAACAGTAAGGAGACATTCCAGTTGCTTCCCTTCTAGTTGTATTGTATGCCCAGACTGCACTAGGCACTTGCTCGCACCACCCTCTGAGATGTCCTTATAATTTCTTTTTGATTGTATCTGCGATTGTTTTATTTGTTGCCTCTGCCTGTCCATTAGCTTGTGGATATAATGGAGTTGATTTCCCATATTTTATCCTAAAAGCACTGAGTAACATCTCTATATTCTGCCCTTCAAATTGATTCCCATTGTCGGATACTAATTGTGCTGGAACTCCATACCTACAAATGATATTCTCAAATATGAATGTAAAAACATCCTTATCGCGAATATGTTGTACTGCTTTTACTTCTGCGAGCTTCGTAAAATAATATGTTGCGACTATTAAGTATCTTCTCTGCCCAGATCCAGGTAAAAATGGACCAACAATGTCCAATCCCCATTTCCCGAAAGGCCAACAGCTTGTTGAAGAGGTTAGTGGTGCCCCTGGTGCATGAGTTCTTTTCCCATGTCGTTGACATTCTTTGCATCATCTCACCAACAATTTTGCGTCTGTGTGCATGTAAGGCCAGTAATATCCTTGTATTTTTGCTCTATACGCTAGAGATCTTCCCCCACTATGATTACCAGCTTCTCCTCCATGTAACATCTTCAATATTTTTTCTCCTTCTTCACGAGTTAAACATCTAAGAGGTGGTCCGCTGAAAGATTTTCTTTATAAAATTCCTTCTCGTAACTCATAATTTGTTGCACGACTCTTTAATTTATGTGCTTCTAGTCTGTTCCTGGGTATTTCTCCTTTTGCGAGATATGCATGAATGTCCTTTCTCCAATCTGTGAGATCTTCTGCAATGTCATCTGGTAGTTCCCTTTCTACTTCCATCGCAACTGGTTCCTCAATTTCTTCTTCTTTATTCACTGATGGATGTTGAATTGTCTGGATTTTGATATTTCTTGTATTTGGGTTTGTCATCATACTTGGAATGAATGCAAAAGCATCTGCGAGTCGATTGTATTTCCTTGTTATATGCCTCCATTTTAACTTTGGTATCTTCGTAGATAATTCATCAACGAGTTTCTTGTATTTCTTCAAAGAAGACTCATTTGTGGTATATTCCCCCTTAATTTGACAAATTACCAGCTGAGAATCACTTGTTATTCTTATATTTTCAAGCTTCTTTTCTATTGCGATCTTCAATGCATGCACTACAGCTTCGTACTCTGTTTCATTGTTCGTGGATGCAAATTCTAATCTGAATGAGAATGCTATTCTTTCTCCTTCTGGTGAAATCAACATAACTCCTACTCCATTCACCTCACTGTTGGATGATCCGTCTACTAAAATTTCCCATCTATTTGGTTCTGTTAATAGGTCTTTTGGATTCCCAAATTCTTCTTCAATATCCATCATTTATTCTACTGCCTCATCTTCTTCCAAAGGAAATTCTTCCAAGAAATCTGCGACAACTTCTGACTTTTGCGATGATAATACTTCGTACTTTATCTTATAATGGTTTACTTGTGCATTCCACCTTTCTATTCTTCCTGATCTTTTTGTGTTCTTCATGACTGACTCAATCGGGACTTTGGTTACCACTTTTATCACATGCGCTTGAAATTATATTCTCAACTTAAATGATGCATAAACCAAGGCTAATATTAACTTCTCCATTTTAGAATAATTTCACTCTGATGTGTTAAAAGTTTTACTGATGTAGTAAATGGGCCTTTCTATTCCTGCATTTGTTCGCAATAGAACTGCACTTAAAGCATATTGAGTTGTTGCGAGGTATACCAATAATTCTTCATCTTTCTCTAGTTTCTATAATATGGATGTATTCGCAAGATATTCTTTGATTCCTTGAAAAGCTTTTTCGTATTCATCAGTCCACTTGAATTTTGCTCCCTTCTTAAGTATGTTGAAGAAATGTTTGCACTTATCTGACATTCGCGAAATAAATCTTCCAAGTGAAGCCAAGAGTCCATTTAGATTTTGCACTTCTTTTACCGTTGCAGGTGTTGGCATGTCACGAAATACTTGTACTTTCTATGGATCGACTCGTATCCCATCCTTTGATACTATGTATCCCAAAAAATTTCCTGACGCAACTCCAATCACACATTTTTCAGGATTCAATTTGATATTGAATTTTCTCATTTGCTCAAATGTTTCCTTCAAATCTTGCACATGATCTTTGGCCTCTTTACTTTTTATCAGCATATCATCTACATACACCTCTAAGGTTTTATGTATCCACTTTCCGAACACCTTTTCAACCATTCGCTGATATGTAGCACCCGCATTTCGCAGACCAAATGGCATCTTCACATAACAATATAAACCTCTTGGAGCAAAAAAGGCAGTATGTTCTTGGTCTTCTTCTGCGAGTGATATTTGATTGTACCCTTTATATCCATCGAGTGAAGTGACTCTATCATGACCTGAAGCTGATTCCACCATTTGTGGTATGTCTGGTAATGGAAAACTGTCTTTGGGACAGGCTTTGTTTAGATCAGTGAAATCTATACAGATTCTTATCCCTTTATTCTTCTTCGGAACAATGACCATATTCGCAATCCATTCTGGGTATTTTGCTTCTCTTATGATTCCTGCATCCAGCATCTTTTGTAATTCTTCTTCTATTTGTGCATGATAATTTTGCGAGATCTTTCTTATTCTTTGTTTGAATGGTCTTACGCTTTTATCTATGTTCAATCTATGACACGCCACTGACGGATCAATTCCTGGTATTTCATCTACACTTCCTGCGAATATATCTTTGTATTCTCGTAAGAGATAAATAGTTCTTTTCTCTTCTTCTTCGTCCATCTTAGTTCCAATTCGCAAGATTAAAGGTTCCTCTTTAGTTCCAATATTTATTTCTTTGGTTGGTTCTGCTGCAACGTAACTAGGATTTTGCTCTCCCATAGGTGTTGGCTCTTTGATTACTTTCATTGGTAGGAAACGTATTATTCTAATCATACAGAAGCTAATAAAGATAAATAAACTAAACCAATCCATTTTCATGTTCATCGTTTCCAGAAAACATAAAAGTTCAATGTGAATCATTCATCACATAAATGTCAACCTATCTATCAGCGTAAAAATCCTCCATCTCAGAAGAAATGCTTTATATTTAAAAATATGTAAACTAAAAGTTCACACGGCAAAAACCCTGTTTAAAAAGCAAAGAACTTGTTATATGAGTCTGGTTTTTTGTCAGATTAGTCTGGTTCCTCATTATCATCCAATTCCATGCAAATATCATTGTCATTAACATCGTCGTATAGCAGTACTTTACTTTCAAGAGCACTTTACTTGTTCAAACTCGTATTTTTGTTAAAAGTGTTGGCAAGGAGATAATAAGATCAGACCTAAAGTGATATATTGATTCTTATTTTTTACAGGGAGGAACAACTGTATTTTTCTACATTTCATTTGTTCTTTCAGCTAATTATATTTATTTTTCCAAAAGAATGCACACATCATAAATAAATAAAAATTTGCAAGAGTATATTGCATTATGTAAAGTCTGTGAACTTGTAAATAATTATCTGATTTATTTCATGATTCCAATACCCAAATAATAAAAGAATTCATAAACATCACCTTTTTTAAATGACAAAATTAGCAAACGAAACAAGAAACGAAAACAACTTTCAAAGCGTCCACAAAATAAAATCGATAAATCAAACCATATCATCAAAAAAAAAAAAAAAAACCATATCAAATTAACCATCCCTATCTTCAAACAATTCTTCTTAAAATGCTGAGGTGAACCTGATCACTCCAACCAGCAGGTTTGGGTGCCTTGTCATCCTCAGATTTGTCATTTTCTGCTTTATCAGGCGCCACAGCCGGAATAACTGCGGGTCATCTGGATCAAAAAGGGCTATCACAAGCAAAAGGAATCTACAACATCCCAAGAAAATTAGCAAATAAAGCACACCCTTGTCTAGTTTCCTTTTTAAGACAACTACAAATAGCTGTGGTTCAGGTTCAGGTTCTATAACTGGGTCTAGATAACATATTTTCATGGGTTGCATTTCCTCAAAAGTTAGATCCGAATGTTCAGGTCCTAGAGTCTGGGAAAACTCGAATAAGAACTTAGAAGAACATAACATTAACCTGAATAACTGGGGATCCTTTAAGTCAATCAGACTTGACTTACACAGCTGACCACAGTAGTGGTCATTTTTAAGCAAATGTGTCAACCCTAATCTCCTAAAGTAATTAGGTTTAGTCTCAAAACTTAATAATTGACACATCTGGAACTTGTATGTTCCCACAATTGGAAGGAAGGTTTTTGGTGGGAAAACAAAGTCAATCGTGGTATTATAGCCTGGGTTAACCATATCAACCAGAGGATGGGTTTCTAACAACTGAAATTCTTTATGGACACAACTAGGTTCAGGAAAAAGTGTATGAAGATAATCTTTTAAAATGGTTGAGGCACATATGTCAAGTCCCAAGTTAGGGACCTTTATAAGAGTGAAGGCATATGGAGAATGATAATCACCCCAAAACTTAGAGTTTTCAGTGTCTTTAGAAAGACTAGTTACAACTTCCCTAATTTCAAGGTCATCTGATTCCCGAAAATGGTCAATTGATTCTTCTAAGTCAGGTACATCCTTACTCATCTCTACGAGTTCATCTTGTTTTTCTAAGTCTATTGTTTCTAAATCGCTAGACTCAAAATATACTCGTTCCTCAAAACCATCATCACAATCATATAAGGGATTATCAGTGAAAGTTTCTAGTAAAGGCTCATTAACTAAGGTGTTAATCATAGTTACTTCCTCCGATTCACTTATAGGCACATCAAATAATGGATTATCCAACATATTGCAGGCTAAAGGATCATGAACTACATCGTCTAAAATGGTGGCATCTCTAGTCAAATCCTTATCCTTTTGAATAGGTGAATAATCATTAAAATTATTGGGATTTGAAACAGAAATAATATTATCATTATAAAGCTCAACTGGAGTTACAATTTCCTTATCACTATGCCTACATATGTATGATTCTTCATTAACACTATCCTCATAATATGAGAATGGTTGAACCTCATCTAAAATAGTGCCTCCAATTATATCCTCGTCATCTTGATTAGTTGAATAGTAACTATCCTCATTTTCAAGGGTGAAACTGGGAACACTGTGTTGGAAATTCAGATTATTTCGAGCAATTAATTCATTTGTCTCAGCTATCCGCTTGAGGGTATATTCTAAAGAAGGTTCACTCATTATTATAGTTCTTTCGTCCATAACTATGCCATTCATCTCAGCTAACTTACGTGTTGACTCAGTTAACTTCCTGAGGGACTCTTCTAAAGGAGGAGTAGGAACAGAAGGATCATAAAAAGGACTACTTTTCAAAAGTTTCATTGCCTCCTCTAAATACGAAGAACTAGTATTATAATCTTCTTGCTCGTAAGACTGATGCACGTGTGGATAGTAATTGGGCTCACCATGGTATGACCCATAACCTTCAAAAGGTTGGCGTTCCCAACCACTATTCACACTCTGGTCATAAAAAGAGTGATGTCCATATTGTTCAGTTGGATAATCACATTCATTGTGATGGCTATTATAATACCAATCTGACATCCTAACTGCAAGGGAATTCTAAACAAACACAACAAGGCTGACTCGACCACAACAAACCTACTGATTTCTAGCAAACAAAAAGAATGATGGCTCCACTTAGATTGTTTCTAGACCATCTTCTAATCCTTCGAAAGGGAATTCGTTACAATCTAAGCAAACCCCTCTGGAATCAATCCGAGTTTAAGTTAGTTGAATAGAGGCGAGGGAAGCTACGTGGAGCTTTGATACCCAAGGCCTCACCACATTACAAGGCGGCGCAGTCACGCATTCAACTTACAGAAACCGTCATGAACTTCAAAGCATGCTCAAAAGAGTAACCAATATTTTTCGAACGAGTTTCCTATTAAGCTCGTTACTCTATCGGTCTCGTTCTATTCCAAATTTTAAGGATTAGGTTCGCATTTGGTATCGTTTTCCTAAGGCGGGCAAGAAGAGAACGGTGATGAAATCCGAACCCTTATCTTGTATGGCCAGTCCTTGCCCTTTACTAGGAAATTAAAAACATCCGTTTTCAAAACCTCAACATATATGCAAACGAAATCATCCAGTAAACCCGCTGACAGGGGATTCGCGGGTGTTTAGAATTCTTACCTCCCGTTCCAGACGGGGGATGAACCGTTGAAGTCGACTCGGGCCACGACTCCTATGTCATGTACGAACCCGAGGGGCCGAGGTGATATCGTAATCACCGTCCTTCCCTGTGCAGTTTATAATTGAAACTACCCTTCCGTAGGGTTTTAAAAAATTAAAGAATGTCCAAATGTCCAAGTCCAAAGTCCAAAAAGTAAAGTGCAAAAATAAAAAGAAAATTACAAAAATTAGAGAAATCCTAATACAATATAAAAAAAAATAATAAACTCTTTTTTTTTTCTCTTTTTATAAAAAAAAAATCTTCTTCTTTCGCTCCTTTCGCTTTGTCTTCAACTCCAAACTTTAAGTATTCACCAAAAGCTTTGGCAAATTTTTCTTTCACTCCAAATTCCAAAATCTGTAGTAAAAAGACAAAAAAAAAAAAACGTAAAGAAGAACAAATAAAATAAAAATCTAAAAACTCTAGCCTAAAGACAAGCTCCGTGTCGACGGCGCCAAAAATTGATGGTATTTACCAATGATGTTGTAGTAGTAAAAGGTTCGCGAGACTTGTGAAAGCAAAGAATTTTAGATTTAATAAAACTAAGATAATATAAAAATATATATACAAAATTGTCACGTGATGAAGAGATACTAGGACGCAGGATTTCACTACTTTTCATATTCTTGTGGTTCAGTCATTAACTCTATACAATATAGCTCAAAAAAAAGAAGTTGTGACTCTAATTCTTTGCCAAAAATAGATTTCATAAAACATTATCTGTAAGTCGTAAGCATGACGCATCAAAAGTAATTAAAACCAAGCATGCGACATCAAACAAAATAACAAATAATTAATAGAAATCATAAAGCAATTAAATCTATGCAAAAAGTCATATAAAGAATTATTTCATTTACCACAATCATGAAAAGTTGCTTCCTCCGTTGTCCCAGTGATGGATTTTAGCTCCTCATATTAACCATTTGCTCAAAATACATGTTTGTTGCTCAAAAGATGATTAAAAGAGTGAAAAGTAATAAAATAGACAGTTTGCAACAGTGTATAGGCGTTACAAAGAAGCTGTTACAAACTGTTACAGAGATGTCACTGTTTCTGTGTTACAATGTGAGACGCTGTTCTCTGATTGTTACACATCTGCAACGTTCTTCTTCATTGCAACACTTGTTCTTCAGCAGCAGCAGAAAAAACGTAGCTTCCTGCAACTTGAGTTTCTCGACTCTGTGATGTTCTATACCTCCCCCAAACTCTCCATAAACCTCCTATGTGATACCACAGGCCTATATATACCTCACAGCACAAAAAATAACCCGTAATAACTACAAATAATCCTCCATAAATTCCCATTATTCTCCACGGCCGGTTTAGGAAATAACTTGGATTTTTGATATCTCCACGCGTCTACAGATGCTGAATATTCCTTATTTAGTTCATACACGCTCCTGGTTGTTTGATAGAGTCATTATACACGCACAAATCACGTTCAAATCTCTCCAAACTCATGCAAACCCATGAAATGCTTCTCTCGTGCACAAGTTGCCCTGATTTCTTCTCGTGAGTTATCCAGCCAAATCTAATCAATTCAAACGACCTTACCAGCCCTTTTATGATAAATCAAGTATTTCCATGAAATTTGAGCCATTGAATCACACTATAACCCCTCCAAATGATGAATTGAAAATCTGCCAGTTAGTGTGAATATTTTCCCGCCAAAACGAAAATTCAAAATGGTGAAGATGGTGTCCCCCTAACGCAACTGGGAGTGCGAATAGCAGGTGCCTAACTGAGGTGCCCCTTATCCAACGTGAGGGTGCCTTTAGCAAATGTCCTCCGGGGATGTTTCGAGCAACTTTTCGAGCCGAATTTTCCACACATGTTTATTTCTCCAAAAACACCTACACATACACAAAAACACCATAATAAATACAAAATCAAGAACTAACAATAGAGACACTGAGGACAATTCAGACACAAAAATGTGTCTATCAACATCTGCTACACAGCTGGACTAATTACGTGTGATGAGTTAAACCAGTGCTAGAAAGATCTTGTGCCAGATTGAAAGCGGACTAACAAAGCAACCAAATGTATCTTTCTTCGACTCTCTCAAAGTGCTCAGTAGAAACAACGTCTTCTTCGGTCTTCAACTGTTGATGATAAATTCTTGAACCTCATAGATCCTTGACAATTAACTCTTCTCTTCGATTTCTTGCTTGACATAAAAATTTCTACTTCCCTGTGGCCTTATCGAACAAAAAAGAACGTAATGATGATTTTTTTCTAATTTTTTTTTCTTTTCTAATTTTTTTTTTAATTAGAGTATAACAAAAAAAAAATTTGCATGGCCATCACAGAAGGAATTTAACACTTGGATCTCCGCAACTTGTAATGTCTTAGTATCCTGAACTTCAACAACTTATATCGTATGATTTTTCTTGCTCTTATAACTTCTTGTAACCCTTGATTTTGAATTCTGATTTTCTATTGTTGCTTCTAAACCTTAAACGTCTTCCACTTTCTTCATAGATTTTGATGTCGCTCCGATTGTTGATGATGATAAGATTCTACTGAGAGAGTGTCGTAATCCAGTACCTAAGACTACATTGTGAGGTTGCTTTGTCTTTCTGGCATTTCCTGACCTACTTGCCTTTCCATCATGGATGGTTAGGTCCATCACGGTTACCCTCTAAAAGGAATAAGTTCTCTCCTGAATTTCAAGGATCTCAATGTCTTTTTCTCTAATGTCTCAATAGGTTGTTATCCCTAGCATTCTCGTTTCTATCTTTTCGGTGAGAAACAATATGTAAACTTAGCTAACCGGATACCAAGAGACGCTAGAAGTTTCTCCCTTACCCCCAAACTTAAATCTAACATTGTCCTCAATGTTCTAAAGATAAAATTAAAAACACGAACAAGGAGAAACTGTTACCACTTGAGGGAAAAGAAATAAGGAAGGATATTACCGTATGCATGAGCGCGGGTGCCTTCCATAAAATGCTAAATTTAAATTCTTTATCTAGACATCAAATACCTCAAAAGGATTGTCACCTTCCAAAGTCATATACCAATAGCCGAAATAGTTGTGGGTCCTCAGAACCAAATAGAGCAGACACAAATGAAAGACTACCATCTTGGATTATAAAAATGAGCAGACGGAGCATAGATTGATCTAGGGATTTTATTAAGGAAACTAGATTTATCTGGGGTGTCTATTTGGGCTCTATATAAGTGTCTAGGACAACATGTTCAACCGAATGACATGTATCTAAGTTCTGGGTTTCTTCATGGACAATATTTGGAGGATCGGGTAGCAAAGTTTGAAGAAACTCCAGTAGTATCTTAGACGCACAAAGCTCAAGTCCCAAGTTAGGGACTTCAGTTAGGGATACATGATGATCGATAGAGTCATCATTTACCCCAAACTTAGGGTGAACATCATCCTCAAATGGACCAAAATCTATGGGATGGATTCTAGGGTCCATAAAGTCAACACAATAACTAGCTTCCTTGGGAGACTGGTCATCTAAACGAACAACATCATCATATAAGGGATTATCAAAGAAAATATCTAATGTAGGCTCATCAACTAAGGTGTTCATCATGGTTACCTCCTCCGAATCACTGAACGGTTCATCAAATAACGGATTATCAAACATCATGCAGGATAAATGATCAGGAACTAAAGTGCTAATCATGTTCTCCACTTCTAAATCATCTATCTCAGAAGACTTAATGACATTAAAGACATTTAGCTCAGTAGTCATGTTACCAAAAGATATGTTCATAAGTCTGGTTCTACAATTGATGACAGCATTAGATGTGCCTAATAATGAGCGACATAAAATCACCGGGATTTGAGCACCTGGGTCCTGAACAGGCTGGGTATCTAGAACAAAAAAATGCACTGGGTATATGAACCTATCAACCTCAATAAAAATATCTTCTATGACACCACGAGGCACTTTGACAGACCTATCAGCTAATTGAAGTGTCATTTTGGTCGGTTTCAACTTACCAAGACCTAGCTGGGTGTACACATGATACATGAGTAAGTTAACACTAGCTCCTAAGTCAAGTAATGCCTTATCGACCATGTGCTTACCAATTGCACAAGATATGGTGGGGAATTCGGGGTCCTTATACTTAGGGGGTGTTTGGTTCAGAAGAATTGAACTTACTTGACCAGCTAAAAAGGCTTTCTTATGGACATTAAGCTTACGCTTTTGTGTACAAAGATATTTCAGGAACTTGGCATAAGCAGGCATTTGCCTAATTGCTTCTAATAATGGAATGTTGATATTCACCTGTTTAAATGTTTCCATTATCTCGTTGAAAATCGACTCCTTCTTACTTGGGGCTAACAACTTTGGATATGGGGCTCTAGGCACAAAGGTAGTCCTATCAGTAATTTCTTGGGACTCCTCAAGAATTGTTTCAGTTTCCTCAGCTAAGGGTTCCTCTGGTGAAGTAGAAGGTGGAACTACAGTATGTCCACTAGGCATGGCTACCTTATTGTCTACCGTTTTACCACTCCTAAGGGTTGTTATCAAATTCACATGGCTTGATGGTCTTTCACCTACTTGATGAACTCCTCTAGGATTGGGCTGAGTTTGACTAGGAAACTTACCCTTTTCTCTCAAAGACTCATTTATTTGACTAATCTGGGTTTTTAACTCGGAAATAGCCTGAGAGTTAGCATAACCTATACTCTTACTTTGTTTTATCCCTTGCGCAACCAATTGGTTGATTTTTTCAGAGCTTTTAATAAACGAGGCGAGAGTCTCTTCTAAACTTGTGATCTTTTTATCCGAAAGGTTATGAAACTGGGGTTGACCTAAAGAGTTCTTAGCATAACCAAAACCTGGGGGAGGCTGAGAATTACTAAACTGACCTTGATTCTGGCCCTTAGACCAAGAGAAATTAGGATGGTTTCCCCAACCAGGGTTGTAGGTATCTGAGTATGGGTCAAACTTCTGATTGTTTTCAAACCTAGCATTGTTATAAACAGCATGGGCTTGCTATTCACTAACGTCACCTTCCCAAAACGAGCTATTGGGTTCTATTCCACAACTAGAGACTTGAGAGGCTCTAATTCTATCATTAGGTTCAACAAGGGACCTATTTTTAGACTGACCCATTTCCAAAGCTTCTAACCTTATAGACAAAACATCGAACTTAGCATCTGACCCAAAGCTTGTATCGACCGTATTAGTGCTATTTCTATTGACCAAGAGTCTTTTAGGGGGTTCAACACAAGACTCCCACTGTTGGGATTTTTCAGCTACATCTTCTAAGAAGGAAAATGCATCATCAACTCTTTTACTCGTGAATACACCAACACTCATACACTCGACCATAACTTTGGTCGAATAATCTAAACCTTCATATAAAATTTCAATTAGTTTCATTTTTTCGAACCCATGGTGAGGACATTGGGACAAAAGATCATTAAATCTCTCTAAAAATCTATAAAGGGATTCTCCTTCTTGTTGCATACTGGAACTAATTTTATGCCTAAAAGATGCGGTTTTATGCTTAGGAAACCACTTTAAGTAGAAAGCAGCAGTAATTTGGTCCCATGTTTCTATAGACCCAGATGGTAGTTTATTCAGCTAAGACTTGGCTTTATCCCTTAAGGAAAAGGGGAACATCCTAAGTTTCAAGACTTCATCAGTAAGGTCCTTAATCTTAATTGTTCCACAAATTTCTTCAAAGTCCCTAATGTGAAAGTAAGGGATTTCATCATCTTTTCCTAAGAATATAGGGATCATCTGAAGAATACCAGGATTCAACTCATAAGTAGCCGTAGAGGCTGGCAATTTAATGCACGATGCTCGGTTGGTCCTAGTTGGGTACATGTAGGCTTTCAAAGTAGCCATTGCTGGCACAACTAAAGTACTAGGGGTACTTTCTTCACGAAGAGACAAATTCTCAAAACTGAAGTTTCCAAAAACGGGGCTCTCCAAAGAAGAGTCTTCGAGCTCCCCGCCTTCACAAGAAGTACTACTAGGTTTGTCACTAATCAAACGACCTAGAGTGTTTCTTTTCCAAGCCCGTTCTCTAATTACCTCGGGCATACACTAGAAAAAACAATATAAAAAGAAAAGAAAAATCCTAAAAGGAAGGGAAGTCCTATGCAAACACAAATAAGGCTGACTCAACCACAAGAAACCTACTGATTTCTAGCAAACAAAAAGCATGATGGCTCCAGTTAGATTATTTTCTAGACCAGCTTCTAATCCTTCGAAAGGGAATTCGTTACAATCTGAGCAAACCCCTCTGGAATCAATCAGAGTTTAAGTAAGTTGAATAGAGGTGAGGGAAGCTACATGGAGCTTTGATACCCAAGGCCTCACCGCATTACAAGGCGGCGCAGTCACGCATTCAACTCACAGAAACCATCACGAACTTCGAAGTATGCTTAAATAGTAACCAATATTTTTCGAATGACTTTCCTAGTAAGCTCGTTACCCTATCGGTCTCGTTCTATTCCAAATTTTAAGCTTAGGTTAGCGTTTGGTATCGTTTTCCTAAGGCGGGCAAGAAGGGAACGGTGATGAAATCCGAACCCTTGTCTTGTATGGCCAATCCTTGCCCTTTACTAGGAAAATAAAACAACCGTATTCAAGTCCTCAACATATATGCACACGAAGGAATACAGTAACTCGCTGACAGGGGATTCGCGAGTGTTTCGACAAACTTACCTTCCGTTCCAGACGGGGGATGAACCGTTGATGTCGACTCGGGCCACGACTCCTATGTCATGTGCGAACCCGAAGGGCCGAGGTGATATCGTAATCACCGTCCTTCTCTGCAAACAATTTAATATTTAATACTACCCTTCCGTAGGGTTTAAAAAAAATAAAAGAATGTCCAAATGTCCATGTCCAAAGTCCAAAAAGTAAAGTGCAAAATAAAAAAGAAAATTACAAGAATAAAGAAATCCTAATACAATCTAAAAAAAATAAATAAACTCTTTTTTTTTCTCTTTTTAAAAAAACAAAAAAAATCTTCTCCTTTCGCTCCTTTCGCTTTGTTTTTAACTCCAAACTTTAAGTATTCACCAAAAGCTTTGGCAAATTTTTATTTCGCTCCAAATTCCAAAATCTGTAGTAAAAAGACAAAAACAAAAACGTAAAGAAGAACAAATAAAATAAAAACAAATAAAAACCTTAAAATATATATATATATATATATATATATATAAACTCTAGCCTAAAGACAAGCTCCGTGTCGACGGCGCCAAAAATTGATTGTATTTTCAATGATGTTGTAGTAAGAAGGTTCTTGAGACTTGTGAAAGAAGAATTTTTAGACTTAGTTCTTATAAATAAAAATGGCAAACTCAATTAAAAAAAAGTGTTGTAAAAAACAAATGGAGAGACCGGGGCTAGGATTCCACCAATTTCCACACTCATATGGTTCATATATCAATTTTAAACAATGAAAGCTCAAATTATAAAGTTTAATTGACTCTAGTTCATTGCCTAAGGTAGATTTCGAAAGTAATGGGTGTAAAACTAAAGCATGGGACATCAAAACATCTAAGCTAAGCATGACCCATCAATTGTAATCACAACCATTCAATGAAAATCATAAATCATTTGAATAATAGTGCAAATAGTCTAAACAAGAATTGATAGAATTACCACATTTGTGAAAGTTGGCTTCCTCCGTCGCCACAGAGGTTGGGTCTAGCACATCATGTTCGAAACACGCTCAAAGTACGATTATTATTGCTCAAAGGGTTCACAAATGATGAAAATGGGAGAAATATAATAAAAACCGGGTTTGTAACAATTATAAGTGTTACAAACCGAGCTGTTACAAAGAACGACAAAAGCTTCCTGTTGATGTTACTGTTGCTTTTAAGATTGTCTCTGAACTGCGACCCTTGGATTGAGTCGTAAATACTGTAGCATGAACGAATGTTCTTAGACGCCCAATGTTCTTCGTGTTCTTCAATGGCAACAACAGCAGGTTTCTCTGATGATCAATTTTTGCCTCTGTGATGCTCTGTAATCTCCCAAAATCTCCATCCTCCTTCTATGACCTTAAAGCACTTCTTTTATACTTGATAGGGGAAAGATATAACGACAATAACTCCAAAAATCTTCTCGCAGTAAAGATAATATTCTCGGAAATATTTTCCATGTCTGCAGCTGTAAGTTCAGAGGATATTATTCTGTTTTTATATTCTCACACAGTTTCCTTCCAGCTAGCACAGTTTAACACGTTACTACTCTCCTCTTTTGAAACCGACCACACGAAATCTTCCCAAAAATAATCAACACACAACCCGTTATCTCCTCTAACTCTGTTCATCGTGAGAAGACCACATACCTTCCTTTTTGTACGAATTCAAACATGTTACCATCCCTGTTTTGACTCATTAAGTCATAAGAAAACTAATCCCGTGAAAAACTTGCATAAAATCACGTCAATTATCAAGCCTGGAAGTTACGCTGTGAGAAAATATTTGAACTAAAAAAATTCCCGCCAATTTTCTATTTCTCGTGAAGAAGAAGGGGTGGCCCTTATCCACGGAAAGGGTCCCTTTAGCAGCTGAACTGGGGTGCCCTTAGTAATTCAGTGTGTGCCTTTAACACTTTAGGGGGTGCCCTGAACACTTTTTCTGAGGTATTTCCAACACATTACTTGGATGCCGCAAACACTCCTTCGGGGTGCCTATAGTACTTTTCAACGGAGTTCCAATACCACTTTTCGAGTAACTTTTTCCATAAGAGTTTATTTCTGCAAAAACACCTACACAAACATAAAAACACCATAATAAGTACAAAATCAAGCACCAACAATAGAGACACTGAGGACAATTCAGACACAAAAATGTGTCTATCACAGCGCTCCT
Source organism: Papaver bracteatum (assembly GCA_023529315.1). Classification (NCBI taxonomy): domain Eukaryota; kingdom Viridiplantae; phylum Streptophyta; class Magnoliopsida; order Ranunculales; family Papaveraceae; genus Papaver; species Papaver bracteatum. Next base: position 1,060,931 of record JAJJWX010001293.1, read on the forward strand.
CATGTGAGGAATAATTGCAACCCTTGTTTCTCACGGTAGTGCCCCCCAAATTTCCTTCCAAGTTCTGGTGAGTGTATTGTAACATAATAAACGCCTATTCTTCCAAAATAAGAGTTCCTTGTTATTTATAAAGGCTATCGGGTAATGAGTCGGCCATTCATCCTCTTTAAAGAAAATGATAATCTCATAATTCCAATTCCATTCCCCGCCAGGTGCCCATGTATGAATATTTTCTTTGGAAATGGGAGCCTAAAAATCTATCCAGGGCCGATCAATTCCCTCATGGATGTAGTAAAATAAAAAGCGAACTCCGAACGTGACCATCCCAAGTGATGGGTAAGTATTTATCCAAAATTCACTCCCAGGAATATGATGCAGGGGTGGCAAATGTTGATGGACGTCTTGGTGTCCAAATTGAAAGATGTTATGCCAATATCTTGCTGACAACAATCTATCCAAAAATTACAACCATGTGCGTACACACCTGAACTCCGAAAAGTATAAGGAATCTCCCATGCTATATTCCTCCATACCCTTTTGTCTCCTAAAGTGTGTATTTGGACTTTACCATCAATGTGAATTCGAACTACCTTGTACTCATTGGTACGTTGACAGAATCTGAAACCCCAAAATTATGTTGTATCGTGGATACCACGAAAGTACTTGATCCGGTGCAATTGGGATGCATAGTTGTGGAAGATGGAGGTGGTCACTAGTTTCTGGATTCATAATATATACAGGATCTTGTATGCCGTGGTGTGAAACATAAAAACAAACCATACCATTGCAAGATCCAACTATTGGGTACAACATAGTCCAATCATCATGGGTTCCATCATTTGGGGCATCATGATTGTTGGTTGTTACGATCGGGTTGAAATCTTTCTCTCTATAAAAGAGTTGGGTAACTTTATCTTTCCCCATTCTTGGTGTGACACTAACAAGGAATCCAATTATTTTGTCCCCAAGGATAGTATTCCATTCTTTGCAAACACATTTGCTTGCTAAAACGATTTCTGTAGTTTGGAGGCGCTGAAGTATCTCGGTAGTTAATTCCGGCAACATATCCATCACTATTATACTGATGAAAGATTATCAAAAAAAATAAAATAAATTACAAGCTTTTAGGATTTTTTATTGTGAATGCTACAAGAAAATACGAGTATAAAGCTTATATATATATATATATAGACATCCAATATACCTGTTGGAGAATGGCCGCGTCAGTCTAGGAAGTTTTTGGATCCTCTCGTCAATTTCATATCAATAATCCCTCTTAATACTCTATGTTAGTTTTTTTCTATGCTTGGTGTAATTTGAAAACTCTAATTTTTTAGGTTTTCCATCATTATCTTAAATTACGATTCTTTGGCATTTACACCGAATATTTCAATTTCCATATTACTAAAAAATTAGATATTGTAGCAGTATAATGAGATATGGAATGAATATTTTCATGTTTATCTAATTTCCTTTTTAATCTAATATATACATTCCGAACATAACAAACTGAAATAAATCATGATCTCTTAGGAAATACCCAAATATTTTTTATACTTTTCGACTAATTACCTAGGTGGGTTGGGGTGGCCCGGACGGCTGGACCATAGGTGTAACGCAAAAAAAAGGAAAAAAACCAAAGGTTGTCTAGTTAAACAATGACCCAAAATAAAATGTACATTTCGACAAAGAAAATAATCCAAACACCAAAAAAAAAAAAAAAAAACACAACTACAAGAGAAAAAAAAAGCTACATACCCAAGGAATAAATTGTACATAGAAAAAAGATCCAAATTCAAAAAAACAAAAAACAACACAACTATAAGAAAAAAAGCTACATAGATAACCCAAGGAATGTGTTAGTAGCATGGACATCATGAGTACATGTTTCCGATTGTCCACCAAAATTCTTCAACGAGACAGCGCTCCTAATATGAGGAATAATTTCAACCTTGCTTGTTTCCCATAGTTGTGTCCCCAATTTTCGTCCAAGTTCTGGTGATTGCATTGTAACGCAATAAACGCCCATTCTGCCATAATATGAGGTCCTTGTTTTTTCCAAAAGCTATCGGGTAATAGGCCGGACACCCTTCATCCTCATCCTTTTCCAAGAAAATGCTTATCTTATGATTCCAATTCCATTCCCCGCCAGGTGCCCATGTATGAATATTTTTTTTGGAAAAGGGTGCCCAGAAATCTATCCGAGGCTGATTAATCCCCTCATCACAGGCCTCTTGGATGTAGTAAAATAAAAAGCGAACTCCGAACATATCCATACCAACTGATGGGAATTCACTCCTAGGAATATGATGCGGGGGTCGCGAATGTTGATGAAATATCTCTGTGTCCAAATTGAAAGAAACTATGCCACTATCCCACTGGCAACAATCCTTCCAAAACATACAACCATGTGCGTACACACCTGAACTCCAAATAATATAAGGAATCTCCCATGCTATGTTCCTCTATCCCTTCTTGTCTCCTAGAGTGTGTATTTGAACTTTACCATCCATGTGAATTAGAACTACCTTGTACTCATCGGTAGGTTGGCAGTATCCGAAACCCCAAATTACAGGATACCAAGAAAGTACTTGATCTCGTGCAATAATTGGGATGCATAGTTCTGGCAGATGTAGGTGCTCACCAGTTTCTGGATTCATAACATATACAGGATGTTATATGACATGGTGTAAAACATAAAAACAGACCAGACCATTGCAAGATCTAACTATTGGGTGCAACTTAGTCAAATCTTCATGGGTTCTACCATTCGGGGCATCGTGATTGTTGGATGTTACGATCGGGCTGAAATCTACCTCTCTATAAAAGAGTTGAGAAACTTCTTTCCCTATTCTTGGTGTGACACCAGAAAGGAGTCCAATTCTTTTGTCCCCGAGGATAGTATTCCACTCTTTGGAAACACATTTGCTTTCTAAAATGCTTTTTGTAGTTTGGAGGTGCTGTAGTATCTCAGTAGTTAATTTCGGCAACATATCCATCACTATTATACTGATGAAAGATTATTAATTTTTTTAAAGCATATAAGATTTTCTTAATATTATAAAATACTACAAGCAGATACGAGTAATGCTTATATATGCATCCAATACACCTGTTGGCGAATGGTTGCGTCCTTGATGAGCAGGCCTTATTTGAAAGGTCGCGTCTTTAATGAGCAGACAAGTAACACATATTTGAATGTTTTATCTTTGAAAGGTCGCGTCCTTAATGAGCAGGCAAGTAAAGCATATTTGCCCGTTTTATCTTATAAGCGGTTATAGCTTAAACCTATAACTGAATTTTTATTTAAAAGGAAACAAAATTTAAAGGATAACCATTACGTCATGAAGTAGGTACGAAAAGACATGACATTTTAGAGCATCTCCAATGGATTGCGGTGTGTTTCCTATGTGGGTGGTGCTGGTAGACATCCTTATAAAATGTAAACTCAAAAATTTCCTACAATTTAGGAATTTGAGAAAAAATCTCTCCAATGGTAGATGTTTTTTAATCCATTTAGATTTATCTAATTGGTTGAAATATTTTCTTTACTTTTATTTTCTATTTTATGTTGGTTTAACGTTATTTTGATTGGTTAAGATATGTGACTAGGATTTATCACATCCTTGAAAAGAACCTCTGAAACCAGAGGATGGACTAGAGTATGTGGTAATAACTAACTAACCACGTCATCCTCACACCCTCCTTCACATCTTGGTTGGAGAAGTTTTTTTTATAAAAAGTGCAAAAATCCTATGTGGCCTGTAATATAGGAATTTGAGAAACTCCGGTTGGAGATGCTCTTAGTAGGGTGTTATTATTTCTTTGAATTCAACCGGGGTGTTATTATTTCTTTAAATTCAACAGTTGCATGCGTCTTTTGGGAATAGGTACGTCTCTGAATAAAAAAAAAACATAATAAATGTGAAAGAGGAATTAGAATTATATTTATTTTCCAGAGAGAAAATTAAGCCAAGAGAAGAGAAGAAGAAAAAATGTTTTAGAGATAACAATGGCTTCAAATAACCCAGAAAAAGAGAGTGGTTCCAAACCATCAAAAGGCAAGACCCCAATGACAAAGAAAGAAGTTGATAAGGAGGAGTGCTTGAAGACAAAGGAAGTGATGATGAGGTTCAAATTAGTAGTATTTGGAATGGATTTGGAGCTGTTAGAGCATTGCTCGGTCAAACTCGCATGCGTTGCTATCTCAAGCATGTTTGTCAATCTTAGTGATCAAAACTATATAGTCTTGATTTCTAGTCTATTATATCTAAGGTCTTGGACTATGATAGAAAGTGTAGTTGAGCTCAAGAACTCCATAGCGATTATCATACAACACGAAGGACTACTCAAGGAACCAATGGATCTTCATCGACTAAAAGGTATGTGGAGACTTGAGCTTATCTATCACTCAAAAATATATCTACTCTATCTCCTATCTTGAGACAAAAGTTGTTTTACTATATAGACTAAAGATATGCACATGTGACATTTCGAGCTGAGTATATCTCGCTTATCTATTTCTCGAAATGTATGTTAGTAAAGCTTTCACTTTAGCCAAGTTCATCTTTGCCTAGTGACGAAAGTCATGTTATGTTTCAATCACTTTGGAAATCGCTCTGACGAAAACTAGTTCGTAAAAATAGCTATATGACGTCCTCTGAGAATGTTTCAATGATTGAAATGAGAGTTTAGACTATATAACCATTGGGGGATATAAACATTGTTGTGGAAACACATATATGTATAAGTCCTTAACACTTGAACTGAAGTTTGCGAACTTTGTTGATCAAGTGGAACCGGAACATGAGCAACAACTCAGTCCGCGAACTCAGTCCGCTTGTTCTCGAACCCGAGAATATCTGCTGAAGTTGAAGCTCAGGTGCAGTCCGCGAACTGACATAAGTTCTCATCCCGAGAAATTCTGCTGGAGTTTATTAACTTTAACCGGTTAGCTTGAGTCCGCGAACTCAAGAGGTTATGTCTGAAAACGTTGTTCATGAACTTATTATTAAATTACTAAGGGATGCTTTTGCAAACCGTCGCTTTATAGTTCATGATTAATGATTCGAGTGAATCACATCATTTTTGATTCAATTGTGTCTCTTGTAGTACTTGAGATCTCATAGCAATTGAACAACTCTCTAACTAGTTCATTTGAGTCATTTGGACTAGTTATGGTGAAGAAGAATATGGTTGATATGAAAGTTATCATTTGGATAACCATTTGGTTGACTAATATTGAACCAACCATTGTACACGTTTGGGTACGGTTACATAAAACCAAAACGTCAAGTACATGTGTGTATGGAAAGCTAAGTTTTCGATCTAACGGTTGAGAGATATTAGCTTGTATCTAATAAGGTTTTCATCTAACGGTGAATATTGAATGATTTGTTACTAAGATCACATTGATTGCAAACCCTGATTTGAAAGACTATATAAGGGAGAACTCTATCCATTAGAAAAACTAATCCCCACACACTTTTCTTGTGTGATACTAGTTTTCTCTAAGCTAGAGTTGATCTCCATTAACCCTTGAGTTTTCTCTCTAAATTCGGGTTAACGACTTAAAGACTTAATTGGGATTGTGAAGCCAGACCGATACTACTTATCTTGTAGTTGTGTGATCTGATCTTGCTATTTCTATCATACGAGTACAATTGTAATAATTTTCTTGAGATTTCTATCTCCGATAGGTAAGATAAAAGTAGTCACAAACATCTTCGTCTCATTGTTTGTGATTCCTCATTAATCTTCTTCGTTGCGCCGATTAAGTTTATTGTGGTGATTGATGCAACTGAGCTGTTCTTCGGGAATATAAGTCTAGTTTTATCAATTGGTTCCTGTTCACCTTGATTTATCAAAATACGGAACAAAACTCATAGGTTTATTCATGGGAGACGAATTTATCTATTACCTGTAGAATTTTCTGTGTGAGACATATTTGTTTGCTAAAGTCTTCGACTTTGGGTCGTAGCAACTCTTGGTTGTGGGTGAGATCAGCTAAGGGAATCAAGTGCGCAGTATCCTGCTGGGATCAGAGGCGTATGAGCATAACTGTACCTTGGATCAGTGTGAGATTGGTTGGGGTTCAACTACAGTCAAGACCGAAGTTAATTTGGAGTAGTCTAGTGTCTGTAGCGGCTTAATACAATGCATGTTTAATCTGGACTAGGTCCCAGGGTTTTTATGCATTTGTGGTATCCTCGTAAACAAAATTCTGGTGTCTATGTTATTTTTATTCTGTGTTATATTTTGTTATATAATTGAAATAATACAGGTTGTGCGTTGTTCAATCGATTGGAATATCCGACCTTATTGGTTGTTGATTTAAATAGATTGACACTTGGATATTGGTCTTTGGTACCATCCAAGTTATATCTCTTTGATTAGGCTCGCAAATTATATTTTCTTGAGTAAATCAAATCAAGAGATTGAGATAATAACTCCTTGAGTATTTTCTATTGATTGAGTCTTGTTAATTCTCTAGAAAACAACTCGGAGTTTTCCATAAAGATTGCTAATCGAAATATTGGGTGAGGTTGTTAGACCCCCACATTTTCAATTGGTATCAGAGCAGGCAAACACGTTCAAGACCTCACAAGTCTGTGTTTGTAGTGATCTGACTCTATGGAAAATATAGTCTCGTATAACACTTCACTAGGATTGAAAATCGATCGTAGAAGAAGTTTTGACAATCTAGTTATTCTTCAGAGGTTGTAGGAATAAATCCAGATCAATTTTGATCTTACTGCAAAAATTGCAATTCTAAAGGATTTGAAACCCAACTCAAGTCCCTTGATGGATATGAGTAACCAAGGTAGTTCCTCTCTAAGGAACCGTCATATATCAGATGATAAAAAACGTTTAAAGGTTATAAAAACTGATGTGACTCATAACTGTTCTATGAAAAGTAAAATTGATGGCCCATGTGTGTTTTGTGATTTGCCTAATCACCGCCAACATAAGTGTGTGTCTTTTAAAAAGAGTTTTAAAGTTGCAAGTGATCTTTATAAGAAAACTAAACAACTTCTTACGTCTCTAAAAAGACATACAGAACTATTAGGAAATTCTAACCAGAATAATACTAATAGTATGAGAGCTTTTGCTTTAAAATCAACATCACCTTTTCAATGGTTTCTTGATAGCGGATGCAGCAGACATATGACTGGTGATCTTACTTGGTTTGTTTCCGTAGATAACTATGAAGGAGGACCAGTAACTTTTGGAGACGGAAGGTGTTGCTATATAAGTAAGAAAGGACCGATCAAATTACCTGGAGTACCTGAAATACATGATGTAGTCTATGTAAAAGGTATGACTTCTAATCTTCTTTCTATTAGTTAAATATGTGACAAAGGCCATCGGGTTGTCTTCAATGCAAATGGATGTGACATTTTAGACAAAACTGGAAAAGTAATTTTCCAAGGAACTCGTGGTAAAAATAACTGTTATCTTCTCGATACTCAGTTTAGCAATTCTTGCAATTTGACTAAGGTGGAATCTACACATCTTTGGCATGAACGTTTTGGTCACATCAATTATCGACTTCTAACTAAGATCATTAATAAAGAACTTATTAGAGGTGTTCCAAAAATCAATGCAAAGATTGAAGGTGTATGTGGTGCCTGTCAAAAGGGTAAACAAACGAAAGTTCACCATAAATCATCTCGAGATATTCTCACCAAAGCTCCACTTGATTTAATTCATATGGATCTCTTCAGACCAATTCAACAACCCACTATTGCTGGTAAGAAGTATGCTTTAGTTATGGTAGATGATTACACCAGATTCACTTGGGTTGCATTTCTATCTCATAAGAATGAAACCCTTGGAGAATTCAAGATTATTGTAAGTAGAATCCAGAATGAACAAGGTCGTAAACTAAAGAAAATTATGAGCGACCGTGGAACAAAATTCAAGGACACCAAAGTGTTTGAATTTAGTGACGAACTGGGGATTACTCAACAATATTCTCCACCGATTACTCCTCAAGCTAATGGAGTTGCCGAAAGAAAAAATAGAAATATTCAAGATATAGCCAGGGTAATGCTCCACAACAAAAATCTTTCTTTAAGATTTTTGGGAGAAGCTGTGTTTACAGCATGCTATTTGATCAACCATGTTTACTTATGATCTAAAACTCTTAACACTCCGTATGAGTTATGGTATGGTAGAAAACCCAACTTGCACTATCTTAGAGTGTTTGGAAGTAAGTGCTACATACTAAAAGATCGAGAACAGAGAGGGAAGTTTGATACCAAAAGTGATGAAGGTATCTTTCTTGGATATGCTTCTGACAGTCGTGGATTTCGAGTATTTAATCTCTGAACCCAGGTCATGATGGAATCTGTTAATGTTATTATTGATGATATTAGTGATTTTCATCAAGATAATTCTCCTGTTGAGTTGCCTCCAACAGAGACAATTGAGAAAGTCAAAGAAATACCTGAATCAGTTGAAGTTATTCTAACTATTACTGATCTTGATATTTCTAGTGACGAGGAGAAAAGCACTTATCAAGTCACCCCTAATGAACCAGAACGTGCTCCCCCTCCACGACACCTCTGGGTTCAAATAAATCATGATCCAAACAGTATTATTGGAGGAAGAGATTCTACTTCTAGAACAAGAGGACAACTTCAAAATATTTGTAATTTTGGTTGTTATCTTTCTCTTGTAGAACCAAGAAATATTGATAAAGCTCTTAGTTATCCCGCTTGGGTAAATGCTATGCATGAAGAGTTAAATCAATTTCAAAGAGAAGATGTGTGGGAACTCGTACCGTGTCCCTCCAATGTTAATATTGTTAGTACCAAATGGACACTTAAGAACAAGTTTGATGAATACGGCACAATTATTAGAAATAAAGCCAGACTTGTCGCTTAAGGATATTCACAGATTGAAGGTATTGATTTTGATGAAACCTTTGCACCTGTGGCACGCCTTGAGTCCATTAGACTCTTATTAGCTCATGCTTGTTTCCTCAAAGTTAAACTTTTTCAGATGAATATAAAATCTGCGTTTCTGAACGGGATTTTAAAGGAACAAGTATACATTGCTCAACCAAAAGGGTTTGAAAACCGTAATTTTCTGGATCACGTTCTCAAACTCAAAAAGGCTCTATATGGATTAAAACAAGCACCTAGAGCCTGGTTTGAAAAACTTACTACTTCCCTTATTAGAAAAGGTTTCTCAAGAGGTGGAGCTGATAAGACCTTGTTACCAAATGGAGTGGAAACAATGTTGTCATTGCTCAAGTCTATGTAGATGATATCATCTATGGATCAAATTCTGAAAAGCTAGCAAAGGATTTTCAAATTTCACTTGCTAGAGAATTTGAAATGAGCAATGTTGGTGAATTGAAATTTTTTCTAGGATTGCAAATTCAACAACATAAGGATAGAATTTACTTATCCCAAGAAAAGTATGCAAGGGATCTTGTGACAAGATTAGGCTTGAATAATTCCTCTCCAAAACTGACACCTATGCCTACTACTGGTAAACTACATAGAGATGAGAAAGGAGTAAAAGTAGATCAAAAGTTGTGTCGATCTATTATTGGAAGCCTTTTATATCTAACATCTACTAGACCTGATATTTCTTTTAGTGTTGGTTGTTGTGCTAGATTTCAAGCTGATCCAAAGGAATCTCATCTTGCATCTGCAAAAAGGATCATACATTATGTCAATCACACTGTCGGGTATGGTCTATCCTACACTTTTGATACTAATATTGACCTTTCCGCTTATTCTGATGCTAATTGGGCAGGATGTGTAGAAGACAGGAAAAGTACATCAGGGGGTTTCTACTATGTAGGACTGAATCTAGTTGCTTGGCACAGCAAGAAACAGAATTCACAATCCCTGTCTACATGCGAAGCAGAGTATATTGCAGCTGGTTCATGTTGTACACAACTGTTATGGATGAAACAAATGCTGGCTGACTATGAAGTTGATACTGGAATAATGAAGATCTTTTGTGATAATTCCCGTGCGATTCGAATCACTAAGAATCCTGTTGAGCACTCAATAACAAAGCATATTGACATAAGGTACCATTTTATTCGAGATCTTTATGAGAATGTTATCATAAATATGGAATTTGTGCCTTACGAACAATAATTGGATGACATCCTCACCAAACCTTTAGACACTGCCACTTTTCAGCACTTAAGGAAGTCTATTGGTGTTGTTTCGGTTCATTAACTATTTCCGTAACTCTTTCCCCTGTGCTTATCTCGATCTTATGGGCAATTGAGTTAGAACTCCAGTATGTTTATGACTTGTTTTTAGTTATTTCATCTAGACATTGTTTTAGTGTGTAGAAATCCTTTTTTTCTCTTGAAATTAAGGTCGCTTTTGTTGTTCCTTTAGGAATGACATCTAATGGGGGAGAGTTCTTTTGAACTAGCGCTTAAATTCCAAATCTTTGTGGGGAGTGCGGCTGTGGAATTTTTAGGGGTTATCTTGTATCTGTATAGACTCCTTGATGAATGAATTTAGCCTTGGCTTTATGATTGCATCTAAACAAGATGATAGAACATTTACCTTTGGTCATGAAATATCTCTTACAGAAATTTCATTAGGATTCCGTTCTTGTACTTTTGCCAATTTTATTGACATAAAGGGGGAGAATTAATTGTAGTTCACACTACAAATACATATGGTTTTCGGATCATTATGTAAGTGGAAGTGGTTTCCATGTGAGATGGAGTATTGACTAAGGGTGAGTGAAGTATCACCATAGTATTGTTGTTGAAGTTGTGATGCAATTGGACTTTGATGTTGTGTAATAATACTATGACACTGTATAACAATGATTGTGAACCAATGCTTTTCTCATTGTTATAGCTACGGATTTTCAATAACGATGATACTAAACTTACAACCTTTGGGATCATTGGACTACTTGGAAATGACGAAGATTTCGAGTATTGTTGAAGATTAGGCATGTGGAATAGGAGCTACAAAGTTTATTTATATAATTTTTATATTCCATATGTATTAATAGTTTTGCCACTAAAATTGACAAAGGGGGAGATTGTTAGAGCACTGCTCGGTCAAACTCGCATGCGTTGCTATCTCAAGCATGTTTTTCAATCTTAGTGATCAAAACTATATAGTCTTGATTTCTAGTCTACTATAGCTAAGGTCTCGGACTAGGATAGAAAGTGTAGTTGAGCTCAAGAACTCCATGGTGATCATCATACAAGATGAAGGACTACTCAAGGAACCAGTGGATCTTCATCGACTAAAAGGTATGTGGAGACTTGAACTTATCTATCACTCAAAAGTCTATATACTCTATCTCTTATCTTGAGACAAAAGTTGTTTTACTATATAGACTAAAGATATGCACATGTGACATTTCGAGCTGAGTATATCTCACTTATCTATTCCTCGAAATCTGTGTTGGTAAAGCATTCACTTTATCCAAGTTCATCTTTGCCTACTGACGAAAGTCATGTTATGTTTCAATCACTTTGGAAATCGCTCTGACGAAAACTAATTCGTGAAAACAAATATATGACGTCCTCTGAGAATGTTTCAATGATTGAAATGAGAGTTTAGACTATATAACCATTGGGGGATATAAACATTGTTGTGGAAACATATATATGTATAAGTCCTTAACACTTGAACCGAAGTTTGCGAACTTTGTTGATCAAGTGGAACCGTAACATGAGAAGCAACTCAGTCCGCGAACCCTGTCCACGAACTGGCGTAAGTTCTCAAACCCGAGAATATCTGCTGAAGTTGAAGCTCAGGTGCAGTCCACGAACTGACGGAAGTTCTCATCCCAAGAAATTCTGCTGGAGTTTATTAACTTCAACCGGTTAGCTTGAGTCCGCGAACTCAGTCCTCGAACTCAAGAGGTTATGTCTGAAAACGTGGTTCATGAACTTATTCTTAAATTACTAAGGGATGATTTTGCAAACCGTGGCTTTATAGTTCATGATTAATGATTCGAGTGAATCACATCGTTTTTGATTCAATTGTGTCTCTTGTAGTACTTGAGATCTCATAGCAATTGAACAACTCTCTAACTAGTTTATTTGAGTCATTTGGACTAGTTATGGTGAAGAAGAATATGGTTGATATGAATGTTATCATTTGGATAACTATTTGGTTGACTAATATTGAACCAACCATTGTACACGTTTGGGTACGGTTACACAAACCCAAAACGTCAAATACATATGTGTATGGAAGCTAAGTTTTCGATCTAACGGTTGAGAGATATTAGCTTATATCTAATCAGGTTTTCATCTAACAGTGAATATTGAATGCTTTGTTACTAAGCTAACATTGATTTCAATCCATGATTTGAAAGACTATATAAGGGAGAACTCTAGCCATTGGAAAAACTAATCCCCACACACTTTTCTTGTGTGATACTAGTTTTCTCTAACCTAGAGGAGATCTCCATTAACCCTTGAGTTTTCTATCTAAATTCGGGTTAACGACTTAGATACTTCATTGGGATTGTGAAGCCAGACCGATACTACTTATCTTGTAGTTGTGTGATCTGATCTTGCTATTTCTATCGTACGAGTACAATTGTAATAATTTTCTTGAGATTTCTATCTCCAATAGGCAAGATAAAAGTAGTCACAAACATCTTTGTCTCATTGTTTGTGATTCCTCAATAATCTTCTTCGTTGCGTCGATTAAGTTTATTGTGAGGTGATTGATGAAACTGAGCTGTTCTTCGGGAATATAAGTCTGGTTTTATCAATTGGTTCCTGTTCACCTTGATTTATTAAAAGACGGAACAAAAATCATAGGTTTATTCGTGGGAGACGAATTTATCTATTACCTGTAGACTTTTCTGTGTGAGACAGATTTGTTTGCTAAAGTCTTCAACTTTAGGTCGTACCAACTCTTGGTTGTGGGTGAGATCATCTAAGGGAATCAAATGCGCAGTATCCTGCTGGGATAAGAGGTGTAGGAGTATAACTGTACCTTGGATCATTGTGAGATTGGTTGGGGTTCAACTATAGTCCAGACCGAAGTTAATTTGGAGTAGGCTAGTGTCTGTAGTGTCTTAATACATTGTATGTTTAATCTGGACTAGGTCCCGGGGTTTTTCTGCATTTGCGGTTGTGGGAATTAGATAATTTCCCCTTGTTTTGATGGGCCTTCACAACTGCCCCTAGGACCTTTACAAATACCCCTCCGTAAATCTAAGAGGAATCCGAAAAAATAATAATACAATTTTATCCCTGGCGTATATTTTAGAGTGTGAAAGAAAAAGAAGAGATTTTTCAGATCCATAGAAAAAACACCATCTGCATCATCGCCCTTTCCACTCTCGCACCACCTCCACCAATCTCACCACCAGTTCAACACCACCTCATATACACCCACCAAATCAACCACCAGCAGCAGCACCACTTCCTCCTAAACAATCAATTTGGATCAATTTTGAACAACAAAACCTAAATCCGGTGATGAAAAATGAGAAATTGAATTCTAAAACCTAATCTCGATCATCGTTTCAGAACATACGATAAAAATCGTCAATCAATAATTGAATTTGAAGATTCAATCATCATGAACAAATAAAAAGTGATTATTTTCTTTCTCTTGGTTAAGTCTGTTGGTGATGGTGGTACTGTAATCGGTGGTGATGGAGATTGAAATAGGTTAGAAATTTTTTGATGTAAATGGTGTCGGAAACAACATACTAAACATATAAGATTTCAACAATGTCTCCTGCCAGATTTGCAATTGATACACGAATGGTAGTAAAATTATTCTAACAAGAGGAAGCCTAAATTTCTCTAATGGAATCTCGACAAAAGCTACTTCTCTAAATAATAATTTCATTTTTCCATTTGTTGGAAGCAGTATCTCTATTGATTTCTCTGATTAGAAAATTCGTCTTGTTTCTCATAATCCATTTTCTATTGGTTCTTGTGGAAAAAGTGGTGTCGCCACCATGGTAACATCATTTGTTATTGAGGTATTTCTTTTGCATCTTAACTAATTATTAGTATAAAAATGAATGTTTTGAACGTATGTTCTAATTGTTGTTAGTGAATCAAATAATACCGATGTGAAACTTGAGAGCTAGCTCTCTTGACTATGTTTAAGCCATGAGTAATTACTCCTGAAAATGGACTTTCTCGGTTGTGGTTCACGTTTTTTTTTTTTTTATGAATTCAAGTTCCACTGATATTGTGTTTATTTGGTGTTGTACTGGTGGTAGTGGAAGTTGTTATAGTGGTTGTGGTGGTTATTATGGTGGTGGTGAGGCTCGAATGATAAATAATGATAAATACAAGAAGATCAGTTCTTGGTTTCAGTGAAAACTCTGAGGTAACTACTACCACTACTTATGTTACCTTACTCTTTATGTTTAATTTTTACGAGTATCAACTACTGTTGTTGATCTATATATGGGATCAACTCCTGTTGTTGATAGCATTATTTGTTGTCAACAACCAATATTTGTGTATCAACAATAGAAATTGACCTTAGTTTAGGGAGTCAACAACCAATGTTTGTGTATCAACAATAGAAATGGTAGTCAACAACCAATATTTGTGTATCAACAATAGAAATTGATCTTAGAGTAACAAATATTTGTGTATCAACAATAGAAATTGACTTTAGTTTAGGGAGTTGATAGGTGTATAATACACCTAATTTACTATCTAGTAGTTTATGCTTTCTTTGCTAATTTTTCTTGTAAATTATGTATTTTACGCATGTTTTTGAGTTATTAGGTACTCTAGAGTCGCTCGGAAAAAAGAAGAAGAAATCACCCAATTTGAGAAAAAGGGCAAAATTGTCATTTCAGGGGCAAACACTATCTGGAGCCAAGCTAAGGTTCAGGGGCACTCATGTTTGGAGAAGTACTAAAGAACATCCAGCACAGGTTAAGGGAAGGCCAAATAGCTAGCCCTTATCAGAAGAGACCGCCTATTATAAGAACCCAGTCTGGGGTGGATTGTTGTCCTTAATATATTGTGCGTTTTAAGTCCTACCCTATACCACCTAACCCTAAAACTGAGAATGTTATTCTCTCATTCTTCATCTCCTCGATCATTATTTGCCTGAAAGTGAGATGAAGCAGCTGGAGACATTCATTGATGGAAATTGGTCTATGTTTTGGTAAGAATTTAACGAGAAAGTTGGGAGAAGAATTGATGAAATCTGGTGGTGGTCGTCGCTAAAGCAAGTATGGGAAATTGAGGCTAGGGTTTGCTGGACGATGAAGTGTTGGGTTTGATTGGAAGATGAAGATCGAGTGTAATTTTGGGTCGAAATGAGTGGATATGCTGTAGATGTAAAGGGTTTGAAGGAATTAGAGTCTTGCTGCCGTCGAATTTGTGAGACAGAGAGGAAGAATTTGAGATGTTCTTGAAGAGAAGAAGGGGATCTGTGTTAAATATGAGATGATGGCAGCGGCGATTGAATTAAAGGAAGAATTGAAGATGGAAAGGAGATGGGTTTCTGAAATTGGGTTTGGTGGCTGTGCTGAATCCGAGAATTGAAGGTTGAGTCGGTGGTGATATTGAAGAAATTGAAGCTCTCTGAAGAAGTGTGGCTCGAGAACTGAAGTGGGGATTGAGAAGATGCTGTTGCTGTTCTTGGGAAATTAGAGACATCAGAAATGGGGTTTTTGTTTGAATCTGTGATTCTGTGAATGGTGATGCTGTCAGCTTCAACTAGTCTGAGTATGAATATGATGCTGCTAAGGTTGGAAGAAATGGGTTCTTGAGAGGTTAACAAACAAGAAATCGATGTTGCTGTGTAATGGATGGTGGTCTGAAGTGATCAGAATTGAGTTTTGTGGCTTGTAACTGAGTTGAAACAGAAGTGGAGGTGTTAAAAGGAATTGATTACAGGGCTGATTACAGGTAGCAGTAGGGGATACTGGTGCTTGAATTTGGTTTCTAAGTAGCTTAATGAACCTGCTTTTGAAATGCCTTAGATGTATGTCTAGGTTGTGTTGCAGGTATGCAGAAGCAGCTGGGAAGGTGGTGCTATGCTCATGGTGATGAATCTGGTGCTAAGAAGAATCTGCAATGGGAGCTAGTTATGGAATTGAATTGGCAGCAAAGAAGGAGAAGGGCAGATGGGGAGCAGAAGTGGCTCAAGGTGGTGGAATAAGCAGGTATTGCTGCTAAGAATGGCTAGAATGTGTGTTTGAGATGCTGCCAGTAAAGAAGACTGTGCATGAATTGAAGTGTGCAGGGAATACTACAAGATCAGCCATCATGGCTGAAGTGAACTGGTGAAGCGCAATGATTGCCCTGCACTAATTCTGATTGCAATGGCCTGGGCCAAGTTAACTCACAGATGACTTGGATCTGACTCGGTCTGAGTTTGACCGAGCTAATTCAGTTGACTTCCCGATCCATATTGACCGTTGACCCGCTTGACCTTTGACTAACAGTTGACTGATGGTTGACCTGTTTGACCTTTAGTCATAACTATTGACTGAACGGAATATTCTCTCACCGGACAGAATCTCAGGTGGCCGGCGACGACGGATTCCTGCGTATTTCCGACCAAAAACCCAGTTTTCCGGCGAGCCAAAGTTGCAGAATTTTGTGTGGATTTCTCTTATGGGATGTGAAGACTTGGGTTTGGAATTGGATGAATAATTGGGCTTGGATTTGGAAATAGGAGATGGAAGATTTGAGAAAGGCTTGGATTTGGAAATTGAGCTACAAAAGGAAAGGGATTCTATTCTTTGGAAGATATGGAGAACATTGAAGCCTATAAATAGAGAAGTTCTCTACTTTTCTATAGACACTTCCACACTACCATACACTTGGATGCACTTAGATACACACATTCTATATATATCTTTTTGCACACCTTTTACACACACAACACTTTTCTTTCTTTGTGTGAACTCTTTAATATGAGTAACTAATTTGATTGAGGATGAATTCCTAGTTCTTAATATATGGTTTGAGTTTTGTTTCAATTCTACTTTGAAGTTTTTCATATGATTATCGTTTGTTTTTGTTAATATTAGTGTTTATGCTTGATTGATAGGTCGTTTAGAGTGCACGCTAAATTGATTTGTTAATCCAATCTAAATCTAGTGAAAGTTAGGGGATAAGTAATCGTTTCTTGACTATTTACATAAGTAGAAAACACAAGACCTTGCGGAGGGATTCCGTGGAGCAATTTTGTGTGAAAACAACGTTAGCAAGTGGACCTTGATCTAAGAGTTTAACTACTAATATCAACCTAATAAATTCATAAATCTTAATGCGTTTAACTAAATTACATCTTGAGTTATCTACTACTAGGTGGTTTAGTGAATAGAATCCGGTAGTCGAGAACTTCCGTATCTGGTGATATAAGGAATTTTGGGGTTAGCACTGATCTAGCTGTTATACCTACGGTTGGTGATAATTTGTGACTAATAAGAAGTGGAAAAGAACATAACTTTAATCATTGTTTTGCAGCGAAGAAGGATTCCTTGATCTAATCTCTCTTATTGATTTCTCTTATCTTTTTAATTGTTTTGTTTATTTATTTTATTTTCTTTTACTTATCTAAAACATACCCCCCTTTGTGACATTATAAGACAACTAGAATCTCGTGCTCCTCGTGGGATCGATCTTGACTACCCTATATTACTTGTTAATTAGGTAGTGAAATATTAATTAATTTGTTGTGGTTACGACACGCATACAAGAGTCAACAACCAATGTTTGTGTATCAACAATGGAAAATGGAATAAACAACCAATATTTGTGTATCAACAATAGAAATTGATCTTAGTGTAAGGAGTCAACAACAAATATTTGTGTATCAACAATAAAAATTGACCTTAGTTTAGGGAGTTAACAACCAATATTTGTGTATCAACAATGGAAAAATGGAATCAACAACCAATATTTGTGTGTCAACAATAGAAATAGATCTTAGTGTAAGGAATCAACAACAAATATTTGTGTATCAACAATAGAAAAATGGAATCAACAACCAATATTTGTGTATCAACAATAGAAATGGATCTTAGTGTAAGGAATCAACAACAAATATTTGTGTATCAACAATAGAAATTGACCTTAGTTTAGGGAGTCAACAACCAATGTTTGTGGATTAACAATAGAAAAATGGAATCAACAACCAAATTTGACAAATATTTTTGAATTTTTGATTTTTTGGATCAACTTCAGTTGTTGACACCTAATATTGACGGCGGCGGTGGTGTGTGGTAGCGGCGGTATGTGGCGGCGGCGGCGTGTGGAGGCGGTGGTGGTTGTATTTAGTAAGTGGTGGTGGTGGTGGAGTGGTGGCGGATTGGTGGTGGTGGTGGAGTGGTGGTGGTGGCGGTGCTGTCGGTGGTGGTGAAATGAAATAATAGAAAAATCTATTTTTTAATGGATAAGATTTTTAAATGGAAAATAATATTGTAAGTGAGGGTATTAAGGTAATCTATTTTTTAATGGATAAGGTATTTAAATGATAGGAGTATTTATATTGTTGTATAAGGGTATATGTATTGGGTGTCAAAATTAAGGGTATTTAATAAATTTACCCTTTGCGGTTTCCTCGTTAACAAAATTCTGGTGTCTGTGTTATTTCTATTCCGCATTATATTTTGTTATATAATTGAAATAATACAGGTTGTGCGTTGTTCAATCGATTAGAATATCCGACCTTATTGGTTGTTGATTTAAATCGATTGACACTTGGATATTGGTCTTTGGTACCATCCAAGTTATCTTTCTTTGATTAGGCTCGCGAATTATATTTGCTTGAGTAAATCAAATCGAGAGATTGAGATAATAACTCCTTGAGTATTTTCTATTGATTGAGTCTTGTTGATTCTATAGAAAACAACTCGGAGTTGTCCATACAGATTGCTAATCGAAATATTGGGTGAGATTATTAGACCCCCGCATTTTCAGGAGCAACTAGAGAAAGCTAAGTACTATATATGCAAAACAATAAAAAACAAGAAGAAAGAAGAGGCAAGGAATAAGAGAGAAGAGGAAGAAGTAGGTTTGCAGAACAATAACCAAGATGATGATATGGATCTGTTGTGGAATGAGTTTTTTCATGCAAACTCAGTATATGAGGCAGAAAATGAAGATAAAAAAAAGGGAAGTAAAGAGAAAGTAAAAGATGAAGAATACCCAGAAGAATTTTTGCAGTTGTTGCAGAAAAAGGAAAGGAGACAAGGTGTGTTGTTAATGAGAAAGATTAGGGCTAGAAGAGCATCAATTTATGCAGGAAGATATAAGGATTATACAGACCACCCTGAGGCTGAAATCAGTACAGAGGATGAGTATCAGGCGTACCTATCATGAACACCACATGAAAATAAGGTCATACTCAACATAGTGACTGATTCTGAAACTGATATGGGATCGGAGAGGGAAAGGTCGGATTACGACTCCGAGTGATGGATGGCAATAGGTAAGACTCTACCAATTCCAATTTTCTTATAGCTGGTGGATTTTTTGGGTTAAGTTGCTTTAATGGAAATGATGATACATATTTTAATTGCAAATGGTTACACAAGTTACTATTTTGAAGAAATAGGTATCATCAAAGTATAGAGAAAAATTGGAATAAGAGTGTCTAATGGGAAATTGTGGATTGTTGACGACTGAATCTTGATTTGTTTTTTGGATTTAGGATTTATTTTCATGTTTTTTGTAATGTTAATGACTGAATGGTGTTGGAGTTGCTTAATTAATGACTGTCTAATGAATTAATTTTCTTATTTAATGACTGTTTTCTTGTGTATGATTGAATGGTGTTGGAGTTGTTGGTTGCATTGTCAAACTCAATTTATGACCAAAGAACTGGATATATAGAAAGAACAAGTATTGTGTTGAAAACAAATGGCTACTTGTAAAAATCACGCCTAATTTTATGACACAAATTTGACATTGTATAGAAATCACAAAGGATTGCTGAAATTACATGGATTCTATAAGACTAGAGTCCATCAAGGGGAAGGGGTCTTCCTGTCTTTCATTTGAATTGCAGAAACTAGCTGTGATTCTCATTACAGCTACTTATGCACCAATTCACTAATGTTGACCTCCTGGAATTAGAATACCCGTCATGAAAACATCTTAATATTTACAACGGCATTGGTTGATAATATAAAACAGGATCTATCCATAAAATACAAAACGTGAATTTATCACTACAAATATGGGCTGATGGTACCATAATTTATGTATCTCTCTTTTTGCCCATTTATGTTCTGGTTTAATATGCTGGTATCAAACACCAGTTTCAAATCAATAATTCGTCCACAAAAAGAATCCCGATTAGTCACATAATCAACATTTTTTTTCCCGACTTCTCAAATCCCCATCAGTTACAAAATCTTTTTCATTTGTGTGCATTTTCAAGAATATCATCATTGATTTGTCTATCAATCACTTATACCATTTGCATCTCAAATTCTCACTTCTTTTTACAATTTTCTTTTCCCCTCTCGAATTTTATTATAATTGTTGAAGAATAAACCAAGATACTATGAAGAATAAACCAATATGGTTGAGTCAATAGGTACAATTGACATGAAGTGAATGGATCAACAAGAGTTGTTGATCCATGGTACGGTTTATAGAAGTTTATTTGGGTTGCAGGTATTACTGGTTTTAAGAGTTTATTTACGTGAGAATTGTCTAGAAGTTTCTTTGTTAGAGTTTGATTATGTTTGGAAAGTTATTTTTCTTGAGAGTCAAGTTTGTTACTCATATAAATAGGTTGTTGAGCCATGAGTCGAAATACATCAATCCATGAGTCGAAATACATCAATCAAGAGAAGTTTGTTTTAGTTTTATTTTGTATTCCTTTCATTAAGTCTTTGATATTAGATTTTCTACAACAATGAACACATAAAAGTATCCCTATAGATTCGCAAAATCTATAATCATAAATACAACTAGAATACAGAAATGCCTCCCTATATACCAAATTGACCACCATAAAATAAAATTCCCCTATAAATTAGTCGGGAATATGTTTAAAAGCATTAACACCATTAAATAAAATACCAACCATTATTACCCAAAATAAGACCAAGTCTGATTCTTCAGATTTCAAAAATAACTTTTAGTCCAGACAAGATACGATAAAAAAATCAAAGATGAGAAATAGTACTTTTAAAAATATATAGTATATATATATTGAACACCAAACTACATTACTCTAATCAAAACAAAAACAAAAACACTACACTAGGAATATGTTTGTGGCATGGTCATCGTCAGTACATGTTTCCGATTGTCCTCCAAAATTCCTCAACGAGACGGCGCTCCTCATGTGAGGAATAACTCTAACCTTTGCCCACCTTATCTCCACAACTTCTGTCAAAGTTCTGGTGAGTTCATTATAACGCGCTATATATCGGTTGTTTTGCAATAGGACGTCGTTGTTCTTTCCCAAGGCTATAAGCTTATAAGGCGGCCACCATAGATTCGAAGGCTCTTCCAAGACAATGCTCCTCTTAAGTTCCCAATTCCTTTCTACACCGGGTGCCCGTGCATGAATAGTATTATCCGAAATGGGTGCCCAAAAATCAATCCGGAGATCATAAATATCGTGAATGTTATAAAATAAAAGGCGAACTCCAAACAAGACCATTCCAAGTTTTGGAGTACTGAAACCACCATTCTCATAAATATGATGCGGGGGTGGAGAATGTGACTGGAATGTCTCATTGTCCAAATTAAAAGATACTATCTGAATATTGTCATAAAAATAATGATTTATCCAAAAAATACAACCATGTGCGTACACACCAGAATCCCAAAAAGTAAAAGGAAAATATCCAATGTTCCTCCATCCCATGTTGTCTCCTAGAGTGTGTACGTCCACTTTATCGTCCACTTGAATTCGAACTACTTTGTATTCACCAGTATGTTGACAATAGCCGAACCCCCTACGACGAATCATGGATCCCAACTAATTTGTGGCGTTGGTGTTGGATCGCATATTTGTGGCAGATGGAGGTGCTCACCCGTTGTTGGATTCATAATATAGATAGGATCTTGTATGTCGTGGTGTGATACATAAAAACATACCAGACCATTACAAGATCCAACGATTGGGTGTGACATGTTTTCATTATAGGATCAGATAATATTCCAGGTACCATTGTTTCCAAATAAAATCTGATAGAAATCTCCCATCATCGTGTAGTAATCTTCATCCTCAATTTGTTCTCTGTAGAAGAGTTGCGTAACTTTTTCTTCTGTTACTTTTTGAGTGAAACCGAAAAGGTGTCCAATTCTTTTGTCTGCAAGGACAAAATTCCACTCTTTGCATACACATTTGCTTGCCAAAATACCTTATGTACTTTGGAGGAGGTGTAGTATCTCGAGAGTTAAATCCGGAAACATTTCCATTACTATTACTGGTGAAATATTATTATTTTTTTTAATGTAGAAGTATTTAGGATTTCGTTTTTCGTTTTTATTGAATGCTTATATAGACATCCAATGGATGCAATATGTGTCCCCACACAACACACCTGTTGGAATTTTCACGTTTTTTGGTGTTTCAAAATCTACTCGGTTAATGTGAAGCGTAATACGAAGGGGTGCGAACCATTACACCGTTTGGCCAATGGTCGCATCCTTAATCAGCATGCCTTATTTAAAAATCCATTATCCAAACAAGAAACGGATATTTTCACGTGTTTGTGTGAGATTTATTCCAGTTTATCAACATTCTATTTATGTGTCCATTGCAAATTTAAAAATTAGGGTTATGACCATAGTATATTAAATTTTGAAGAAAAAAAATGATCCCAATATATATTGCTATTGCCAATCATATATAGTTGTAATTTATGGTGTTGACCAATATACGAAAGCCAAAAGAGAATTTGGGCATGGTTATAGCGCTTGGCTGGACGGAATTATTGCGCATGACTTTGAGTAGGTGTGAATTACCGAGGGAATTACACCAAAATAGAAAAAATTTCAGAGAAGATTAGGCATGGAAAATCATGGAGAGAGATACTTCAGATACCTACAGATTTCGCAAGAGTGTATCCAAGGCATGCACATTAGCGAAGAGTACATGATTATGATCTACTGTAAGATAAAGCATATACTCCATGTACTCGGCTCCGGATCGCTATTACGATTTCCCTATGTTCCCCTATTCCGCCCAATCTCAAACAACCACGTGTTCATTTCATAATTACCACAGTTTACAAATTTAAACGACATATACTTGACTAATTTTTTTTTTTTTTTTTTGAAACTAAAAGAGATGTATTGAAAGTTTAACGAGTTACATGATGAGCTTCCTCCTCTAGTTGAACAGAGATTATACTAGGGGATTCAATAACCAGACATGGTTAATCCTATTAACTCTTGCTAACTTAGACAATACATCAACTATTTTATTTTTTTCCTTTGGCACATAAACACACTTCCAGGAGATAAAGAACTGAAGCAAAAAATTTATATCTTTAAGAAAATTATGAATTCTCCAGTCACAATCATAGTGATCATTATTAACTGCTTCAACTACTATCTGTGCATCCAATTCAAACCGTACTTTCTCCAAATTCATCTCTTTTGCCCATAGTATCGCCTCCCACAATCCCCTACACTCCGCATGCTCTGGACTTGAAACTGCAGCTAGATAGAGACATTTTGATCCTCTGTGGGTACCTGCAAAATCTCGAGTAATTAGACCAACTCCACCCTTATTATTTAAAAAAGAACCATTAGAATTAATAGTAAGGTATCCTCTAGGAGGAGGTAACCAATGCACATTAGTTCTAATTTGTCTAGCTGTGTTAACTGATTGTTTGTTAGACAAATCAGTAAACTCAGAGATGTATTTTCTACATCTTTGTATAATTATTTCTGGGGTAGTAGAAGACCCTTCGAAGACTTTATCACATCTCTGCATCCAAATGCACCAAGTTGTAATAGCTATTCTGAAAATAACTCCTTCATCCATGTTACCATCACGCATGCTTAGCAAGTGAGAGCATATCCACTCTTTGAGAACCGTGTTAGGTTGGATGAGCATACCCATTACTGCAAACCAAACCAATTTTACTAGGGAGCATTCCAGTATACAATGAGAAGAAGTTTCGTAATCTTGATTGCAGAACGGACAAGTGAGATCCTCATCTTGAATGGCATGTAACAGTTTATCTTTTGTTGGGAGCACATCTCTGACACATTTCTAGAGGAACTGGTTTATTCTTGGAAGAAGAGGTAACTTCCATAGCTTTTTATAAATTGTTTTCGTGTCTGCATTCACAGCTTGAGTAGCTATTTTCTCTTCAAACATTTTCCTATATGCTGACTTGACTGAGAAAGAACCATTTTTCTCCAGGGTCCAAACCATCTTATCTTCATAGTGTGTATAAATAGGAGTATTGAGAATTAAGCTAGAAATTTGATCTTCAAATAGAGAGAAAATTAGTTCAGTATTCCAGGAGGTTGAATCTGACCCAAAAAGTTGATGGACAAGCTTGTATTGGGAATGACTATTGCAATCACTTCTGGGAATTGGTGGATCTTGTAGACCATGAATCCACTTATTGTGTTTCCAAATTAGAATAGAATGCCCATTACCCAAAGACCAGAAACTATACTTATAGATGAAATCCACTTCAGAACTAATGCTAGTCCAAGACCAAGTAGAATTGCCATTCTTATTTCTGTCTAGAATCTGACCATCAGGATAATACTTTGCTTTTAAAGATTTTGCACAAATTGAAGTTTGATATGTGCATATTCTCCAGGAAGACTTGGCTAAGAGTGCTCTATTAAAATGATGAAGGTCCCTAAATCCCAGACCTCCTTCTTCTTTGGGAGTATTCACACTTTTCCAAGTAATGAGCTATCTGCCTCTATTAGATTTCTTCTTTCTCCAGAACTTTTTGTAGTTGCAGGAATTCCCACACTACACCCAACTCAAGAATTTATCAATATTTATGACATAATTTGAAGATTAAGGACCTACTTTATTAATATGATCTTAAAAGAATTACAATGATCAAGAACACAAGACACTTAATAAGATTTTCTCTCTCCTAAAAACTTTCTTAGCACTTAAAAATTCATCATCCTCTCTGGAACTATTCATTTCCTTTATATAGGCATTTACATAATGGATTACAGCTCATTTACAATTAAGATTCCCTTTAATTTCAGATCTGAGTTCTTGCGATAAATCGCAGTTAGCACCGCCTTAATCATTCGCAGGTTTTATTGGTTCGTCGCAGAAATGTCAAACTTTACTCATGTTCCTGTCGTTTTCATCTGATATGTCATTCCTTACGTCACTTTGAGATGTGTCGCAGAATATCATTGATGTTTCGCAGAATATCATTGGTGTATCGCAGAACTGTTGTTTATTTCGCAGGAATATTGTTGTGACAATATTCTGATCCTACATCTTGCCTCTTCTCATATCTTTTCTGCGAAGAAGATAAAGATCATGAGAATTTAAATCTCTTGATTTGCCGTAACTCCTTATCTTTTCGCGCTTCCTTCACTTTAACACGTCTCTGCATCCACATCGCTAGATATTCTACGTGTGTTTCTTCTCTCATTTATTCCTTGACACATCTCTTTTCAACCGTTGAATTCTGACCATTCACGTCTTTTCTTCATTGAATGCATTGATGTTCTCGAGAATCTTTTTCTCTTATAAATATCCTCTTCGCTACTCTCTCCTCTTCTTTTTACTTTTTCTCTGCAACTCTACTGTTCTTCATCTTCTTCCGCAAATTCCGGATCTATTACTGTTTCAATTTCGTTTCTTTATTCTTCTTCATCTTAATCATCATTCCCATACTAAAAAATGGCTCCTGCTAAAAAATTAGGTCAACCCACTTTCCAAAAACACCAACAGAAGCTCAAAACTTTAGGTTTCACACTTTCTGAGATCCCTGGTCAAACTTCAGATTCTGATCTCTCCATTGATCTAGTTTCAGGATTTCCTTCTTCCAATGGGAAAATCCTTATTTCGCTAGGTCAACTAGAAGCTGGCCTTCCTATCCCTCTTTATAACCCAGATCTCCCTCTTTTCTATGAGATTATTTCTCACGCTAAATTTTCACGAGCAATCTTCCAATTAAGTGGAGATTGTATTCGTCTCATTCTCGAATATGCCTTTCGTGGAGCTGGTAAAGGGTCTCGCTATCCTGAATCTGCGAAACATCCTGATTTTAAAGATATCCCAATTATTCCAGCGAAATATACCGTGGAGAATTTCTTTGCGAATTATCAAGTGATTCCCATGAAGAAAGATAGCACGTGTTGGGCTGTTCGTTTGAATAGGAATAAAAAGGTTGCGAAGGATAAACTTCTTATGCAAGATATAGATTATCATTCAAGTAAAAACCAAGGTCCACGCTTCTCAAAAGATGATAAGTGGTGTAGATTTCCTCTCCTCCTTGAAGGTTCATATATTTCTGGCGCTCTCGATCTTCCTGCGAATCCTGCGAATCTTGCAGCGTATTGTCCTTGGGTTTTTAACTGGCCTGAAAGGAATTCTGAGGTATATTTCGCAGAATTTATCATTATTCGCAAATTTGGATAAATGTATCATTCTTATTGATTATATTGATATATCTTTTATCAGATTGAAATAATGAAGCTTAACTATGTCAATACTGGGAATCCCAATCTCCTTCAAATTTTGAAAACCTTCACAGATGAAGTAAGAAACAATCTTCTATAACCTTTAACAATATATTGTTGCCCCTATTTCTTATCTTTATATGTGATTGTTTTCAAGGAAATACCATTTGTCGTGGTGGTTGAAGCCAAAGATAAAGGCAAAAGAGTAAAAACTCCAAATGAAAGTTCTGGTGCTTCTCCTCGCCGCAATAAAAATCAAACCACTGACGGTCCTCCAAAGAAGATAAGAAAAACTCAACCACTTCCTTCTGATAATTCTCAACTCAAAGAGACTTCTACTATCGCTGAAAAAGATAATGAAATCGAAAAAAATAGTGGAATTAATAATGATGCCTCTGTGGGCACTTCAATGCATATCTCCTCCGCAAGAATTAGGTCTGCGATGGGTCTTTCTCAACCTGAGACTCCAATGGATCAATTGTCAAATATTTTTAGAAATCCCTTACAAGGTATTGGAGATGATGATATTACTCGTACTTGCGACTATCTCTCAAAGATCTGCGACGCTTCAATCTTGACTAATAATAAAGATCTTAAAGGAGTCTCAAGATTTATTAACCCAGGTTTTCTTCATGCGTTAGCTTCGTTGGTATGCCCCTTTCCTTCATTTTTCTTGTAGTAAACTTTAAATTTGTCATGAGTATCAAAAATATTTTACTTATCTTACTTATTTTCTTTTTTCTGTCACAGACTGCCAGAGCTTCTTTTTATGTTGCTTCATAATTAGAAAATAGATTATCATCATCACAGAAAAGGCTTACTGATTCACAATCTGAATCTGTGAAACTTCTCGAGAAAAATAAGCAATACGAAGCTGAAATCTCCATTCTTCGCGAAAAATGTAAACAGTTGGAAGTAGCTGGAAATACTGAGCTTCTTAATAAAAACAAATCGCTTGAAGTAGAAATTCAAGTTCTTCAACAAAAATTAGTTGATAAGGAGAAATTCTGCAAACAAGTTATTGGTATAAGTCTCCCCCCCCTTTTTTTTTGAGCTTATTTGGGCAACCATTTTGCAGATGCCTATAATCTTACTGATGAAGCCATCATTCTTAATTCTTTTGATGAACCCATAGATGAAACCACTCTTTTTGAGCGTCTTAATGACGCTTTAAATAATTATTCAGATGAAAAAAATTAATACTTTGTCCATTGATGAGCTTAAATATCATATCTCCCTTATGAGAATGGATTATAGATCTGTCTTGAGTACATACAATAGTTTAAAGACTTTCAGATATGAATTTAGAGAAAAAATCAAAGTCTTAAAAGCCAAGAAGAGTGAACTTGAGAAGGATAAAGAACACATTACTCTTCAAGGCGCTGAAGCTCTATCAAAATTTCACAATACCCTTATTGATACTGAACTTGAGAGAGATAGACTTAAGGATGAAAACATTAAACTTCTTAAAATAGAAAAAAAAATCCGTTCCCATCTTCTCATTCAAAGTGATGATGAATTCACATGGGATGCGACAATTCTCGATAATGCTAGGAAAAACTTAGCGATAGATGTCAGTCTTCATACCGAGCAAGCAACATTGATACAAGAAATGATCCATGAAAGAGAAGGTTATTTATTGTTCCTCTAATATCTTTGTATTTCTTGTAGATTCCCAACCAATTTCTAATTTATTGTTGTATCATCATGAGAATCAAGGAAGATATTCCAAAAGGGTAGCAGAACTTGAAGAAGAAAAAAGTGGTCTTGCGAAAAATCTTGCTTCCCGAAATGAAAAAATCTCAAGACTGCGAGAGAAAATAAAGATATCCAACTCAAACTTGCGTAATAATCTTCTCACCATTCGCAATAATGTTATTGAGAAAGTTTGCAAAGATAACGATCTTCCTCTTAGTCTGTATCCTTGTATTATGGATAATATCCCAGCCAGTTCTCAAGTACCAATTATTTCTAATAGTGATGCTGATACAAATGAAAATGAAAGCGAAGATGAGGAAGGAGCTAATGATGAAGATAGTGAAGACGAAGATGAAGATAATGATGGAGATAAATAGCTCTGTTTTTTCTTTTTGATTTTCTCCTGTATTTTTCTCTTTCTTTCTTGCGATAATTATCTGCGACAACTTGTAATATTCTGCGAATTATCTGCAGCTCCTGATATCTTTCAATATATAAATTCTTTTTTGCTTCTATCTATTTGTTATTTATATGAATTTATCATATAATGATGAATAACAATATTTACCATTTGATGCATCATTCCCATACTTGGCCCTTGTTATTAATCTGCAATATGATAAATGAATTATCGCAAATAATGCTGCAAAAAATCTGTTATATGCTTCGCAGATATAACCTCTCTTGTGGTCTTATTTTGCCTTCCTAGTTAAAGGTCTTATTATGCCACTTTTATGTGACAAGATCGCAGGACATTCTTACTTTTATATGTAATAATCCATTGATCTTGTCTTATCATTTATTGATCTATGCGACAATATGATAAGTCTAAGCCATCTTGTGAGATTAATCTCTCTTTGCTTTTTAAGACTTATGATATTGGCGTCTTTGCGATGAAATCGCATGACGTTTTTGCGATTTATATCCTCTTATCATTGATTTCATTTATCTTGTCTTTTGTTTTCATCGCAAAAACCCATTGATCTCATCTTAATATTTATCTTTAGGCTTTTTGGCCTGTCATGCGGAAATATGACGGGCCTAAATATTCTTGCGAATATAAAGTCCCATGACATTGTTGTCTGTGTCATGCGACAATATGACATGCCTAAATACTCTTGCGAATATAAAGTCCCATGACATTGCCGTCTTTTTTGATACACAGCTCCCTAATGGAGGGTATCGCCCTTATCTCTCCCTCTGGTTGCCCCTTCAAGGAGACGTACTTCTGCCATACAAGACTAGATTCTCCCATCCGGTTCTAGAAACAACCAGTTGTTTTCGTAGCCTCTTATCCTTTATGCTTATATGGCTTATAGTTACGAGACTACACCCTAGTGGGGTTTTCTTTGGGCCGAACACATCGTAAGTCAAGACTTGCCATGGATGTCCAGGGTAGGTTCATCCGTACCGGGCACCCACAGCTCAATCGTGTACCTCGGCGCCTTGATCATACTTTGCATTCCTTAGGAGAAACTCTCGGGCGCCCAACCAGGGTATAACCTTATATAGTTGGGAATCCAAGTTATCTCTCCCGGATGGATTTTCTATAATACCAAATCTCCATGACTAGGTTCCAGCAACAGTATAGCCTTTCCCATAGTCATGCAAAGAGATACCCCCCTTATGACTCACTTTAAGGACATTGCCTCTTACGGAATAAAATCCGCGAACTAAGGTGTACGCCATAAAAGTTCGTCCCGTTCTTATATGTTTTTAGGCGATTTGCGCCCATCTTATGCATTTGCATTAAAAATTCTTATATGATTTGAAATCATCATCTTTTTCTTTCAATAGAAAAATTCTTATTTTTGAGCAAAGTTTTTCTTTTAATATTCTGTTTGCATATTTCTTGTTATTTTTGTTCTTCAACTGTTCGCAGCATGACATTGCTGCACTTCTTTTCTTCTGTGTCGAATGATTATTCGCAATACTTTGTTATTTGTTTACTTTCTTGCGAGAAATGAAGATTTCAATTTTTTTTATTTTTTTTCAGCACCTTGCACTTGTTTATTTTCCTGGTTTTTCCCATCTTTTGCGCGATTAATCACCATTGATTCTTTTGGCACAAACTATTCTTGTAATATATCCTTTCCCCGCAACTCGATACTGTCCACCATTAATTTCTCTGCTCTCTGAGTTTGCTTCCTGTTATGTTTCCAATTTTGATTTCTAGCGTTTCTTTCTTCGCAAGTATTAATGTCAACTTCATAACAATTTTTCCCTTCAAACCAATCACCTTTAATTATCCCAATACCATGAGGATGCGGAAACTTTATGCATTGATGATATATGGATGATATGCCCAAGATTCCATGGAGCCATGGTCTTCCAATTAAGGCATTATAAGGAGATTCTATATCCACTACACAGAACTTAATTTTTGAAGATATCTTGTTCAATGGGATTTCCATAGTGATTTCTCCTTTTGGCTTATTCGCAGTGTCATTAAAACCATAGATCTTGTAAGTGGAGGGGATTAATTCATCATCTCTTTCACCCATTGTACGGTAGGTATGATAAAATAAGATGTCTACCGAGCTGCCAGTATCAATTAAAACCTTATCTATTGCCCAAGAATCACTTGCTGCGTCACCATCATCTTCTTCTTCCTATCTGTACTTTGGATTTATCTCTAACTTTACCACCAACGGGTTATCATGCATCTTCCCTGGCTCTGGTATCTCTTGTGCAGTAAAAGAAATAACTTGCTTCTGCCATTCTTCTAACGGAGAAATTTTCGCAATATTCATCACCTCTCTTCCCTATATATCCCTCGCAAATACTCTACTTAGCACATTATCATGGAAATCTTCTATTGTTTTTTGCGAATGTACAATTGAATTGCAAAATAGATTTTTTGCTGTAGATCCTACTTCAATGACAAATGTTTCTGCGTCTTTCGCAACATTGACTCTGTGAATTTCTGGTGCTTGCGTCAATTGTTGAGTTTGTGGATATCTCGCTAGAAAATGATTTAATTTCCCATGTACAATCATTCGCAGAATAATTCTTTTTACATTTCTAAAATTATTCACAGAATGGCCATGCAAATGATGAAAAGGACAGAACTCTTGATTTTGGTTGTTAGGATGTGGTTCTTTCCCCATGTTCCAGGGTGAGGGTATATACTCCATAAAAATAATCGCTTCCCAAATCTTGTCTATACTGGTATTTAGAGGTGGCAATTTGACATCTTCCCATATAATCTTTTGACCTCTTTGCTCTCTTGAATAATTCTGCCTCTGTCCACCATAAGTCTCCTGCGGTTGATCAAACCTTGGGACCTTATTATTTTTATTGCGATTATAGAAATTTCTTTCCTTTTCTAATTCCTCCTGATCTCTACTCCCCATTGCTACTATCTTACGTTGATTATCAATCTCCATTTCTCTCGCTGATTTTGGGAGGTACTTGCTACTGTGTTAATCATCCTTGGTAATAAACTTCCATTTGCTGCAGCTGAATTTGTGCCTACAAGAATTGGATATGACTCCATCTCATTTTGTTTTTCCTCCAAAGCGATATACTCTTCTTGCAATTCTCGCAGTTCTGTCATAGTGATTGTGTTTTTAACTCTGAATACCTGGATGTATAATAGATTTTTCGCAAACATAGCATTTATGAAGGACAAAATGAGATATCTTTCATCTACTCTTCGAGCCATTTCACTACACATTGTCCTCCATCTTATCGTTAAGTGCTTTAAACTCTCGCCAACTCTCTGCTTCAATCCAAACACATCTTCAATTCCAGGTCGTGTAGAGTTATTACTTATGTATGCTCCTAAGAAGGTAGTTTTCAAGTGCATGACGAAGTTATTGTATTCTTGGGGAGACTTTCAAACCACTTAAATGCTTCGCCAGTTAAACTTGACGTAAAGTATTTGCACAGAATGACATCATGGTTCTCCCATTGTAGCATGCATCGAATATAGGCTTTGATATGTTGGACGGCACATGTAGTCCCATCAAAAATACTGGTCAACACCGGTAAATTGCATTTTGGAGGTATCCTTCCTAATTGTACCTCTTGAGTAAATGGAGTTTTCGCAGCTTCTTCGATTTCCTCATCAAGTTGTCTTCTTCCTCCTTCTCTTCTGTTACTTATCATTCCTCTCATTTCTGCTAATTCCCGCAAGATTTGTTCATTCCTATCAGAATTTTTCTCCATTGGCCTTTTCAACGCAGCCTCTCTTCGTCTGCGTTCATGCTTTTCTTGTCTTGCGATATTTCGCGCTTCTTCTCCAACATCTTGATTTTTCCTTCTTCTACGATTTTCTTCTTCTTGAACTTGCAAGTTAATTTGTCTTTCATTCTCTTCTCTGCGAATTTCCTCATCCCTTACTGTTTCTCTTCGTTGCCTTTCTATGTCTCTGCGAATTCTCTCATATTCCTCATTGAGATTACCATTATTACGATTTTGTGCACGTCGTATTTCTCGATTATCATGATTATTCTGACGCAATGCTGCTTGAATTTCTTGTTCTTCTACTTCCGCTCGTAATCTCTCTCTCTCTCTCTCTCCCGCTAAATGTACTTGCTTAATATAATGCCTCTCAATATCATCTTCAATTATTTTGCGATTTCTTCGAATCTCATCATCACGTAACATTCTCCTTCTCTCTTCTTGATTTTCTCCCTCATCTTGATTATGTCTAATGTCCAAAGTTTCACCGCGTGGAATATAACGATCATTTATCAAATTCTCGCCAATATTTTGTATAGGGTGATTTTGTCTTGTTTCTTCTCTATATGATCTTGAACTTGATGTCATGCTGCTTCTTGATCTTCTGTTTTGCAACCTCAAATTTTCCATTCTTAATTCATGATTTTGCCTTGTAAGATTTGCACGTTCTTCTGCCTCTAATCTTCTTTCTTCCTGTATCCTTTGTCTCAAATCATCTACTACTTCATGATTACTCCTCCATCCACTTCTTGATTTCTTTCCACTCCTTGATTTTCTGCCTCTTCTATCGAATCCGACCTCCAAGTATGCACACTTACTCTATCATAATCCACATCTCTATCTTGTGCTTGTGTTTGTTGATTCGGTGGTTGAATTGAATTTTCTGCTCCATTTCTCATTCTACTTCTTCCTGATCTGATCCTTAAAGATCCTTCCAATTCACCTGTTCCTTCTCCTGCAATTCTTTTACTTCTTCTCACTGTTGTTGGTGGTTCTGATGTATTTCTTCTTCTCCTAGCCATTTCTTCAATTCTAATAATTTTTTCAAATCTTCAGATTGCAATTTGAAATTTCTCAAATTGATTCTCCCTGTTTCTGGACGCCAAAATGTAGTTGCAGGAATTCCCACACTACACCCAACTCAAGAATTTATCATTATTTATGACACAATTTGAAGATTAAGGACCTACTTTATTAATATGATCTTAAAAGAATTACAATGATCAAGAACACAAGACACTTAATAAGATTTTCTCTCTCCTAAAAACTTTCTTAGCATTCAAAAATTCATCATCCTCTCTGGAACTATTCATTTCCTTTATATAGGCATTTACATAATGGATTACAGCTAATGACAGCTCATTTACAGTTAAGATTCCCTTTAATTTAGGATCTGATTTCTTGCGATAAATCGCAGTTAGCACCGCCTTAATCATTCGCAGGTTTTATTGGTTCGTCGCAGAAATGTCAAACTTTACTCATGTTCCTGTCGATTTCATCTGATATGTCATTCCTTACGTCACTTTGAGATGTGTCGCAGAATATCATTGATGTTTCGCAGAATATCATTGGTGTATCGCAGAACTGTTGTTTATTTCGCAGGAATATTGTTGTGATAATATTCTGAGCCTACACTTTTGTTGAGTAGAGTTTAGTTGCTTGATAGTTGAATCAGGGAGCTTGAAACTTAACATATGATGCACAAGAATTGCATTAGTAACATTTCTGACCATAACTGACCTAGCTGCTTCAGATATATTAGTGGCTCTCCATCTTGTGAGTCTAGCTTCCATTTTAGTGTTAAGAATAGAAAAAGGGATTTTCTTATTCCTACCAATAAAAAAGGGGAGTCCTAAGTATTTTTCTTCATTAAGAGCTAACTGTTTTACCTAAAGAATGTTACTAATAGTTTGACAAGAAGTGGGACTCATATTCTTACTGAAATAGACTGCAGACTTGTTGAAGTTTATAAGATGTCCATAGCAAGAACTGAATTCCTCAATAACTTGTAGAAGCTTTCTTGTTTGATCTAGATTAGCCTTACAAAAAAGAAGACAATCATCTGCAAACAAAAGGTGGTTAATCTTTGGGGCAGACCTTGAGATTTTCATACCTGTAAGATGTTTGGTAGCTTCATAATGATTTAAGTTCCTTGAAAATGCTTCCATTGCTAGAATGAAAAGATAAGGAGATAGGGGATCTCCTTGTCTTATGCCTCAGGTAGGTTTAAAGGGGTAATAAGGAGAGCCATTAATCATGATTTCTATCTGGGTAGTAGAGATGCACTGAAGGATAAATTGACAGAATTTATCAGAGAAGCCAAACTTCTTAAGAACTTCAATCAAGAAAAACCATTCTAACCAGTCAAAAGCTTTTGAAATGTCCATCTTTAAGGCTAAATGCCAGTTCTAGCTTTCTTCTTCTTCATAGCTTGACCTAATTCTTGAACCAAGCAAATGTTCTCAGAAATTAATCTGCCAGGGACATAAGCTGACTGCATTGGAGAAATGATGTTCACCATATGCTTTTTGAGTCTTAGAGCAATGATTTTAGATATCAGCTTGTACACTGTGTTACATAAAGCAATAGGTCTAAAATCTTCTGGTTTCTGGGGGGAGTTAATTTTAGGAATTAAAGTAACTCTAGAAAAATTCAGCTTCTTCAAGAGAAAACCAGAATGAAAAAAACCCTGAACCACCTTACAAACATCTTCTTTAACCACTGCCCATTGAGATTGATAAAACCCAGGAGGGAAACCATCTGGACCTGGGGAGGTCCAAGGTTCCATAGACATGAGAGCATTATGAATTTATTTTTCATTTGGGATAGCCACTAACTCATCATTATCATGTTGAGAGATACATGAAGGAATATGTTGAAGAAAATGATAACAATCTGCCTGGCTTCCTGAAGTACTTATAGACTTGAAATGATTGAGTAGCAGTTCTTCAATAGATGATTTATCCTGGCACCATGAGCCATCTGGAGCTTGAAGGGAATCAATTCTATACTTGACTAATTTGAATGGATTTTCAAAGAGAAAAAAAAAAGAAAGAAGATATTTGATTTACCTAAATCTTTTACTTACCACTAGCATATACCCTAATATCACCATCTTCGATACAACCCACTAATCAGTTGCGTTAGATTTTGTCCACGGATCCTCGAGAGAATCCATGGAAGTGAAATTGCAGATGAAGTTCATTTTTTAAGCATAAAAATTCTTGAGTTATCAATATACATACATATAAGAGGATTCACTAAAAACCTTGACTCAATTGTTAACCGTACAATTCGATCCTTTATGTTTATTGGTGTATGAAAAGAAAATTAATATCAGGCTGCAAGATAGCGTGGTTGACTATAGTCACTATTATTTACTCTTACTCTAGAATTTTTGTTTTGAAATTAGAGCATGTACTTCCAATTACACGTTGTTCGCTGTTTACATTCATCCCTGGCACTTCCTATTACACCGGCAACATAGTTGAGGTGATGATTTGATTTATGAGCACATGGTCCTTGAATCCAACTTTGTGGTGGTTTAACCAGACTTTACTATTCTAATTTTAGTGGTAGATTCATATAGCAGTAACCGAGGAGTCCATTGCAAAACTTATTTATCTAATGTGATTAGACTGCAGAGCATCGCATGTATATTCACACCCTTAAAATTGACTGACAGTTTTTTCATCTTAAACATATTACAGCAGTAAGCTTGTGAATTGTGATAAGCTAGCATAGATTAAGAGGCTGATATAATGAGCATCTCAGTAAAGCTTTTACTAGGGTAAAGACTCGTGAGTATATAGGAGTATTCTATGGACGGAAGAGATTATTAAGGGAGGGATACTTCTTTCCTTTTTTTCTCTCTTTGAAAATCCGCTCAAATTAGTCAAGTAGATGATGTTTAAATTTGTTAACTGTGGTAGTTATATAATATGGACACATGGCTGTTTAAGATTGGGTGGAACAGAGGAATAGAGGGAAATCGCAATAGAGGATCCGGAGCCCATGTACTCAATCAACATGGTTGTGTTTATGCAATTTTTTCGTGCCATTTTTCCGTATTTAGATAAATCATACTATATACTAAAATCAATGTGGTGTTGTACGCGTATATGAGAATATATTTATCAATATGGAAATTGTTATATTTTGTTTATTTGAGAGTGATATGCGGAATACAACTAAATTAGGTAATTGGAGGTAAACCTATTTTTTTTTTGGGTTTTTCTAATATATATATATATATATATATACTAGGTATCACCCCGGCCTACGGCCGGGGCTCAACCTATGCTAAGAGTAGAGTTAGTTTGGAACTTAGGCATTGCTAAAAATTCTTAGGAATGTATTTCTGATTGGATTCTAATATGGAATCCGACTTAACCTCTACCAACTGTTAGCTTAATCATCTCTGTATGAGAAATGATAAAATCAGGGAATTATCCCCACTTTCTTCATTATAAACATTATGCCATGACTTTTCTTTAAAAAGGTAACTGTTACCGTAATTAGGGTTATCTTGGGTTATCTTTAGTTGGGTATAAGAGTGGAGTTAGTCAGGTGGCCTAAGTCCCACTATCTAAAAATATAGGGCATTAAAAAAAAAAGTATTAGTTGTGTGCATTTAAATTTGAGTTCCATTGTACTTAAACATTTACTGTATCACAGAAACACGAAACATATGCAGTAACAATAGCGAGTCACAGTACATCCAAATCTTTGAGAATTTTCAGACCTCATCAGTTGGTGTGAAGTTTTGCCAACTGATAATGTGGTGCTTCTCTGCAATAAATAAATTATATATGTAATAAGCATCTGCTGATTAGTATTTTTCATTAGACATAGACAATGGAAAGACGACATCCCTCCCTTCGGCTAAAACTTGCCGAAGCTTCAGACATAGGACAGTATACCTACCACTTTCCAGGCTATTTGCATGATCTTCATAAAAAGTTATGTTATCCCTCGTGGAAACAATAATCAGACCGTCCTCGTGAAATCTTTGGCTAGAGGTGATCAGAGGCGTGAATGTATCGGGCATAATCTCTTCCGTCAAAAGTCTAATAAAACTAACGCGCATAAACATTACTGTCATTACATTTTGAGAGAAAAAAAAATCGGTACATGTTGTCCGTCCAAGACCAATTTTCAAATGTCGGATTTGTCTCAAGTGAAGGGAAGAGGTTAGGCGATTGTTGCGAATCCTTCCTGTGAAACGCATTGTGGTTATATAGACGTCCAAAACTAAGTTTACACAAACCGAGTCTACATATATGCTACAATTAAGGGAAATATAGTTCGGCATCTATTCTGTTGTTTGATGCGTAAAAATAGGTAGGAAATCTGTTTTAGTGAAGTTATGTTAGTTAAGTTAGGATATAAGCTAGTAGGCCAGACAGTTTGAAACTGGTTAAGTTATGAATCTAGTTAGTCGGGGGTTATTAACAAAGGGCAAGGTGTTGGGCCAAGACATAATCTAATCCGTTGGAAGAAATCCGTCTAATCTCATCCATTCTTTGGCATATCATAAGCCACCAGACAATCACATCCGTCCTTTGACTCAAACGACCAATCTCATCCGTCCTTTGACTTATCATAAGACAAAGGCAACGTTTTTTAAACTATTGATTGATTAATTAAAGAGGTCGTACAAACCATACTAGCATAAAAGATAGATTGATATATTAGACGAAGAAAATGAGTTCCAATAAGAACAATACTGAGAGCATTAAAACAATTCCAAGGATAGTAATGGCTGTTCCTAGAAAGCTAAGGATCACCATAACTATTGATGGTGTGTGTAAGGTTCCTGGCATGCCCTTGTTAGCTGAAGTTCAAGCTCATGTTGACAATCTTACTCTTCCTGCTTCTGCTTCTGTTGAAATGGATAGCGTCCATGCTCCCATTCCTTTGAATGAGCCTGTTGGTGAAACTGTGTCTGGCACACCAAAAATACCCAAGGAAACACCTCTAAAACAAAAGGTACTTGAAGTTCTAGCACATCCTGCTAACCCTGCAACACGAGTACCAGATGCGATGGTTTTAGTTGAGCAGATTATTGTAGATGGGGAAAACGATTCGCTGGTTTTTATGGAATTGAAGAGTCGACCGTGTGGAGACTCCTTGAACCGATTGAAATGTTGAACCTCACATAGATGCACTTCAAGAAAGGATTTCTTTAAGTTCGAGAGATCAATCTGTAAGACTCCGGCCTAAACCAAGAACAATGGCCGTTCCAGAGTCAATTCGGTCACAATAGAGGATGGGTTGATCTGTAGGAGAGAAGATGACAAATGTGTGAGATCAATGGTGATCTGAGATTGTAGGTGTGTTGTGAATTCAGCGTAAGAATGCTCTGAATGATTGAATTTTGCTCAATTAAGAGTGATTTATCTGAGTTCGTGTAGACGAAAGGTTATCTGTATGAACTTTGATGAGAAATTGCTAGACGAATGTTCGAGTGTTCGAATCTTGTCCTTTCAATCAGGATTTAGAGATATTTTATAATGCCGGATTTGAAAACACCATGATCCCATGAAGTGTGACAGTTGCTGGAATCAGAGAGTGGGGAAGTGAGAAATCGTGTTAAACCAATTACTCATCGTGCGGGGACTTGGTTAATTTTCCACCCACTACTTTGCTGACTCTTCCAACTGATTGCACGACTTGATCACATACTCATCGTGGGTGAATACACGTGCCGTAGACCGCCGACCAAAACCCTAGTTAATATCCCCCCATGTGACACGATTGAAATCTCGTGATTGTGGAGTCAGTTGCTGACTTTATGGGACGATGAGTCCATGTAGTGCTGAGTTGAACATGATTAGAAAATATTCTGAAACTCATGAATTTAACTTTTCTACTGAGACGAGGTATCATTATAACCTAAGATGAGCAAACTGTGTTGCTCAACTGTTGAATATTGATAGAAGAACCAATATTCTTTGATCTGAGCAAATATTGCTAGTCTGAGCGAATATTGCTAATTTGAATAAACATTGCCGGTTTGAGCGAATATTGCTAATCTTTGGTAGCAAGACTAAACAAAATATTAATTTAAGTTACTAACTGCTGGGTCAAGCAAAATAAATAAAGTGTTGATTATGGAATCAACATAAAATTATCAGAGTGTTTGAATCTGCTCAGAATCACATTTTTGCAGAGCTCTGGATTCAAAACCCTAATTTTACCGAAATGGTGATTTATTTCAAATCAATACAGAGTTACCCAGGGGCCGGATACATGGGATGACGGGTTCACCATATATCGCCCAAATGCTTGAATGAGCAAAAATACCAAAGTCTCTCGGGACCAGTTGGTAAAAGAATGATTAAATGTTGGTTTAATCACTGAAATAATGCTCGTGTGAGCGACAAATAATAAAACCTGGTGTTATGGAAATATGAAGGACCGACCAAGAGGTCATGAGACCGGCTTTTAGTGTGCGTGGGACCAGTGGATGGTCGTTTGAGCAAACATCCAATTGTTTGGAAAGAGTTTGAACCTAATATGAGCAATTGAGCAAATTAGGTTAAAATCGTTAAAACATGCGGGACCAGCTATTTGCAAGCCTCAAGGTCACCCTTGGTCGGTCAAGGGAATGTGCCCGTGTCACCATGGTGTCCGCGCTTCAGTCCTGAGAATTTTAATATTTTTCTGGTACACGGTTGAGCAACATTTTGAGAAAATATGCAAAATCCATGGTTTTGCTAAAACTGGGACAAATACATGAGATGATGAAAATAATAGATAAAACAGGGAATTACAAGGTGTGGGACTGGCCGGTTGACAAACATGGTCCCACATGTTTTCCCAGTTTTATGTAATTTTATGTATTTTCTCTGATTTGAGGGAAATTCCATGAAACATGAGAGTTTGATGAAATTAGTGAACTTCCGTGAGATGAGAGAAATAAATTAATAATAAAATAGGGAATGGGATTGTAGGACCGGCAATGGCCAAGGCATGGCCGGCCGGCCGGCCAATGTGCGCGGGTCCCAAGCCACTCTTCCCAATTTTACCAAATGTTGATGATTATAGAGAATTTTCATAAAATCAAAGGGATTTGTTGAAAACCAAGATATTTTGTTGAAATTAGGGAGTTTTCATGAAATCAGGAAACAAAACACCAAATAATAAAATAATAGGCACGTGGGACCGGCTAGGGCATGGCCGGCCGGCTAGAGCCCGCTCCCACAAATTTTCCTAATTTTTGATATTTTCTATGGTTTTAGAGAAAATACATGAAATTAGGTAATTTTGGGGAAAATTCATAAAATCAAGGAATTTTCATAATTTGAGAAGAAATAATAAAATAATGGAGACGTGAGGTGTGGGACCGGCCGGCCGGCAGTCCCAAGACACATTTCCCTAATTTTATTATTTTTTGATAAAATCATGTGATTTAGATAAAAATACATGAAATTAGGTAATTTTCACGGTTTTAGGGAAAATTCATAAAATCAAAGAATTTTCATAATTTGAGAGAAATAATAAAATAATGGAGACGTGAGGTGTGGGACCGGCCACAGCCAAGGCATGATCGGTGATCCCATGACACCTTTCCCTAATTTTATTATTTTTGATAAAATCATGTGACTTAGATAATTTATTTGAAATAAAGAAAATTTGCTCTAACGAGAGGATTTTCATGAGATCAGGAAAATAATAAAAGTATGATAAAATATAAAATTGGGCGCAGGAATGGCCACGGCATGACTGGCCGGCTGGTGAGCCCAGTACCCTGGCGCTTTTGCTAATATTTTATTATTAATATTTTTCCTTCCTATTTTGCATATGTTCCTCGTTCGTTCGTATTTTTTGAAATGCTCGTTCGTGCATTCAAAATGTTGGTCTGTGCATTATCTGCTAATTACACTTGCACCATTTTTGTGTCAGGGATTATTTGATGCTGAGATACCTGTTTCGTTAGATATTTATCACTAACCCGTGGCATTTTGTTGGGAAGAACTACGAATTGAAGTGACGAAATATAACGAAGAATCGTAGAATATTGCTGGATATTCAGACGATTAAAGATGGCTCGTAGAATATTGCCGGATATTCAGACGATGGTTCGTAAAATATTGCTGGATATTCAGACGATGGTTCGAAGAATATTGCTGGATATTCAGACGATTTGAGATAATTAATTGATGGCTCTATACCAGAAGGTCTTCCTGTCTGGGAGCATTAATCATCTGAGGGTTGAGGAATATGAACTTGATGGAGTGTCATATTCCTCTTGCATAGTCAGGGAAAACCTGGTTACATCCCGAAGACGTTGTCGCTCTATACTAGCAGGCATGTTATCTAGGAGCCGCCCAATCTTTCGATTCTATACAGTATGAGATGTGCCGTGGTCTCAGCTGGGAGACTACATATCTACATCTTCTCTGAGAGACTTTCTCCATGAGAGGTTTATGGCATGAGCGTTCATGCTTAGAGACATGAGTCTCAATAATCATCTGATTGCCGGATCCGGAGTAATAACTGAAATTGCTCAGTATTCATGAGATGTGTCGTGGTCTCAGCTGAGAGACTACACATTTACACGTACTCTGAGATACAACCTTCTCAGTCAGAGATTCATGGCATGATCTTTCATGCTTTTAACGAGAGACATGGACCTCAATACTCATCCGGTTGCCGAATCTAGAGTATAGTTTTACAATTTTACCCTTTGTCGAAAATCCACCATCTACATTAAGTCCCTTGCTTAGTGAGGAACAGTCATGTTCCTCAGTCAGCATTGAATGGTGATTTTCCAGGTACAAATAGAAATAAGTAATTGAACTTAGTCATAAGATAAGATATTATCAGATTTCGACTGAATGAGCAAACCATGGTTTGAGCGGAACCTTGGTCGATTTAGTATTCATAGGCCCGGGCCCATGAAAAGAAATCCTTGTTTTAGGAATAGACACTTGTTTGTTCGTTAGTTTAAGGAACAAACAAAATAGACCTGAGTCTAATGATTTAAAATTTTGTCTATGAGCTTCCACGAAAACCAAAATTTTATCTTTGTGAGATTTCACAAAATGGAATAAACTCTCGTTCCAAAGGTGAATGCTCGTACGAGAGAAAAGATTTTTTTTTTTTTTTTTTTGAAAAGACGTGCGTCTGTTTATAAATTTTTTTGTCTATGAGCTTTCATGAATTTTTTTATTTTCGATATGTAAGCGTTCACAAAATTTTGAAAATATACTCTCGCTTCAAAGACAGATGCTTGTGCGAGAGAGCAAAATATATAGATATATTTTTAAATTTACGTGAGTTTCACGTTAAATATATGTATTTTGTAAAATCAATGTTTTAATTTTGAACAACTGTTGAAAGTAGACAATTATACATGGTGAAATAATGTTTGTATGTGAGTTTTCATAATTGTAAGATGGACGTCTGTCCAGTTTTTGAAAATCAGTGAACGTTCACATAGTAAAAATTTATATGGGTGGTTCACGGTTCTATGAAAATCAAGTCATGATTTTGAACAATGAATTTTGCTCATTCTTGCAGGTTTGAAGGAACGAGCAAGTTTTCGAAATTCTGATGTTATAAGCACTACAACTAGTGAAATTGTAAATAGGTAAGAGTTGGATCGTTACCATTTTTGTAGACACTGATGTAAGCACCTTTGTTATGCTTTAATTCCACTGCTTTGATGAAATTTTCACCTCTGAATGACACTCTAAAGTAGAAATGTCACATGGATACCGCAACTACTTTGTAGAGTAGTTAAACGGCGGTTATAAGACCCCTTTAGTCGACGAAGAGAAAGAAGCAGTGACTAAGAGTTCTCCAAATGCGAATGATGAATTCTTCTTGGCCCAATATAAACCCGAAGAACGTCATCCAGGTTCGAGCACTGTAAAGTCCCCTGTCTCTTTGGTGAGTTGTTAGTGCTCCTTACATCATGACTTTTTCTGGTCCGTGCAATTAGGATCACAAGACCAAGGTTTGTTATCACGTTGCAGAACTTTGCTCCATCAAGTATTGACGGTTTTCAATTTTCCACTGGGCAAGCGGCTTCTGAGTTGAGTGTCGAAGAAGAAGATGTAAGTACTTCTTCGTATAGTCGTTCATAGCATTTCTTGAATGAAATATCACTAATCGTTGTTGATGTATCCAGGAGGAGATTTCCATGGAACGAAGAAGTAGTGATGATGCCCATTCGTCTTCGGAGGATGGTGAAGAAGAAAACCCGGA
Source organism: Papaver bracteatum (assembly GCA_023529315.1). Lineage (NCBI taxonomy): Eukaryota > Viridiplantae > Streptophyta > Magnoliopsida > Ranunculales > Papaveraceae > Papaver > Papaver bracteatum. The sequence goes on from JAJJWX010001293.1 coordinate 1,104,624, forward strand.
TTTTGAAACCGAGTGAAAGCAATGATGTTTCTAATGGTGATGTTGGCAATTATGGTCCTTTGAGCATTTTAGGGACCACTCCAGTAAATACCCTTTGTATATTTTCTTCATAGAAGTATGAAATTTCTGATTTGTGAATGAATGAACGAGGACCCGTATGAATGAAAATTTTGCCGAAAATACGTCACCAGAAAATTCAGACTTCAGCCTTTCAGTAAAAACGCTATAAAATCTTCATACGATGTCGGATTTTCGCGATCTACCCATGTTTCTTCATGCCCAGGAAATTTGCAAGATTTTGAAAAGAAGGGTTTTGAGTTTTGAGCACGTTCATTGCCTGAAAAAGGCAAAACAGTAAACTTCCAGGAGACTTTCAGAACTTTTTCAGACTGTACGTTGTCAAATACTTTGACCACATATCCTTGCTCGTTCACCGGATTGTACATCTATACGAAGAGAATGGTATATAACTCACCCTCAGATTCCTTGTAGATTTCTCCCAGTTCATCATCTTGTACAGGGAAGAGTAAAGTCTCTTCAGATGAGCTTGCCGCAAAACGTATTTTCATGACTTTCATGTTATTTGCTTGCGTCTTGAGTGTATAATGATGAAAATTGATAATGTTGGACTGCTTTTATGCTGTATTTTATGATATGATTTTGTTTCATGTTTATATTTCTCTAACCTCATGTAATCTTCGTATTAGGTGCCAAATACCGAAGTTGAGGATATTGAAACCAATAAGGATAACTCGAGCTGCCCTGGAGTTATTGATGAAGATACAACCATCCCTGCACTTCAAGGACATGAGAAGGTTGTCACTCAAGTTATGGAAACCTCGATTTTTGCTGCTTTAGTGATAGAATAAATCGAGACACCAGTAGAGAAGACTGAAGAAACTGTTGCAGTGGAGCGTCAGTCCCCAGTGTTTTGTTAAACCTCTTGTGTTCGTTTTCTCTTCTTCTGGCAAGACCTAGATAGAGGACCCGGGTAGAAAATTGATGTAAAGATCCAGGTGGTATAAACTGGAGATACCTTGGTGAAGAACTTAGCGAAAATATCTGGTGGAGATCGATCGACTGTGGGGTTATGAACCCGTCTACAAATTTCCGCTTGCATGTCGTATGCTCTGGAAGCTGGAGGAACCTCATACGATGTCGGAATTTGATACTTGACCCCAACTTTCGAAGCTAAAGAGATTGAGTTATCTCATGAGATAAGAATCACTCAATTTGGAGTTGTAGAGATCCGCCAACAAAGCATGCTCATTTGTAATTTGTAATCCCGTGTAAATTTTTCAGATTTTATGGACTTGACGGTAAAGGCCATATATTTCAGCTCGTATGTCTGATGGATGCGCTCTTTCGGTATGTTGTAGAAGATACATAGACGAACATCTTTCATCGAGGAAGAATTATTCCATTCCTCACCCCATTGGTACATTTTTGCAAACCCATGGCCTGGAGTGTGTTGTATCTCATTTGTAGAGGTGATGAGAACATCCTGCAAAAGACTTTGGATTATGCCCACAAGTCATGCCAGCTTTGGAAAGACTTTCATATGAGCATGTTATCAGGTTTGCACATCTTGATATGAATCATTGGTTCTTAACAAGTCCGCTTCATGTGTAACACTTCAGAGAATGATTAGTTGATGAAGCCCTGAGGATGTTGTTCTTGAGTTGTTGTTGCTGAAACCATCAATGATTACGCTCCAGAGATCCTTGTCGATTGTTAAGATCATGGATGGTGTTCCTCTAGAGATTATTGTTAATGCTGATACCATGGTTTAAGTTGCTCCAACAACCGAAAAGGCTAGAACCATGATTATAGATGTGATCCTTGCTCCTTCCTCTAGTGAGCCTACGAACTAGTTGATGAGTTGAGCGTCCGTAGGATGAAGGTGTACTGAGAGTTCAACTTGAAGTCTCCTTAAAGCATAACTTTACCATGAACTGGCTTTGTAAGTGAGTCGACATTGTTGCGGTAGATAGCATCAGCAGTTTTCATACTGGATGTGATTGGTGAAGAGAGAAATTTCCTCAATCATGCAGGGGTTTGTGATGTAGAGAAATCTCGTTGATGAAGCTTCCCAAAATCACCTTAGGTTACCCAGTGTATATTGAAGGAGTTAGTGTCATCCATGCATGAATGATGTTGCATATGCTTCGGAAGTCTTATAATGGAATAATGAAGACTTATCGACTGTAGTTTAGTTACACCTTGATCGTGTTGGTGTTGAACCAATGTGTCATCGTCGAGATATTTGTGCTGAAACTGCACTCTTTGATTGGGAGTACAATTTGATGGCTTTTAGATGCTTGAGTATTGAAGCATATATTCCTTAAGCATCGAATATCTTAGGGGTTTGATCATCTCGGCCCTGGGGTATCTTCTGTTGATTCAGCATCCCTTTCGTTGTGGTAGTGGGATTCGACACTTGTGCAGACATCAGAGATTTCTGATTTTATGGAACACATGGACTTACAGGAGAAAAGCCCAAAGTATTTTTTGCGGACATCATCTCGCTAATGAATGTTTCAGTGCTTGATTCAGATAAACTTCAGATTCGACCACTTGGTAAAATACTAATGCGGTGAAGCTACCATTCATATCGTCTTGTAGAGTTGCTAGAATAATTAAATCCCCATGCTAGGATAACATGTGGGGAAATAAATGACATAGACATGGAATGAGACTTGCTTGAGTGCGGAACCTCTTGATGAATGTCTATGCATATTTTGCATGTTCTTGCTTCAGCCTCGTTGAAATTCCTCAAAGTAATCTGATGATGGAATATCCGTCAAATCTTCTGGATCAGAACTTTCTTCGTTGGAGATATGTGTAAATGAAGGCGCTTTGTAAGTACCCATCTTTTAGCATGGATCCATGCTTGTCTGAAGGACATTTCATATCATGGATCTTCCTGATTATGTGAAACTTGATTTCTGTCCAGTTGAACTTATGTTCACTTTGAGAATGATGTAGCCATAAGTAATTATGAGCGATCCTTCAAGGTCTCTGATGGAGATGGAGCATGAGTATCGTCTTATCGAGTAATACATGTGGATCCGATGGTTTTCAGTGGAATGTTGTTGATGGCGGTGTCAACATTGATCAATGTTCTTCCAAATTCGTTTCTTCTAAGATTGACTGTGGTAAGCAATCCCCAGTCGTACATCTCTTGGTCTATAGATGGAGGCTCAAGAAGTATTTTCAGTATGTACTTCTTTACATGATGTGGTTCAGTGCTGTGAACATGTCTCTCCTTTGTGCCTTCGACAGATAGAGCAATTCACGTTCGACCAAGGATTGAACTGCCCCTTTGATAGGTTGTTCAGAGAGTGTAAAGGTTATGAGTGGGAGAGTATTCTTGTATACTCTTTCAGTCCCCAGTTGAAGCTATTGTGGATCAACCTTCTCTTTGTGAATGTGATTCAAAACTCCGCAGTCGCTTGTGGGATGATTGACGAACCTGTGGAAGCAACAGTAACGAGGACTTTCCATGTCTTCTTCAATTGGTTCTTTCTTGACATATGACAAATTAATTAAACCATCTTGGACCCAGACATTCAGGAGTTCGATCACTTCTTAAAAGGAAAGTCAGGTGCTTCTTGATCAGGAACTCATGTACGTTGGTCAGAGGCTTGTGCATCTTGCTTATCCTTCCTTTGTGTCTTTAGAGGAACTAAGTTATGCTTGTTCGGGGATTCATCCTTGCGCTTGCTCCCTTATGCAACAACATTTGTGGACGGCTGCAGGTTGTACTGCTTGTTGATCAAACGTATGCTTCCTCGAGTATATCATGATTCTCCAGTCTTTGTAGATTTTTCTCTTTCCAATAGAGCAAGTGCAATGGTTTCTGATCTCTTTGCAGCTTCGTGAAGATCTGAGAAAGTCTGGAATCGAAGATTTTCCAGTAGAGCTCTGTAAACCGGGAGCATGCCGGTGATGCACAAATCTACCAACTGCTGCTCCGTGACATTTGGGTCATGACAATCCAGGGCTTGGACTCTGAATATTTTCACGTAGTCGTTAGGATTTTCACTGACCCTCTGAAACATTCTTCCAAGGTCAGAGAGTGTGACTTTCTCTGACACGAAAAAGTACTTCATGTAGAAGGCGTTGATCATTTATCCCCAATTGTTGATAGTCCCTGGTGCGATGTTTTTGTACCAGGTGTACGCTCTGACTTTTAAGGATTTTGAAAACTCCTTGAGAAGAACGACATGGTTATGTTCATGTTCTCCTAAAGCTTCGAGGAAACGAGAGACGTGTTCTCAAGCATTGACAGTTCCATCATACAAGGTGAAAGTTGGAGAAATATAACCTTTCGGAAGGGGAATCCTCTGCATAGCAGCATGATAAGGGGGTTGGTGACGATGGACATGTGATGTCTTGTCCTTTCCACAGTTCCCCAAAAGACGCTCCAAGTCTTCACGAGTAATGAAATTTGATGACTCTTTGGTTGATAAATCACCTGCAGTTTTGCCGACTTCGTCATCGTCCACTGTATGAATTGGAATTACTTCAGGATCATCATCTGAGGATTTCTTCTTCTCTTTTCCCTTTCCTTGAGTTTTCTCTGACATCTTGTCAGCGAGAGTATTCAAATGATCAAATAGCTTCTTTTGTGCTGCAGCCATATCCGCCTGATTTTTTGCGAAAGTTTCTTGCGCTTTGATAAGATCAGCAATGGTAGGTGGTGGATTTCCTCTGACTTCTTCAAAGTGTCGGGCGAACAGAGCATGACCTTCAGTGTCAGTGTGAGGAGGAGTAATGTCACCACCGTCGGTGTTGGAAGCCGGAATTGTTTCCAGGATATCTTCATTGTTGTTGTTGCTAGTGATAGCACCGTTTATGTTGGAACTTATGGCTAACCCAGACCTAAGACCATCCATCTTGTGAAATCGTGATATTGCAACCGAGAGATTAATCTCCCACTGTGGTCGACAATCTGTAGATGGGGAAAAATAATTTTCTGGTTTTTATGGAATTGAAGAGTCAACCGTGTGGAGACTCCTTGAACCGAGCGAAATTTTGAACCTCACACAGATGCACTGCAAGAAGGGAGTGCTTTAAGTTCGAGAGATCAATCTATAAGACTCCGGCCTAAACCAAGAACAATGGTCGTTCCAGAGTCAATTCGGTCACAAGAGAGGATAAGTCGATCTGTAGGAGGGAAGCTGAGAAATGTGAGAGATTAATGGTGATTTGAGATTGTAGGTGTGTTGTGAATTCAGCGTAAGAATTCTCTGAATAATTGAATTTTGCTCAATTGAGAGTGATTTCTCTGAGTTCGTGTAGACGAAATGTTGTCTATATGAACTTTGATGAGAAATTGCTAGACGAATGTTCGAGTGTTCAAATCTTGTCCTTTCAATCAGGATTTAGAGACATTTTATAATGTCGTAGTTGAAAACACCATGATCCCATGAAGTGTGACAGTTGCTAGAATCAGAGAGTGGGGAAGTGAGAAATCGTGTTAAACCAATTACTCATCGTGCAGAGACTTGGTTAATTTTCCACCCACTACTTTGCTGACTCTTCCAACTGATTGCACAACTTGCTCACATTCTTATCGTGGGTGAACACACGTGCCGTAGACCGCCAGACCAATACCATAGTTAATATCCCCCCATGTGACACGATTGAAATCTCGTGATTATGGAGTCAGTTGCTGACTTTATGGGACGATGAGTCCATGTAGTGCTGAGTTGAACATCATTAGCAAATGTTCTGAAACTCATGAGTTTAATGTGTCTGCTGAGACGAGGCATCATTATAACCTAAGATGAGCATACTGTGTTGCTGAACTATTGAATATTGATAGTTGAACCAATATTCTTTGATCGGAGCAAATATTGCTAGTCTGAGCGAATATTTCTAATTTGAATAAACATTGCCGGTTTGAGAGAATATTGCTAGTTTGAGCAAATACTACTTTTTGATGAATCGTTGGTAGCAAGACCAAATAAAATATTAATTTAAGTTACTGACTGCTGGGTCAAGCAAAATAAGTAAAGTGTTGATTATGGAATCAACATTAAATTATCAGAGTGTTTGAATCTGCTCAGAATCACGTTTTTGCAGAGCTCTGGATTCAAAACCCTAATTTTACCGAAATGGTGATTTATTGCAAATCAATACAGAGTTACCCGGGGGCCGGATACATGGGATGATAGTTTCACCATATATTGCCCAAATGCTTGAATGAGCAAAAATACCAAAGTCTCCCGGGACCAGTTGGTGAAAGAATGATTAAATGCTGGTTTAATCACTGAAATAATGCTCGTGTGAGCGACAAATAATAAAACCTGGTGTTATGGAAATATGAAGGACTGACCAAGAGGTCATGAGACCGGCTCTTGGTGGGCATGAGACCAGTGGATGGTCGTTTGAGCAAACTTCTAATTGTTTGGAAAGAGTTTGAACCTAATATGAGAAATTGAGCAAATTAGGTTAAAATCATTAAAACATCCTAGACCAGCTGTATGCAAGCCTCAAGTTCACCCTTGGTCATTCAAGGGGATATTCCCGTGTCACCATGGTGTCCGCGCTTCAGTCCTGAGAATTTTGATATTTTCTGGTGCACGTTTGAGCAATATTTTGAGAAAATATGCAAAATCCATGGTTTTGTTGAAACTGGGAAAAATACATGAGATGAGGAAAATAATAGATAAAACAGGGAATTACAAGGTGTGGGACCGGCCACAGATAGGGCATGACCGGCCGGTTGACAAACATGGTCCCACATGCTTTCCCAGTTTTATGTAATTTTATGTATTTTCTCTGATTTGAGGGAAATTCCATGAAACAGGAGAGTTTGATGAAATTAAGGAACTTCCGTGAGATGAGAGAAATAAATTATAATAAAATAGGGAATGGGAGTGTGGGACCGGCAATGGCCGAGGCATGGCCGGTCGGCCAATGTGTGCGGGTCCCAAGCCACTCTTCCCAATTTTACCAAATTTTGATGATTTTAGAGAATTTTCATAAAATCAAAGGGATTTGTTGAAAGCCAAGATATTTTGTTGAAATCGGGGATTTTTCATGAAATCAGGAAACAAAACACCAAATAATAAAATAATAGGCGTGTGGGACCGGCTAGGGCATGGCCGGCCGGCTAGAGCCCGGTCCCACAAATTTTCCCTAACTTTTGATATTTTCTATGGTTTTAGAGAAAATACATGAAATTAGGTAATTTTGGGGAAAATTCATAAAATCAAGGAATTTTCATAATTTGAGAAGAAATAATAAAATAATGGAGACGTGAGGTGTGGAACCGGCCGGCCGGCAGTCCCATGACACACTTTCCTAATTTTATTATTTTTTGATAAAATAATGTGATTTAGATAAAAATACATGAAATTAGGTAATTTTCACGGTTTTAGGGAAAATTCATAAAATCAAAGAATATTCATAATTTGAGAGAAATAATAAAATAATGGAGACGTGAGGTGTGGGACCGGCCACGGCCAAGGCATGACCGGCGATCCCATGACACCATTCCCTAATTTTATTATTTTTGATAAAATCATGTGACTTAGATAATTTCTTTGAAATAAAGAAAATTTGCTCGAACGAGAGGATTTTCTTGAGATCAGGAAAATAATAAAAGTATGATAAAATATAAAATTGGGTGCAAGAATGGCCACGGCATGACTGGCCGGCTGGTGAGCCCAGTCCCCTGGCGCTTTTGCTAATATTTTTTTATTATTATTTTTCCTTCCTATTTTGCATAGGTTCCTCGTTCGTTTGTATTTTTTGAAATGCTCGTTCGTGCATTCAAAATGCTGGCATGTGCATTATCTTCTAATTACACTTGCGCCATTTTTGTGTCAGGGCTTATTTGATGCTGAGATGCCTGTTTCGTTGGATATTTATCACTAACCTGTGGCATTTTTTTGGGAAGAACCACGAATTGAAGTGACGAAATATAACGAAGAATCGTAGAATATTGTTGGATATTCAGACGATTAAAGATGGCTCGTAGAATATTGTTGGATATTCAGATGATGGTTCGTTGAATATTGCTGGATATTCAGACGATGGTTCATAGAATATTGTTGGATATTCAGACGATTTCAGACAATTAATTGATGGCTCTATACCAGAAGGGCTTCCTGTCTATGAGCATTAATCATCTGAGGGTTGAGAAATATGAACTTGCTGGAGTGTCATATTCCTCTTGCATAGTCGGGGAAAACCTGGTTGCATCCCGAAGACGTTGTCCCTCTATGCTAGAAGGCATGTTGTCTAGGAGCCGCCCAATCTTTCGATTCTATACAGTATGAGATGTGCCGTGGTCTCAGCTGGGAGACTACACATCTACATCTTCTCTGAGAGACTTTCTCTATCAGAGGTTTATGGAATGATCTTTCATTCTTAGAGATATGAGTCTCAATACTCATCTGATTGCCGGATCCGGAGTAATTACTGAAATTGCTCAGTATTCATGGCATGTGTCGTGGTCTCATCTGAGAGACTACATATCTACACGTACTCTGAGAGACAACCTTCTCAGTCAGAGATTCATGGCATGAGCTTTCATGCTTTTAATGAGAGACATGGGCCTCAATACTCATCCGGTTGCCGAATCTGGAGTATAGTTTTACAATTTTACCCTTTGTCGAAAATCCACCATATACAATTATTAAAGAAACTTTCGAATAATGTGGTTTTTGTTTTTTAATATTGAAGATGTTGGTATTATTTTTGCTTCATTTAGTTTTAGAATGAATAATATAAAAATATTAGTTCTTTAATATATGCTCGTGTTCAAATTCTTTGCTTGATATTTGTTTGTTAATCAATCAATTTTCATTATCTTAACTCGTCGAGTCAACTCAGTTTTCTATAATATACCTTATATAAACATAATCCTTTATGACAGTTATCAGATTTTAATTTTAATTTAGGCACAACCAAAATGGAAGAAATATAGTATTAATTTATGGAAAGACTGGACCACAGGGGATCTTGGAACCAATGCCAAACTTGGGTGAAGCCAAACCAATGTGACAGACATTTTAGAAACAAAAAATAATCTTCTCTATATTATTTGGAAAAACAGAAGAAGAGGAGTACTGAAGAGATCTATCTTTTCTTTTTCATGTACCCAACAAGGCCGCACAAGATATTCATTATGGCTACTGTCACATGCCCATTTAGTGCAGGACCGTAACAACTACCTAGATCTTCTTCTTTTGCTTGAGCACAAAAAATAAGGGACTCATTGTGATTGTGTATAATTAGTGGAAGTGAAATATGAGAAACTGAGGTGTAATGATGATTGACAAAAGCTACTTAGGTAGTCAAAGGGTGTGAGAAGCATATAGTTAGGTTGTTTTCTTTCTCTGCTTTATATCTTGTTACTAAAAAAAGTAAATTAAAAAAATATAAGTGTGAGAAGGCTATACCAATTTGTTATTGTTTTTTATAAGACCAAAAGTTATTAGATCTTGTGGGGTATACAATACTGACTCATACTTTTCTTTTAGTCACACATAACAATAAGTCCTAAAGTACAACTACCATAGGAATGTACCCTTAAATCAAAAAATCAATCATAGGAGTGTTCCATATATATACTCCTAGTATTTAGTGATGCGGCTAGTATTTAGGACATGGTCCCACTATAATATTCTACACAAATTGTTAAAGTAGAAATGATCAAAGATCAAAAAATATCACTGCAAACTGAAGTATTTATTATTGTACTAGCTAATTCCTTTGTTACTAGTACCTTGGATATAGTAGTATCTTTTCTTTAAAATACTGGCCGACAATATAGGATTTTATCATGAATATCCGATAATATCGTATTATTGGTCGTATCGGACCGATCAGCCGATAATATTGGCAAGGATGTTTGGGGATGTTAGGTTATCAGGTAAAACTAGTTTATTTGATTGGTTAGCATTATGAATTCACGAACGACTATGATTGGCTTCGTCGACAAGACTCGATGTCACTCTTGGAGGAGCTTCTAAATCAATTATTATTTATTTCGATGTCGCAATCTTAGCAAGAATTTTTCGTCCAAATCTAAGTTTCCGGGGAGTATTTCCACCGAGACAAATTGCTTAATGGTAATTTTCCATTTTTACCGATGTCACTCTTGGACGAGCTTGTAAACCAATTTTTATTTATTTCCATGTCATGATCTTAGCAAGAATTTTTCGTCCAAATCTTAGTTTCCGGGGAGTATTTCCACCGAGACAAATTGCTTTATAGTAATTTTTCATTTTTACCGATGTCACTCTTGGAGGAGCTTCTAAACCAATTTTTATTTATTTCCATGTCATGATCTTAGCAAAAAAAAATTCGTCCAAATCTAAGTTTACGCGGAGTATCTCCACCAACATAAATTGATTGATGGTAATTTTCCATTTTTACCGATGTCACTCATGGACGAGCTTGTAAACCAATTTTTATTTATTTCCATGTCATGATCTTATCAAGAATTTTTCTTCCAAATCTAAGTTTACGGGGAGTATTTCCACCGAGACAAATTGCTTCATGGTAATTTTTCATTTTTACCGATGTCACTCTTGGACGAGCTTCTAAACCAATTTTTATTTATTTCCATGTCATGATCTTAGTAAGAAATTTTCTTCCAAATCTAAGTTTCCGGGGAGTATTTCCACCGATACAAATTGCTTCATGGTAATTTTCCATTTTTAGTGATGTCACTCTTGGACGAGCTTCTAAACCAATTTTTATTTATTTCCCTGTCATGATCTTAGAAAGAATTTTTCGTCCAAATCTAAGTTTCCGGGGAGTATTTCCACCGAGACAAATTGATTAATGGTAATTTTCCATTTTTACCGATGTCACTCTTGGACGAGCTTCTAAACCAATTTATATTTGGATGTCATGATCTTAGCAAGTATTTATCGTCCAAATCTAAATTTACGTGGAGTATCTCCACCCAGATAAATTCCTTGATGTTAATTTTCCATCCAATATTTTGTTTTTATTAGTACTTTTTATTTATTTCCAAAGCCGCATACTTGTTCACTAGCCAAGTTTGTACGTGGCTAAGCTAGAGGTAAAGTGAAAACGTATGTCACGGTATAAAACACGAGCAAGGAAGGGAGACTGGCCACAGTACCCCTTTTTCTTTTCCAAGTCTCTCTCTAAACTAGGGTTTCAGTATCAAAAACTGAAAGTCTTAGTATCAAACCTAACAAAATGATTGCTCTTCTAGTAACTTCCTTCCGATTTCTTCTTCTTGATGAAGACAAAGAGATTGTTGGTTATTTTGGTTGCGAGGTTGTTCCTTGTATTTGAGATGTTAATGATTAAGATGTTGTTGACGATGAAGAGGATGATGAGTATAATTTTGACGATGACGATGATGATGGCGATGAGGATGAGGATGATGATAATGATGATGATCCAGAACACTTATTTTGGTTTGGGCCAGCGCTTGATGATGAAGATGAAGACGATTATGTTGATGATGACGATGATGATTGGCCATACAAAGATGTGGTTACAATTGTCGACAGCAGCAGTGAAGAAGAAGGGGATTCTAACTGATCTAGTCCTCTGTTTTCATGGTTCTGCTATGCAAGAATGGTATTCAATCACATCTTGATCCATCATATTTTATTTAGTTATATATATAATATATGTCTTTCTTAGTTTTTTTTTTTGTTTTTTTGTGTTATTAGTGTAATCTTATGTGTTTTTTTTTTTGGATGTTTAATTAGTCTGTTTTTAAAGCTGCTTAGAAGTATAGTTTTTGTGAATGTTTAATATTTACGGATGTAATATTTTCTTTAGATTCTAAGTGCATGTGTTTTTTAATTTATGTCCATTGTTCATCTGTTGGAGTATCAATATTTTGACAAAACAGAATGAACGAGTAATGTGTTTAAGGGGGCTTGGTGTGGAGATTTGGATGTTAGGGTTAACCATGATTTTGTTGTGGCTTTGCTGTTAATGTGATAGGATCATGAATATGATAGGGACTGTATATTGAGCCTTGTATCAGAGTTGAAAAAAATAGCCAATTTTTCATAAATTGCAATGCAAAATCTGACAAACTTTACCAAAAAAAAAAAAAAAAAAATCAGAATTGAGAGCACAATGGAACAAGAGGCCTAGGACTGCTACATAATTGTGCTTACACATTAATAAAATTAGCATACTAAAAATAATGTAAAAAAACTTGAATTTAGTCAATGCCGAGTGCGCACCCATAAATTTGTTTGTCTTGGTGGCTTCCCCTTTTCTTATTCATTAAAATCATTATCCAAATGTTCACCATAGCTTTTCTCAAATGCATCCCAAGAAGCAAAACCCTTAGGAGGAGGATCATTTTCAGCATGGATCATTTTCTTATTATGAACTAATTCCCATTCTTCATCGACAAAATCTTCTAGTATATCACCAATGCTTTCCACAAAGTCATCCCATGAAGCAAATACCTTTGGAGGAGGAGGATGATTATTAATAAGATCATTGGCAGGAACAACACATTTCTCATTAGAACTTATCCTCTCAATTCCTTATTTCTTTTACTTATGAACGAGGTATCTAATTTCTTATTTATAGGATCCAAATCTAGTTAAATATAGTGTTTTTTTTTCTATACATATCTAGTATGCAAATCTAAATATAGTGGGTGGGTTATGTTTACCATGAATATAACAAAAGAAAATCAAGGTGATATATGGAAAGTGGGATTTTGCGGATTTTGCAAGACCGAGCAGAAAAATACTGCATTTAGGATTGTAGGATTAGACTACTGATTGTCAATCCTAATTAGACGCATATAATCTTGCCGTAACCCTAAAGATATCTCTAAATATCCGGACACGTTAAGCATGCATGTCAACACTTGTTAAAATTAAAATTTTACCTTCCTTATTTAACAAAATACTCCTTCCTTATTTAATTCCAGACGCTACTACAATCATAATTGAATTTTTGAAAAATTCATAGACACCGACACTTGTTGATCATGCACGGTTTAACAGGGTTTACGCGTTTTTCATAGAGCCAGCACCTGTTAATAGGCATTATGTGACGCTAGTGTATTGCAATATCTTGAACTGCAGCATGGTTTGGCTCATGTATCATGCCATATCTCAAGTCCCTGACCAATAATTAAAATAAAATAATGGTCAAACATAATAGGTCAAACAAAATAGGTCAATAAGCAAAACAAAATCAGCACACTTGTGTATATTTATTGAATGGTACAATTTATTATTATGGTGATTATGAAGTATGGACATTTCTATGTTTCAGATTTTAGGTTTATTTTTATGTTGTTGTGAATTGTACCCTGATTTGAGAATATTTTGGTGATTATGAACACCTCAATTGCATGCTTTATAAACATCTCAGATTGTAGATTCAGACTGTAGGTAATTTAAGATTATGAACATCTTTTGGTGATGATGAACATCTCAGATTGTAGATTCAGACTAGGTGTGTATATGCCTCTCCATCAAGTGAATTAGACTGGATAGAGAATAATGGTTATTTTGTTTCAACATACCACAATTGAAATCACAAAGAAAAACCGAAAAAAGATAATTGCAATTTCATTAACCACATTTACAAACACCATCACCATTACAGATCAGACCACTAATTACTAAGTAGTTTCATTTACAATCAAACCACAAGCAAAATAACTAGACACACTACCAATTCCAGTTCGACTTACACCTGAAAAACCAACTCCGTTGCCGTCCGATAAGCAAAATTCCCATAACCTCCATAACAAGTACCAGCAAAATACCTACCATTACTACTACCGAGTTTGATCTTTGTCACCACCAAAACAACATTTTTACAAGATCAAACCTTGTGCCGAAATAAAACCCCAAAAAAAAACACTTACCATACATTAGAAGATGTATCATGTATTACAGAAGACTAGACCTCTCCTTCAGTTCCAACAGCACCAGCAACTACAAGAATTAGGAAAATCTTTGTGAATTTTCACGAAGATGATCTGAAGAATTTAAGGAATGCAATCCTCCTAAGTATTACTCAAAATATTTTCCCATTGATCTTCAGATGATCACCACTGATCATCGTCATCATCGGTGTTAAATCCCTCTTCTTCATAGGAGAAGTCTACGCCGCTATCAGTGCTGGTAGAAGCTGCAGGAACATAACCTCCATCCTCATCATCTTCATCATCTTCACCATCTTCATTTTGTTCTTCATGAACCTCTGCTGTAATAGAATTTCCATCTACATCCATCCATGGTATCTCCTCACCGTCTGAATCCACGTTCAGGGGTTCAGACATGGTACGAGCAAATATCTTGGGCTGAGATTTCTCTGCCAAATAGAGTAGATACATTTCTACATCATCTCTCTCCTTCCTTTGCCTCTCTCTCTAGCCTCTTTTTCTGGATCATTATATCCCTCACTGATGCTATCATCCTTATCAAGTTTTACTGCTTCTCCACCTTCCTCATCACTTTCATTTTCTGTGGCACTTCTTGTCTTAATCCAACGACGTTCATATCTCTCTATCCTTTCTCTCTTCTTCCTTGAACATCTTGTCTCATATTTTATGATCCAAAACTGTTACTATTCTTCTTTCTCTATCCTTTGCCTATTAAATTCTTCTTGTCTCCTATTTTCTTCTTCCTAGATCCTCTTATTTGGAATTTCTTGTTCTAAATAAGAAATCAATCTCTCAGCCTCTTCACTTGTTAATGCATGAGTTGCTTGTTTTGCAATTTCTAATGCTGGTGATTGATTTTCAACAACATCAGGTTGGTTCGGTTCAGCCATCTCTTAATCTTCTTCTCTCTGCAATTTTTTTATATTTTTTTGTTTTGATTAAAGAGTAATTGCATATCAGTTTCTTATCCTTTTGTAGAGTGGTTAGATTAACCATAAATGCCCATTTATAGCGCATGGTTAAACTTCTTGTCCCTTGGCAGACCACGCCTCATCAGTGTCAAGAGTCAAGACACAATTTTTCAAAATACATCATTATTAGCCGTTTCATCTCTTAATTGCACACAACGTTATCTTTAAGAGTAAAACAAGGAGGTTTCCTAATTTGAAGGCCATAACTGTAGCATTATGGTTCACCAGGGTTCACAAGTTTGGCACATGTATCATGCCATATCTCAAGTACCTGACGCCTTTAATAACTAGAGAAAAAAGAAATAAAAAAGTTATTTCCTTCTCTTACTTGCGCGGAAAAAGACTGGAAGAGGCGAAATAGAGAAACCCTAGGTAAGAATAAAATAATCTATACTTCTCTTATCATATTAAATTCGAACTTACTTGTTTAATTTCATGAATGGGGGATGGGTTTTTCTTAATTTAAAATCACTATCGCTAGGGTTTCAGGCAGGGCCGGCCCTGTAGTATAAGAAGAGCAAGCACCACTTGAGGCCACAGGCTAGAGGAGGCCACCAAAAAAAAAACTCGTCATATTTTATTTATTTTACTCTTAATAGAAAATATTAGACGAGGATTCGTTTCCCTAAGGCAACTGGGAATACCGAACACGTTCTGAAAATAAAATCAAAGGGAAAGTGAAAAAACACCGGCGAAAAAGTTTCTTAGGGTTCATAAATCTCAATCATAGTTACTACCTGGTAAGAGAGATTACTTTGTTTTCTTGTTTCAACTTGAAATATTAAATAGATTGATAATAATTTTATAATTTTTATTGAAATCTGTTTGGAAATTGATCTTGATCTTGATCTTGATTTGTTTTTTTTTTGTTTTGATTAATGTGTGTGATTTATTTTAGTTTCTTCTGTTGGTTAGTTTTGATTGATGTTAATTTGGTGACAGTTTGAATTTTGTATTGACGATTGATCTGATTGTTTCTCATCTTGAATTGATTATGTTGCACCTTTATCAATTCAATTGTGTATGACTAAAATGCATTATGTGGTCACAATATGATCAGAGTAATTTGTAAGAAAAAGAACCAAGATCCACAGCCTTCACTCACAGAAACCCTAATTTTGTTTGTTCAAATCATCCTCTTTTTGGACCACGTCCCACAGTATCAGGCTAGCAGCAGCAACCTTTAAATGTGGGAAGTGGGCATTTACGGTGAGTCATGGAACACAATCATCATTAAGCAATTAAGGAGCTCTTTATTTACAGTAATGGAAATGTATATGATACCTTAGACCATATCATAATGGACTCGGGGAGTATAAATAATGACTTTTGATTCATAGAAGACCATCATTATAAAGTGAGAAGACACTTTTTAACGTCGACCCGATAGATATTGAGCACATAATCATTGAATAGTGAAGGTAACTACATAATAACTACTGACAACCTTGCATTGTGTTTCTCTTCTAGACCTTAGCTAATTCAGCACATAACTTGCCTTCCGCAATCCTTACATTTCCAAAATAATTTCTTAGTTCCAATTCCAGCACAATTTCTTAGTTCCAAAAAATTGGACATAGAAGAGGACCATGTATAGTTTATTTTGATTTATAGGAGGCCACAAAAAAATAATTCTTTAGGCCACAAAAAAATGCAGGACTGGCACTGGTTTCAGGTATATACATTTCCTTAAACTAAAACTGTTTTCTACTATATTCTGTAAACCTAAGGTTCTGTCAATTTTAGGAGTTTTTAATGATCTTAGCTGGGATTCTATATCTTATCTGTGATGGAAATTGTGAAAGCACATCGATATTGTTAGGGTTTCTTTTGTTTTGTTCAGGTCTTTCATTTTTTATGATCATAAACCAATTTAGAGAGAGTTCATCTAGAGCATTCTCTGATAAATTCTAATAATTAGATTGTAATTTTGGATTTGGGTTCACATGGATGATCACGTTTCCTTATGACTTCCTTATTGATTTTTATTAGACAGTAATTTTGTGACGGAAATTGTGGAATTTGGTTTAGGTTGAGTTAAATTTTGTTACTAGTGGTTTTTTTATGGATTTAGGCTGGGAAGATAATTGATCACTCCTGATATTTGTCCAAATGGCAGCTGAAGTATATCATATCTGTTGGAATTCAGTCATATTCACGACCTTATTTGTGTCGTATAATTTCGTTTGTCGTCGGTATGACTTGTTCATGGTTCTGTCTAATATTTTCAGTTAGCTGGTTCAAGCATATGAATTTATAGTTCGCTCATCTCCTTTTGGTGCTAGATAGAAGATAATTTGATGAAAACTATTGTTCAACATTCCTAAGGAATTCCTTAAATATTTAAGAATCTGACATGTTAAATATCCAATTCCTTATTGAAATTGTTGCAGACTAATTGTGGTGGTGAAATTTGGGTTAAGGTTGATAATCTAGTTGGTGTGATGATTCTGAACCTAGGGTAGGAGTTTGATGTATCAGTCTACTGGTACAACCGCATGAATTAAAAACATAGCCTCATTAGTCAAGAGTTGATTGCATATCTTTATCTGTTGGTTTTTATTTTCGTGCTTGATGTTTTCCTTGGCTTTTTATTTTTTGTTCAAATATGTTGTTCATTTATCTCATTCACAACCATTTCTTCTGCTTTCTAGTATAGTGTTTTGGGAGAGGCTCTCTATTATCTTTTCTGATAAGTTTGAGATGTTTGATTATTATTTTTTTGCTTTTATTCCATTACAATTACCCTGCCCATCCTCCTTGAAAATCTTGGATGTCTCTTTTTCTGTAAGTGAGATCATTAATTTGGGTTGTCTTTTCATATATGTATGGCTGGGGTAATAAATCAGTGAATCCAAGTGTCGTAGTTTTCTAGTAAAAAAATTTGCAAACTCAATACCATCCGCACTCCACTTGTATCCTATTAGAGAACCTACTCATTCCCTACCTATACGACAAATGGCATCGGTTAACTCTGCTAAAGATTTGGAAATCACCAAAGCATGGGCAGCCGAAAGTCGAGTTGTAGATCGCTCCTCGGCCGTGACCTTTTGGGCGAAGATACATAAAATATTTAGCCAGGATTATGGGAAACCGAAAAGAAGAAGTGTTCAACAAATTGAGAATATGCATTATATCATCCTAGATGCGGTAGCTGGGTTTTTTAAAATCAAACACCGGATATCACACGCAAGCCACCATAGCTTGTCCCCTCTACAACTTGTACGTATCTTTATGGTTTATTCGGCACAATACTTTTTTCAACTTATATGTAACCAAATAAGTTAGTTTGTTGTTTTTATAGCACGAAGCCGTGAAAGTGCGCCACTTAGAGGAAAAGGGGGAAGCATACACATTTGATAAAATCGTTTACTTCATAGTATTCATATTTTCGGAGTACCACCAGAACTTAATGGTGGGTGAATCGGACTTCATACTCTTATTTGGCATGGCAATTGTTTACTTCATTGCATTGCAGTTTATGTAATCATCCTATGGAATCCAGTAATCACCTATTCCTTGAATGTGGTTATGCTAGATCTATTTGGTTGGTTTTAAATATCAATATTACCTTTGGTACAGGAATTACTAGATATGAGATTAATAAATTGCTAATGGTTTCAGTTTGGACAATTTTTTGTTTTTAAGCATCAATTTGGATTATTTGATGTTCAAAGATTTTTCAGAACATAACTCCAAATAGGACAACGTCAATAGATGGCATTAATAAACTTGTGTCTCCTGGAACTAATCTTGTTTCTTCTATATTTTGATGCTTCTTTAAGTCAGATTCATTACAAGGTGAAATAGGGCCAATAGTGAGGAATTGTGTAGGCAGTTGCTTTCGGGTGAAAGGACAATGCTTCAATGGAGGAAAGAAGATAGGAGTTGAAGCTGAGGAGCTGGAATGTAAGGCTATGCTGGCAGATGTTACTCTGGCACCCTCTATGAACTTTAATTATGTTATTTATGAATCAGATTGTGAGACTTTAATGAAATCCATCAATGATCAAACCTATCATGTTAATTGGATGAATCAAGCTTTGGTTAATATTAATTCTAATTAGACAGAACACACAATTAGAGTAATGTGTTTTAGTTCACTTAATTCTAATTGGAGCCATATCTTCTTCCAGTTCTTACGATTTTATTTTTCAACTGTACCAACACGTACTCCACTTTTTACAAAGTTAGTTTTTTTACTTTAGTACCGTTATAACAACTGCAACAACACGTACTCCGCTTTTTAGTCGCATCGCACTCCGGTTTTTTAAATCCGTCAAAGCAGAAAACCATGCAGTAGGATAACAAGATTTGACTGAGAAAATTCTTAACATAGAACGTGCAACATGCAAATTGAAGGATCATTACCTTCCTATTTTACCAAATTATTTACGATATACACTTAAATATTTTTCTAAATTATTTATTAGTAAAAATATTGCCAAATTTCCATTTACCCTCTGTGTTCATCTCTCTAGTCTTAAATCATTTCATGTTTCTACTCTTAAATCTTCTAACCTCCCCCTATAAATGAAACAAGTTGTTTAATTTGATCATCTGATTCATCTCCTGGATAAACCATATATTCCCCTGTCAGTTTTTCTTTGCGGAATAATCAGATAGACCGTGTAAGTAATTCTTTTCAGAATTGAGATTGCAACTCTAATGGTCATAGTAGGGTAAATATTGTCTTCACATGCAACTGTATGTAGGTAGCTAACCTTTGATTATTTGTATGATTCATATATGATAACTGAACTCACATTGTGATTTGTGATTACTCTTTGTGTACGTATTACTCTTTGCAATGATATTTCGTAGTTTTATTCGGACCACAATAGCATTTTCACAAGATGTTCACAAGTTTTTCCTCCGTCCAGGTATCTGAGAATTCATAATGGATTCTAGAGTAATGGATAAATCTTGGATTATACCAATAGAACCAAACCGCGTTATCAAGACGGAGTCGATGCATTTATAAAGTTTGCTACGCATACATACCAACAGGATATTGCGAATGGGAAACGGAAACCATACGACAAGGGCAAAGTTAAGTTTCTATGTCCATGTGTGAAATGTCTCAACCTCTACGCGCACAAGGCAAGTAAAGTTAAGTATCATTTATATTCTTCTAGATTCATTCAAAATTATGCGGTATGGACTAAGCACGGAGAAGGAGATAAGTCATCAAGGTGGACACTTCTGGATGGTAATGGCAGCGACGTTCCGCACTCTGATGAACCAACACATGCTGCAGAGACTAATGGTTAGTACTTTATTAGAAGAAAACTTTTCAAAGGATTCTGAGAAGATGCAACGAAATACTCGAAGATGCTGGGAAACCCCTATACGAAGGTGTTTATGGGTGAAAATAGCTTCTGCCGATTTCGGTAAATTCGGTAGGTGAGTGAGAAACTGGTTTAAACCCTAAACAAATGTGCTGCACGTTGAGCACTTTTAGGTTCGAGAGATCAATCTGTACAAGTCCGGCCTAAACCAAGAAATGGTCGTTCCAGACTTGCTTCAGTCACAAAAAGGAGGAGAATGGGTTGGTTTTGGGGAGGGAAGCAAGGAGAGTATGAGACCAGAATAGTTTATTCTGGAAGAGCAATTGGGTTTCTACAACTTGTTTTCATAAAAGTACGAGAGCTCATGAGGGGAGCTAGCAGGTAAGTATTATGAGTGTTCTCTTGTCCGAATGAACTTGTTGTTCAAATGGAAATAGGTAAGACCTATTTATACAAGTCGTAGTAGAAACATACCCTGATCTCTTTAAGGAGTGGGGAAGTAAATGTGAGGAGGTGGTAACCGTATGCATGGACTTGATGTCCCATAAAGTGGTTAACGCATGAAATTGGTTTTCATGAAACTGTTGATGTTATGGAATTGATGTTCCATAAAGTTTGTTAACTCACACCTTTATGTCCCATGAACGTTTCCCACATAACTCCTGTATTTACTAGGCGCCTCACCCTTATGACACTTCCTTATGAGGGGCGTAGTGTACGCCGCACGCTGTAGACCACCAAACCAATACCCAAAGAGAATCCCCCTGTTTGTGTTGATGTCTTGAATGTTTTGGAAAACATGTAAAACGTTGTTGTGGCTGGGCAAGTCGAGCTCGGGGAAATTTCTAGCCTGGTGACCTTCGACGGTCAAGATTTTGCATCTTGAGAGGTGCGTTGCACACCTTAGTTTTGGTAGTGGGGGCCATCGTGGTGGCGCGACTAGGTTGGCATGCCGTTGGCATGGCATGGTTTGGCGTGGCCAAACTTAGGTTTTCGGACCCAAAAGTCATGAGGTGACTTTAGACGGGAAGGATTTGCACCTGGGTTTGAAGGGTGGCCATTGATGGCCGCATGCCTTTGTTTTGGTGGACGCACAGGGAAGGTGCGACTAGGGTGTTGTTTAGACTTTATGCGTGGGGACAATGGTCTGTATGGCCGCATGGCATAACTAGCTTTGGTCAGGTGCGTGACCAAGCTAGGGTTTTTGGGCCAAAGTCATGAGGTAACTTTGGGTGGCCAGGATTTGCTCCTGGGTTTGAAAAGCAACCGTTGATTGGTGCATGCCTTCTCTTTAGTAGCCGTGGGGGAAGGCCAGGAGGGTGGAACGGCTAGGGACAAGGCGAGGGCGCTTGGCTTGGCATGACGTGACTAGCATGGCTAGGGCCAAGGCAAAGTGCGTTTGGCATGGCGCGGCTAGCTTGGCTAGGTTTGGTTTGGCTTGGCATGTGGGGCCAAGGGGTAGCCATGGGCGTATGGCGTGGTTTGGCATGGCCAAACTTAGGTTTTCGGGCAAAAAGTCGTGAGGAAACTTTAGACGGCCAGGATTTTCTCCTGGGATTGAAGGGTGGCCATTGATGGCCGCACGCCTTTGTTTTAGAAACCCTAATTAGCGCCCTTCACTAGAATCGTTGTAGAATTCTAGTACGGACTCGGATTTTGACGGTCCGCCACTCAAATCAATCGGAAACGAATTTCCTATCTCCTTATGCAAGGATATTTAGGTTTTGAACTCGTTCGGGAGGAGAAAACAGCCCGAAAGCAAAACTCGGGAAGAATTCAGGAGGGATGGTGGCATGGCCAGGTTAACATGGCATACCTTGGCGCAATTAGGTTGGCATGGCATGCTGTGACTAGCGTGTCTAGGGCTAAGGCATGGCGCGGCTGGCTTGTCTAGGTGCGTGACCAAGCAAGGGTTTTGGGCCTAAAGTCGCGAGGGGAATTTAGACGGCCAGGATTTTCTCCTGGGATTGAAGGGTAACCGTTGATGGTCACATGGCTTCACTTTAGTAGCCACATGGGGAAGGCCAGCATGGTCGTGCGGCATAAGGGGCCATGGCGAGACGTGTTTGGCATGGCACGGCTAGCTTGGCTAGGTACGTGACCAAGCTAGGGCTTTGGGCCTAAAGTCGTGAGGGGACTTTAGACGGCCAGGATTTGCTCCTGGGATTGAAGGGAAACCGTTGATTGTTGCATGCCTTCACTTTAGTGTCCATGAGGATAAGGCCAACAGGATGGCATGGCTAGTATAGCTAGGGCCATGGCATGGTGCGATTGGCATGGCGCAGCTAGCTTGGGATAGGTGTGGCTATCATGATTTGCCATTGGCACAAGGGTGAAGTTAGCATGGTTGGCATGCTTTGGCGCGGTTGGGTGTGGATGGAATGATTTGCCATTGGCACACGAGATGTGGCTAGCATGGCTAGGGCCATGGCATTGTGCGATTGGCGCGGTTGGGTGTGGATGTCATGATTTTCCATTGGCGCACGAGATGTGGCTAGCATAGCTAGGGCCATGGCATGGTGCGATTGGCATGGCGCGGCTAGCTTGGGCTAGGTGTGGCTGGCATGATTTTCCATTGGCACAAGGGTGCGGCTAGCATAGTTAGCATGCTTTAGTGCGGTTGGGTGTGGCTAGCATGATTTTTCATTGGCACACGATATGTGGCTAGCATAGCTAGGGCCATGGCATGGTGTGATTGCCATGGCGCGGTTAGCTTGGGCTAGGTGTGGCTGGCATGATTTGCCATTGGCACAAGGGTGCAACTAGCATGGTTGGCATGCTTTGGCGCGGTTGGGTGTGTCTAGCATGATTTGCCATTGGCACACGTGGGAACTAAGGTTTGGCTTGTCGCAACCCTAATTTTTAAAAAATACCCCGGTAATTATTTCGGAGACACATTAAAGGTTCTATTAAATGTGCCTAGTAAATTTTTTACTACTTAAATGTTGTGACGTCACTGACTACTAGGGTTTAGTGTTTTATGATTTTAACCCTAAGCTAAAAACCACCATCAACATTAAGTCCCCTGCTTAGCTCGGAATAGATGCCTTATTGTGAGGTAAGCATATGATGGTGACAGACGAGGACGGAATCGAGATATAAATCATTGCAAAGATGGTCAGGAGAATCCGACTAACCTTTTGAGTGGTGAAGAGAGTTTTGGCTTCCCATGTTGGCGGCCCTGCGTAAGTTGTACATGGAATGCAGACCATGGAACAGTGAGATTAAAGTTACCGACTTTGTCTGGTCGTACATCTCCAAGGCAAAGGGGGCGCGGTCTTGGAAGGCAAAGCAAGTGGATGGCTTGGATCGAGGGGCCAAAGAGGGGGCCTGGTCCTGGTCGCAGCAATGGCATGGTGGAACGTGCAGGGCCGGCTAGGCGTGGTAGGACTACGGTGATGGAGCGAGGTCTTGGCTAGGGGTGTGGCAATGGCATACATGGGAGGCTAGGCGCGGTGGGGCTGTGGTATGGTGTGAGTGGTCTTGGATGTGTAAATTGGTCTTTGCGGGACCGGTTTCCCCTTTCCCTTCCTTGGCTCAAAATTGGAAATCCTTTCCTTGTTCGAACTCCCAAGTATCACGCCCATAAAAAGGATGGTCGGCCTCTCCCTTTGATTCACGCCTTTATTATTTCTTCTTTTACTGCTTGGTAGCGGTGAAGTGGGCGAGCAAAATAGGTACGCCTTCCAGTACTTCCTCTTTGGCTTGTTCTTGTGGGACCGATTTCCTTTCTTCATGCGCGGCTTTAACATGGAATTCTTTCCTTATTCAAAAATATTTTTCTAGTGGTAGGTAGCATCTGCAATCCTTTCATCTGGTAGCTTTGCAAAAATCCCGGTATGATTGGGTGTCTTCAGGGCTAGGCTTTGGAACGCGAGGCGGAGTTGCTAGCATGGTCATGGCATGAAGGGGACCCATTAGCACTGATGGGCATGGAACGGTTGTGGGCCGCTCTGTAAAGCGCTTGGCAGGGCATGACGCTGGTAAGGGAAGCGCCTTGGAAGGGAAACGCTTGCAAGGGAAGTGCTTGTGGTTTAGGGCTTGACACGCCGAAACCCTAATTAGAGTCCTTTACTAGAATCGATGTAGAATCCACGTACGGACTCGTATTTCGATGGTCCACCCCTTTATTGGACACGAAACATAATTTTGTATCTCCCTACACGGAAATATTCAGGTTTTGAGATTTCTTAGGAGGTGAAAACGGCCTTCTTCTATTTTCTGTTACTCGTCCGGACCGTGCTTTCGTCTGTGGTGTCTCTTCAGTGGATTCCAAAATCTACTAAACTCCATTGCATTTTTTGGGACGAATGGATGTGGTTGCGTTGTCGGTCCATCCTTGATTTTAGGTTATTCAGTGCCTGGACCTTCTGATCGCGATGACAGTATGTTGTGGATCTTGGTATGGTTGAAATCTTCCGGAGCCACTGGATGAAATAGATGAATTTGGAGATCGTTGCCGACATGCTCCTATCAAGTCTTCAAGGAATTTGTTCCAAGAGACATCCTTTGAACCATCTTCTGAATCTGGGACTATCGTATAGAATGGGATGCGGTGAGCAGTCCCCAGTTATATTTCTGTTAGATCCGATGGCACGGCCAAACATGTGAATGTACCTCTATGGTGTGCTTTTGGAGTCTTCGATGGACATGTACGGATTTGTGTGGAAAAATTCCTGCGGCTCGTAAAACTTCGACAGTGATGATGTTGAAATCAGAAATAACCTGGTTGGGGGGGGGGGGGGTGAAAGCACCCCGTGCTGGTAGTCCCCACGTGTAGCCTACTTTCATTGCATCGCCTTGAATCCACGTCCACGGGATTTGATACAAACTTATTGTACTCTTCTGGATGTGACGCTGGGATGCTCAGAATATCACATGGAAGAAATACACTGGATAGTAAAGTGGTAAAAATGAGAGAGTTATGTTGTTTATCGTGGCTCCCTCTGCTTCTTCTGGAAAATATTTCATCCGTGTCTCTGGGGTTATCTCATGAATCTTCGATGGTCATCGGGATGGACTGCGATGAGCAGTCCCCAGTCACACTTTTCTTTAGCATCTGAAGTTGTTTCTTCTGAGTAGGCTTGGGATCTACCACGGCCTTTTAAAGTGTTACAGGCGTCTTCTAGACAGAGAGGTGATGATATTCTTACGTTGCACCCTTGAAAAGTAAATTGCCTCGTCGTGACTATGACCTTTTGGTTGACTGTGTCTTCTGAGATTTGACAGTGAAGGGATTCTGTGTAGATCCTCAGTCCCCAAATGTGGTTTAGATGTTTCCATATTTGTAGTGATCGTGCTTTGGTGAAGCTCTAGCTGGTGTCAACAAATGAGCGGCATCGCTTCTCGGTAGCAGATGTGATCGGAAGAGACTACATTGTCATGGGAACAAAGTAGGTTGGATGGATACGTAAGCGAGCAAACTGTCCATGAACACGAGCTTTGGCAGGAAGGAGGTGTTGAAGCGTCTTCGGTTCTTGGAGAGGACGTTGAAACGATTCCTTGTAACTCTCAGGGAGTTGACGGTTACCATGTTGAAGTCGGAGGATACATTATATTCTGTCAAAATCGACATCCCTCAAGTGTACAGAGGTTAGGAGTCCCCTGTTTCATCTATCGATCGTGATTTCCAGGAGAGGTTGGGGTTTGAAAACGGCTTCCCTGGCTGAAACGCCTGCTTTCCACAGATGTTTCATCATAGACTGTACGACTTAGTGGGACAAGTTCCCATCGTGCATGTCCTGACGGGAAGAGGGTCTCTGTGAACTCAGGAGGGTTGATGATTTTCTTTTCCTCGATTTTGGAGAAGTCATTCCTCATCTTTACGTATGATTAAATTGGATTGTTGATCCCCTTATAATGGGCGTTCAAGAGCAACGCGAGCCTCTCCATCTATAAACACACGTTATTCTGAAGTGTCTTTTGTCTTTTAATCAAATAAATAGTGGTAAAAGGAGGTCAGATTCTTCCGGATCTTCCAGTATCTCACCCTGATGGTGGAGTGGCACCTCGGGTGATAATTGGATCTGTCATGCTTGAAGAAACGTCGGGGTGGCGGAAACG
This sequence comes from Papaver bracteatum, assembly GCA_023529315.1. Lineage (NCBI taxonomy): Eukaryota > Viridiplantae > Streptophyta > Magnoliopsida > Ranunculales > Papaveraceae > Papaver > Papaver bracteatum. The sequence goes on from JAJJWX010001293.1 coordinate 1,130,840, forward strand.
GCTCCGGTTCTGGTGATCGTAAGTGTATCGTTCACGAAGTGCTGGATCCATGGCGCTGCTTTGGCTGGTTGTGGAGTGGAGAGGATGTCACTGGAAGGGCGCAAGATGTCACCGGTGGCATGCACGTCAGGTACGCACGTCTGGTAGGCGCGTTTGGTAAGCTCGTCTGGTGAGCTTTTTAGGTAGACGTGTCTGGTAAGATCGTCTGGGAAGCTTGTCTGGTAGGCGCGTCTGGTAAGCTCGTCTGGTGAGCTTGTATGGTAGGAGCGTCTGGTAAGCTCGTCTGGGAAGCTCGTATGGTAAGCGCTAGATCGGCTTGAAATGGGCACTGGCTCGGCACGATGCTGACTTGGCTTGGCGTGGCGCGGACTTGTTCTTGCGGTCCCAGTTGCCTCTTCCCATATGTAGCTCAAACAAGAAATCCTTTGTTATTCAAATTCCAAAAGTTTTATGCTTATGAAAGGGGTTGGCTCCCCTTTTTACCTCGTATCTTTGTTATCACGTCCTAGTGTTAGCGGTAGCGCGATAGTGATAAAGTGGGCAAGCATATTCCAGCTATGTACTCCAACGTTTCTCTTTTAATTTAATTTTTTTTGTTTTCTTGTTCTGGTGCAAACCATAGCCATAGGTATGCCTTTCCATAAATCTGTAGAAATATTTTTCTTCTGGACTGGTGTAAACCCTAGCCATAGGTATGCCTTTCATAGACTTGTGGAAATACTTCCTCATAAATAATTCTTTGAATGTTGTCGTAGTAACGTCTACTAATGGTGACATGTAGTCATTGTTGTGCAAAGTAGGCACGTACGGGTAGGTGACCTCTTTTTTTTTTGAAAGGCAAACAAAGCGCCTGGTTTATGGTTTTTTGATTTCCTGGATTTCTTGGGTTGATAGATAAAATGTTACCTTGACGGTTTTTGGGTTATTCTTTTTGGAATGAATTGTTTAGGAATTGATTGTTTTGGTTATGACTGAAAGTGACACAGACATCCTAGGAAAACCATGGAACCGTGTGTTGGTAGATGACATGGGGGTGATACATAACATGGCTATTGGTTTTATCATTCCCGTGAAAACTTGAAAAAGAAAACTACGTATCTTTTCTAGGTAGGACTTACTTGGATTTTAAGGTCTCCTGATGAAAAGTAAACCTTCCGGGTGTAAGACCGAGTTTTATGAGAAATACCGCCATGGAAAGTCCCCAGTTGTTACTGAGCTGTCCGATAACCGAACCGTTGGGCGGATCGTCTGCTTCTATCCTCTGGGAAGTCCCCATTAATCCCTTGTCGTGTCACGACTGATAATCGAGTTGTCGGGTAACTGAGTCGGAGTGGATCTCCTTCCTCTACCATCTTGACATCTGGGTCAAAAATGAGATCGACAGTCGAAAATTGACATTGTAACCGATAGATCAATCCTCCAACTATGGTCGCCAATTGTTTATGGGTGAAAATAGCTTCTGCCGATTTCGGTAAATTCGGTAGGTGAGTGAGAAACTGGTTTAAACCCTAAACAAATGTGCTGCATGTTGAGCACTTTTAGGTTCGAGATATCAATCTATAAAAGTCCGGCCTAAACCAAGAAATGGTCGTTTCAGACTTGCTTCGGTTACAAAGAGGAGGAGAATGGGTTGGTTTTGGGAAGGGAAGCAAGGAGAGTGTGAGACCAGAATAGTTTATTCTGGAAAAGCAATTGGGCTTCTACAACTTTTTTTGAGAAAAGTACGAGAACTCATGAGGGGAGCTAGCAGGTAAGTATTCTGAGTGTTCTCTTGTCCGAATGAACCTGGTGTTCAAATGGAAAGAGGTAATACCTATTTATACAAGTCATAGTAGAAACCTACCCTGGTCTCTTTAAGGAGTGGGGAAGTAAATGTGAGGAGGTGGTAACCGTATGCATGGACTTGATGTCCCATAAAGTGGTTAACGCATGAAATTGGTTTTCATGAAACTGTTGACGTTATGGAATTAATGATCCATAAAGTTTGTTAACTCACACCTTTATGTCCCATGAACGTTTCCCACATAACTCCTGTATTTACTAGGCGCCTCACCCTTATGACACTTCCTTATGAGGGGCGTAGTGTATGTCGCACGCTGTAGACCACCAAACCAATAACCAAAGAGAATCCTCCTGTTTGTGTTGATGTCTCGAATGTTTTCTAAAACATGTAAAACGTTGTTGTGGCTTGGCAAGTCGAGATCGGGTAAATTGCTAGCCTGGTGACCTTCGACGGTCGAGATTTTGCATCTTGAGAGGTGCGTTGCACACCTTAGTTTTGGTAGTGAGGGCCATCGTGGTGGCGCGACTAGGTTGGCATGCCGTTGGCATGGCATGGTTTGGCGTGGCCAAACTTAGGTTTTCGGACCCAAAAGTCATGAGGTGACTTTAGACGGGCAGGATTTTCTCATGGGTTTGAAGGGTGGCCATTGATGGTCGCATGCCTTTGTTTTGGTGGCCGCATAGGGAAGGTGCGACTAGGGTGTTGTTTAGACTTGGCGCGTGGGGACAATAGTCTGTATGGCCGCATGGCATAGCTAGATTTGGTCAGGTGCGTGACCAAGCTAGGTTTTTTTGGGCCAAAGTCATGAGGTGACTTTGGGTGGCTAGGATTTTCTCCTGGGTTTGAAAGGCAACCGTTGATTGGTGCATGCCTTCTCTTTAGTAGCCGTGGTGGAAGGCTAGGAGCGTGGCACGGCTAGGGCCAAGGCGAGGGCGCTTGGCTTGGCATGACGTGACTAGCATGGCTAGGGCCAAGGCAAAGTGCATTTGGCATGGCGCGGCTAGCTTGGCTAGGTTTGGTTTGGCTTGGCATGTGGGGCCAAGGGGTAGCCATGGGCGCATGGCGTGGTTTGGCATGGACAAACTTAGGTTTTCGGGCAAAAAGTCATGAGGAGACTTTAGAAGGCCAGGATTTTCTCCTGGGATTGAAGGGTGTCCATTGATGGATGCACGCCTTTGTTTTAGAAACCCTAATTAGCGCCCTTCACTAGAATCGTTGTCTAATTCTAGTATGGACTCGGATTTTGACGGTCCGCCCCTCAAATCAACCGGCAAAGAATTTCCTATCTCCTAACGCGGGTATAGTTAGGTTTTGAACTCATTTAGAAGGAGAAAACATCCCAAAAGAAAAACTCATGAAGAATTCATGAGGGATGGCGGCATGGCCAGGCCAACATGGCATACCTTGGCGCAATTAGGTTGGCATGGCATGCAGTGGATAGGGCCAAGGAATGGCGCGGCTAGCTTGGCTAGGTGCGTGATCAAGCTAGGGTTTTGGGCCTAAAGTCGTGAGGGGACTTTAGACGGCCAGGATTTGCTCTTGGGATTGAAGGGCAACCGTTGATGGTCGCCTGGCTTCACTTTAGTAGCCGCATGGAGAAGTCCAGCATGGTGGCGCGACATAAGGGGCCATGGCGAGACGTGTTTGGCATGGCGCGGCTAGCTTGGCTAGGTACGTGACTAAGCTAGGGCTTTGTGCCTAAAGTCGTGAGGGGACTTTAGACGGCCAGGATTTGCTCCTGGGATTGAAGGAAAACCGTTGATTATTGCATGCCTTCACTTTAGTGGCCATGAGGAGAAGGCCAACAGGATGGCGTGGCTAGTAAAGCTAGGGCCATGGCATGGTGCGATTGGCATGGCGCGGCTAGCTTGGTCTAGGTGTGGCTGGCATGATTTTCCATTGGCACAAGGGTGCGGTTAGCATGGTTGGCATGCTTTGGCGCGGTTGGGTGTGGCTGGCATGATTTTCCATTGGTACACGAGATGTGGCTAGCATGGCTAGGGCCATGGCATGGTGCGATTGGCGCGGTTGGGTGTGGCTGGCATGATTTTCCATTGGCACACGAGATGTGGCTAGCATAGATAGGGACATGGCATGGTGCGATTGGCATGGCGCGGCTAGCTTGGGATAGGTGTGGATGGCATGATTTTCCATTGGCACACGAGATGTGGCTAGCATAGGTAGGGCCATGGCATGGTGCGATTGGAAATACGCGGCTAGCTTGGGCTATGTGTGGCTGGCATGATTTTCCATTGGCACAAGGGTACGGCTAGCATGGTTGGGTGTGGCTGGCATGATTTGCCATTGGCACACGAGATGTGGCTAGCATAGCTAAGTCCATGGCATGGTGCGATTGGCATGGTGCGGATAGCTTGGGCTAGGTGTGGCTGGCATGATTTGCCATTGGCACACGTGTGAACTAGTGTTTGACTTGTCGCAACCCTAATTTTGAAAAAATACCCCGGTAATTATTTCAGAGACACATTAAAGGTTTTAGTAAATGTGCCTAGTAAATGCTTTACTACTTAAATGTTGTGACGTCACTGACTGCTAGGGTTTAGTATTTTACGATTTTACCCCTAAGCTAAAAACCACCATCAGCAGAAGGATGTGCCGATTTTAGAAAGATATCTGCAATGTGTAAACTGTTTAACCTGAAGAGCAAGCACGGAGCTTCCGACAAGTTATTTAATGAACTTTTACCGCTGTTAAAATCCATGCTCCCTCCAGGAAATGAGATGATGATAAGTACATATGAAGCTAAGAAGGTGATGAGAAATTTGGGTTCAGGTTACGAAAAGATACATGTATGCATCAATGACTGCATTCTCTATAAGAAAGATAACGAGGATCACTCAAGTGTCCCACCTGTGGGGAATCAAGATGGAAAGTTGACGACACCACCCACGAGGTTTATGAAAAAATTCTGGCAAAAGTCTTGTGGTATTTCCCAATTATCCCAAGACTGAAACGGCTGTTTCAATCAAAGAGAATTGTCGAATATTTATTGTGGCACGATACTAGAAAAAAAGAAGAGGGTGTTTTACGGCATTTGGTGGACTCACCAGCATGGAAAAATATAGATGAAAGATATCCCGTAATTCGTGATGATCCTCGAAATCTGCGGCTAGGCATTTCGGCTGATGGGGTAGACGTAAACAAAGGCATGCAAAAACAGCACAGTGTGTGGCCAATTTTGACAGCGATTTACAACCTTCCGCCAGAGTTGTGTATGAAGAAAAAGTTCACCATGTTGTCATTAATTATCGATGATGGGCCTTGTAAGGACATTGATGTTATGTTACAACCGTTTGTCGAGGATCACAAGGAACTGTTTGAGGGAGTACAATGTTTTGATGCGCTGAAACATGAGATGTTTACTCTACGTGCGGTTGTGTTATGGACAATAAATGATTACCCTTCTCTCGGTACACTGTGTGGCTGCCCCTACCAGGGACGAGACGCATGTAAGGTGTGTGGGATAAATGCTTACTATGTCAGGCTAAAACATGGTAGAAAAGAGGTTTATACCGGGCATAGAAGATACCTACCATACGATCATCCATTCAGACGTCATAAGGGGTTCAACGGAAAAGATGAAAATGAAAAGGCGCCGGAACTTATGACCCCGTCACAAATATACAATGAGGTAAAGTCTATAAAGAATAAATGGGGAAAGGGACGGAAGAACATTGTGGTAGAATTCGTGCAGGATAACCCTAGAAGAGGTGGAAAGATGAAGAGAATCGAAAATACCATCGACCCGAAAAATAGGAAGGGGAAGGAAAAGGGGACCGAAAGGCGCTACTGGAAAAAGTTCAATATATGGTTCCGTCTCCTCCCCTACTGGCGGTATCATGTTGTCCATCATTGCATAGATTTCATGCACGTCGAAAAGAATGTATGCGAGAGTATCATTGGAACATTGTTGAACAATGAATTTAAGTCGAAACACTACCTTGCTGCTCGAATGGACCTGAAGGAGATGGGTTTTAGAGACAAGTTGTAACCTCGGGAAAATGGCAAAGGGGGATATATACTAAAGGAAGCATGTCACTCATTAAGCCCGGAGGAAAAGGATAAGTTATGTGCAACATTATCCGAGATAAAGGTTCCACAAGGGTATTGTTCAAACTTTTCAACACTGGTGAATCGAAAAGATCGAAAGTTTATCGGACTAAAATCGCATGATTATCACATGATAATGCAACATTGTTTGCCCATTGCGATTAAATCAATTATGTCGCAGCCAACAAGATATGCTATTATCAGGTTTTGTTTCTTTTCAGGGCAATATCTAGCAAAGAAATCAAGGTGGCAGAGCTAGAAAAATTATAGTCGGATCTCGTTGTGACGTTGTGCTTGCTCGAGAAATACTTTCCTCCATCCTTTTTCGACATAATGGTTCATTTAAATGTGCATCTTACCAGGGAAGTGCAAATTTGTTGTCATGTATTCTTTCGATGGATGTATCCGTTTGAAAGGTGCATAAAGGTCATTAAAGGGCATGTGCGAAACAGAAACAGACCTGGAGGAAGCATTGCTGAAGGGAACCTTGCGGAAGAGACAATTGAGGTTATCAGTGAGTACCAACAAAGCATGAATGATACAGTCGGAATTCCACCAGACAAACTCAACACATCTGATACTGGCGAAGATTCTTATTCTTTCAGGGGAAAACCAATATCAAATCCTAAGTTTACTTGTGTTGATAAGGATCTGTTTGATAAAGCGCATTTTTATGTATTTCAGAATTCGCCTGAAGTTGCTCCTTACGTTGAGTAAGTATAACTAGATCTAACCAAATAACCTCATTTTTTTGTTTAGTTTTTGATTCTGTGTCCGAATTTCTGTAAAGATAATAACATTAATCATTACACTGTCCAGCCGACACCATAATTTTTTAAAGGATAAATATCTTGGTATGATTTATAGACAGCTAGATCAAAAACATCGTGAAGAGTTCACCAAATGGTTACAAAATATCACTCTTGGATAAATATCTTCATTGTAATAGAAAATGTCACTCTTGCTATGTAACTTTTGCGTTGAGACGGAGGCTAATCCTTATAATGTATTTCAGGTTGAGAGTGAGTGGGAAGACTCTAGGGAAAAATTCAATCAGGACTTAAAGTGGCTATCAATCCCACCGAATGCACAAGTAGAGACATACGAAGCATACGACATCAATGGATACATGTTTCACACAAAATCTCATGATGGTTCCATTAACCAGAATAGCGGGGTTTACGTAGAGGCAACTGACACACACATTAGACAAGCAGGGATTACCCTTAATCTGACGGATTATTATGGTGTTTTACAAGAGATATGGGTGCTGACATATCATTCGCTGAAAGTGCCACTTTTCAGGTGTAAATGGGTTACCAAAGCAGGGGTCTCAAAAGACAAACTTGTCTACATTTTGGTTGAGCTTGATAAGTTGGGACTCCAGGATGATCCTTTCGTTCTATACTCCCAAGCTAAGAAGGTATATTATGTGCCAGACCAGGAAAATAAAAAAAAAGTCTATTGTGTTAGGTACACCTACCCAAATCTGGAAATATGCTGGTGATGAAGTCGACGAGGAATTCAGTACGGCAGTTATTTTTCGGAATGAGTATAAACTGCCAAAGGTAGATAAACTTGACCTGCAAAGAAAACCCAAAGATGATTATTATCGGGACGACATTAAGGGTAGAACTGCAAGGAAAGCACCAGTACCAACAGCAGTCCCTGCTTCTCAAATGACTACATCTGAGCAACCATTTCCAAGGACTAAGCGACAATCCAGGTGATAGAATGTAGTTGTTTGGATTTTTATGTTAACTAGAGAATGAATGTATGGATTGTTGAAAAAAAAATTGATTCTTAAATCATGGTGGGGTTTTGTATGCAGATGGGTTTAAGCAATGTTGGATGAGTTTGGATTTGGCTATACTGATTGTTGAATTAATATTATGTCATGGTAGGATTAGTAGTAATAGTACTAGGCTTGCACATAGATTTTTTTTTTGGAATTGGGCCTAAAATAGTCTTTGAATTAATCTTACTCCAACATCATTTTATAAACTGGAGTAATACCCACCATCTTAAACAGCATTTTATATACCCTATTGATTCATTAATTCAGTCATTCCTACCCATCTCTACTTAACAATCATTGGAATTTTAGAATCATTCACCAAGAACATTGCTTGTTTGTACATTTGCTGTATTCAATATATTACTACTGAAATCAAAAGAGCAAGAAAAACTGACACATTATGTTCAAACCCTTCAAACATACATCCATCACAAGTTTAATACTACTGAAAATTCAAGCAACTGGAAGAACACAACTAGTTTAATTACATCTAAAGAAGGACAAAGCAAACAGAATACGACTTCTAAACACCCGACAGACTACCAGTGACATTACAAATTTCTTTTTACAATCAAAATTCAAACATGCACATTACTAATCTACCTGACATAAAAAATTTACCCAATCATAACCACTGCAATTCTCCCAGCTGCTATCCAAACAATGCACCTGCTGCAAACTGAACCCCAAAATCACCTTACATATTCTAAGATCTTCTTCATCAACACCATGCATCCATAAACACCTTCTGCAAACTGAACCCCAAACCCTCCTCCTTTACTACTCTTTCACCCCTTTAATCCCAAACACTAGTATTAATGCTTGGTTTTAGTTTTGTTGTTGTTTCTTGTTTGCTGCTAAATCCATTAAAATATTTTGGTGCTTAAATGTATTAATGGATTCAACATCAAACAAGAAGACAATAACAAAAACAAGTCCAATACTACAAACATTCCTTTAACATTTATCAGCTCATTGAGCATTATATCAAGTTTTTTCAATTTCCGCATCAACACCACAAGTTCACACAACTATCAAACCCTCAAAAGATCAAAGCTTTAAACTACCATTACATATTCTCAAAATACCTTCACCAAAAGGCCATAACCCAAACCCCTTTCATTACAAACCATTACTACAAACTTGAAACAACGACTACCCTTTTCAACTTTACAATCCAAACACAAGAAAATTCCATGTATTTTACTACTTGCCCACAAAATCAAAATAAAAGGAAATCCAAAACCGTTCGCATTAACTTTCAAAATACAAAGAAACTTACCATCTTTCGCACCAACATCAGGAAGAGTAGAAGGAAGGAAAATTACCAGAAAAGTTATTTTGCAAAAAACTTGTTGATCGTTTTCAGGATTTATGCGATGCCTGAAAATCCATCCTTTCCTGGTAACTCTGATGAGCTTACCACCGTTCAACCTCATCAGTATCCAGACCCTCTTCACCATAGTCCTCGCTATCAGATGGTGCAGGAGAAGTCCCACTGGATGATGATTCATCATCACTATCCTCATCCCCTTCTTCCCTTTCTTCCTCACTTGACTCATCATCGAGATCAGCGATTCGACGGCTCACCTTCAATGCAACAGGTTCACCCTCACTCATGGTGCGAGCAAAAATCTTGGGATTGGCAAGTTCATATTCAAATCGCCTTATCATCATGATAAGAATTCATCATTTGCTTGTCCTCCGCAGCATCCGAATCTAGGTCACTGGTATCCACTTCCTCCACTTCATACTCATACCCTTCTGAGGCCTCGGAATCACTTTCAGTTGAACTGCCAAACTTTGGGGTCTTAGCCTGCTTCTAAGCCTTTTCCTCATGCTTCCGTTCTTGCAATTCTAAGAACTTGGGTAGCCATGCATTATAGAGAGCCTCAAATTTCCTTTTCTTTCACTCCTGAACAGCCTCATCTTCCTCTCTCTGACGAGTTTGCTCTTGAATCCGATGATCAATTTCAGACTGTGCATCTTCTCTTAACTGCTGCAATTCCTCTATGCTCAAAGAATGGAGAATTAACTTGGCTTGTGTAAATTCAGGTGTTACTAGTGGTGCATTTGGAAGGCATCCGATGGAATTTGTTGAATTCTACGCAGGATCTACCATATTCTCAATTTAGTTTGCTAAACCTAAACCTTTACTCTTATGTTAAAGATCTCTCTGAAAATGGTAATATCTCTGCTAATTAACCCCTCAAATACCCCATTGTTCTAATTAAATTCCATTTATGGCGCTTAGTTAGCTGTCATGTCACTTTGTTAACTACGCCCATTCAAATCCATCAGTATCCCCTTCACTCTAATAACCATCATTACCATATCAAGACTTATTTTCAACACCTAATTCCCATTAAGACTTTTACCCTCTTTGGAACTGCCATTAAGGGAGTATCTGGTGGGTCACCAAACTTTGATATTTATCTTTGAGGTCGAATTAACTCTTTATGTTTTATGCATACTAGGAGATGGCAGCACCAGTTAGGAGGCTTCATTGCAACCTGCTAAAAATGCTCTTCGTATAATAGCGTGTCAAAAAAAGGAAAATTTTGGCCACACTTTGATTTAGCGTGTTCATTAAAATGTTGAGTAGCTGAACAAGTTTAGTTTTTTCAAAACACCCTATAGACATGTCTAAAGATGGGCAGCTTGGTGGATTGATATGTTACCTAACTTCTTTGAGGTCATGCGTTCGAAAGCTTTTTATTAATTTTTTTCAGAAGGATGGGCTTGTTTAGAAGGATGAAAGCGTCTTCTTCTAGAAGTTTTAAGGTAATTGGGCTTCCGCATGCCACTTCAAGCCCGTCTCTGACGAAAATAGTTGAGGGCAGCTGCGTTTCGGTACTGGGTTTCGACTTCGGGTCACGGGTAGCCCTCTTAGAGAGTCCGCTTGCCAAATAGCTTCCAAGTATTTGCTACCGCCTATGAACGTCCAATAAGTTGGGGTGGCATTCAATAGGTCTTTGCATGCACTTAGTAGGCATGTGCCTCCACGATATCTCAACTAATTGATCTCGAGGATTGAAAAAGGATGGGTGAGATGTGTTAACTATTGGTCTTCTCGTCCATAAGGCCTGTTTGGAAGAGATCAGTTATAATTTCCAATTCTGTAACTCTGTAACTTCCATATTCCATCTCCGCAAAATCCCTTCAGTGTTCCAATTGTTGAAGCTATGTATAAGCGAGGTTATAATGCATATCCAAATCTGAATGATCGCCTAACCATGTCTATAAATCAGGAATCCATGGGTAGACCAAAGGAAAAGAAGGCTAAGATGAATATGCAAGAAAACCAGGTATTGATTTTAGATAATTATGGAAGAATTGTTGGGTTCAAGGTGTTGAAAGTGAATTTCATAGTTATAATTGGCTTTATTAGTAATTGTAACTGGCTTTATTAGTAACAGTGGTGGTGTTATTGATTGGTGAAAATGTGGGGGTCTAACAACCTCACCCAATATTCCGATTAGCAATCTGTATGGAAAACTCCGAGTTATTTTCTAGAGAATCAACAAGACTCAATCAGTAGAAAATATCTCAAGGAGTTATTATCTCAATCTCTCTATTTGATTTACTCAAGCAAATAAGATTCGCGAGCCTAATCAAAGAGAAATAACTTGGATGGTACCAAAGACCAATATCCAAGTGTCAATAGATTTAAATCAACAACCAATAAGGTCGGAAATTCGAATCGATTGAACAACGCACAACCTGTATTATTTCAATTATATAAAAATATAATGCGGAAAAGAAATAACACAGACACCAGAATTTTGTTAAAAAGGAAACCGAAAATGCAGAAAAACCTCGGGACCTAGTCCAGATTAAACATACATTGTATTAAGCCGCTACATACACTAGCCTACTCCAAATTAACTTCGATCTGGACTGTAGTTGAACCCAAACCAATATCACACTGATCCAAGGTACAGTTATGCTCCGACGCCTATGATCCCAGCAGGATACTGCGTAGTTGATTACCTTAGCTGATCTCACCCACAACCAAGAGTTGCTACGACCCAAAGTCGAAGACTTTAGCAAACAAATCTGTCTCACACAGAAAAGTCTACAGGTAATAGATAAATTCGTCTCCCACGAATAAACCTATGAGTTTTGTTCCGTATTTTGATAAATCAAGGTGAATAAGAACCAATCGATAAAACTAGACTTATATTTCCGAAGAACAGCTCAGTTTCATCAATCACCTCATGATAAACTTAATCGACGTAGCGAAAAAGATTATTGAGGAATCACAAACAATGAGACGAAGATGTTTGTGACTACTTTTATCTTGCCTATCAGAGAGAGAAATCTCAAGCCAATTATTACAATTGTACTCGTACAATAGAAATAGCAAGATCAGATCACACAACTACAAGAAAAATAGTATCGGTTTGGCTTCACAATCCCGGACTGGGTACGCGGACTGTACCTGAGCTTCAACTTCAGCATATATTCTCGGGTTCGAGAACTTACGCCAGTTCACGGACTGGGTTCACGGACTGAGTTCGCATACTGAGTTGTTGCTCACGTTCCGGTTCCACTTAATCAACAAAGTTCGCAAACTTCGGTTCAAATGTTAAGGACCTATACATATATGTGTTTCCACAACAATGTTTATATCCCACAATGGTTATATAGTCTAAACTCTAATTTCAATCATTGAAATATTCTCAGAGGACGTCATACAGTTGTTTTCACGAACTAGTTTTCGTCAGAGCGATTTCCAAATTGATTGAAACATAACATGACTTTCGTCACTAGGCAAAGATGAACTTGGATAAAGCGTAAGCTTTACCAACACACATTTCGATAAATATATAAGCGAGATATACTCAGCTCTAAATGTCATATGTGCATATTCTCTAAGTCTATATAGTAAACCGACTTTTGTCTCAAGATAGGAGATAGAGTAGATAGACTTTTGAGTGATAGATAAGTTCAAGTCTCCACATACCTTTTAGTCGATGAAGATCCACTAGTTCCTTGAGTAGTCCTTTGTCTTGTATGATGATCTCCAGGGAGTTCTTAAGCTCAACTACATTTCTATCCTAGTCTGAGACCTTAGCTATAGTAGACTAGAAATCAAGACTATATATCTTTGATCACTAAGATTGACAAACATGCTTGAGATAACAACGCATGCGAGTTTGACCGAGCAGTGCTCTAACAATCTCCCTCTTTGTCAATTTTAGTGGCAAAACTATTAATACATATGGAATACAAAAATTATATAAATAAACTTTGTAGGTCCTATTCCACATGCCTAATCTTCAACAATACTCGAAATCTTCGTCACTTCCAAGTAGTCCATGATCCCAAAGGTTGTGAGTTTAGTATCATCGTTGTTGAAAATCCGTAGCTATAACAATGAGAAAAGCATTAGTTCTCAATCATTGTTATACAGTGTCATAGTATTATTACACAACGTCAAAGTCCAATTGCATCACAATTTCAACAAAAATACTATGGTGATACTTCACTCCCCCTTATTCAATACTCCACCTCACATGGAAACCACGCCCCCCTTACATAATGATCCGAAAACCATATGTATTTGTAGCATGAACTACATATTAATTCTCCCCCTTTTTATCAATAAAATTGGCAAAGGTATAAGAAAGGGATCCTAATGAAATTTGCGTAAGAGACATTTCATGACCAAAGGTAAATGTATGTCATCATATTTAGATGCAATCATAAAGCCGAAGCTAAATGCATTCATCAAGGAGTTCATAAAGATACAAGATAACCCCTCTAATATTCCACAGCCGCACTCCCCATAAAGATTTGGCAGTTAAGCACAAGTTCAAAAGAACTCTCCCCCATAAGATGTCATTCCCAAAGGAACAACAAGAGCGACCTTAATTTCAAGAGAAAAGAAGGATTTCTTTAGACTCAACAAATTGCATACAAGTATGAATTTGGAATCCAAAATATTCAATCATATTAACCAAAGCGAACCAAGATTAGTTTGACTAAATATGCTCAACACAAGTAAACTTATGGAGACTTAATTCATCGATTAGATGATTCACAAGAAAACCCAAAAATATTCTAACCGGATTACACAATTAAACTAATCACAAAGTAATCAATTTAATTGTCCACACTCAACATGAGAAAAATCTATGGACTGCTAACTAAATAATCACACAAGATGATTGATTTAGTTCATTTGGGCTCAACATAAGGGATTATGGAACCCCGACTAAGATTATCATAGGAAATGACAACATTAACCGTACATGTACTCAACATGAGAGAACTCATGGATTACAAACTAGATAACCACACACGTTGATTAATTTAGTTCTTAATGCTCAACATATAGCATCTTATGGAACAACCAACCATGCCAATAAAAAATCGCCTTAGTCGTATCGTTCTCAACATGAGATACACAATGGAACCTTCACGGTAATACATAATAATATGGAACAATTAAGCTATATACCGTGGATAACAAAAACAAGGACCTATTCTATTTTTTCCATCACAAAGCGACATAATAGACTTTATCCTTGAATCACAAAATACTTTAACCTATCTTACATCAATAATTGACAATATAGGCTTAACTTTTGTGTTTTTCCAAAAGTCCATTCATTCCTTTATCAATATTTGCATACCAATACATGAACGACTTTACTTTTGACAAAATATGGGACAAACAAGTTCACGGACGTAAACACTCATATCCCATCAAAATATTGCAATCATCATCTTCCAAACAAACTTAGAATTTTTAAACCAAAAAATCTAAAAACAAGAAGATGAAATCATTGGATATAGATATGTGTAATCACAATCATTGCTAGTCCAAAACACTAGTTATTCTTCTAAATAAAATAGAAAACATAGAAAATTTACTAGACATTAATACCTTTGAAGAATTCATTATCGTCCCCGAACTTCTTGTTGTCAACAGCCATTGGAAAATAGGGTTCATTAAGAAATGAGTTTATATAAATGAACCTTCTTGGTTGCTGTTGTCAAACCAGGGCCTTTTGAACCTCATGAGTCTCTGAGAATTTGAAGGAACAACTCTTGCCTTCCTCGTATTCCTTCTTTTTATTTCCAAGGTTGGAGGCAATGGAGATTTTTCTTTTTCCTTCATGATTGATGGATTAACAATCACATTACCTTCTTTTTGATTAGAAGACATCATTCTTGGAGCTTCCATAAGCGTATGGGTTTGTGAGAGGAATTCACAATTAGCTCAACAAGTAGTCTTAAGATAAAAAGAGGTTTTAGAGAAGGAAAAGAAATGTAGGGTTTGAAACCTAAAATAGGTTCGTGGACTGCTAAACACAAGTAAACTTATGGAGACTTAATTCATCGATTAGATGATTCACAAGAAAACCCAAAAATATTCTAACCGGATTACATAATTAAACTAATCACAAAGTAATCAATTTAATTGTCCACACTCAACATGAGAAAAATCTATGGACTTCTAACTAAATAATCACACAAGATGATTGATTTAGTTCATTTGGGATCAACATAAGGGATTATGGAACCCCGACTAAGATTATCATAGGAAATAACAACCTTAACCGTACATGTACTCAACATGAGAGAACTCATGGAATACAAACTAAATAACCACACACGTTGATTAATTTAGTTCTTAATGCTCAACATATAGCATCTTATGGAACAACCAACCATGCCAATAAAAAATCGCCTTAGTCGTATCGTGCTCAAGATGAGATGCACAATGGAACCTTCACGGTAATACATAATAATATGGAACAATTAAGCTATATACCGTGGATAACAATAACAAGGACCTATTCTATTTTTTCCATCACAAAGTGACACAATAGACTTTATCCTTGAATCACAAAATATTTTAACCTATCTTACATCAATAATTGACAATATAGGCTTAACTTTTGTGTTTTTCCAAAAGTCCATTCATTCCTTTATCAATATTTGCATACCAATACATGAACGACTTTACTTTTGACAAAATATGGGACAAACAAGTTCACGGACGTAAACACTCATATCCCATCAAAATATTGCAATAAAAAAACAAAACGATTAATACTGCAATCATCATCTTCCAAACAAACTTAGAATTTTTAAACCAAAAAATCTAAAAACAAGAAGATGAAATCATTGGATATAGATATGTGTAATCACAATCATTGCTAGTCCAAAACACTAGTTATTCTTCTAAATAAAATAGAAAACATAGAAGATTTACTAGACATTAATACCTTTGAAGAATTCATTATCGTCCCCAAACTTCTTGTTGTCAACAGCCATTGGAACATAGGATTCATTAAGAAATGAGTTTATATCAATGAACCTTCTTGGTTGCTGTTGTCAAACCAGGGCCTTTTGAACCTCATGAGTCTTATGCACAAAAGCCTTTATTTGTTGAATCTCTTTTCGCAGCTCCTTCAACACTTCAAGAACATCAGAAAACTTCTGAGAATTTGAAGGAACAACTCTTGCCTTCCTCGTATTCCTTCTTTTTCTTTCCAAGGTAGGAGGCAATGGAGATTTTTCTTTTTCCTTCATGATTGATGGCTTAACAATCACATTACCTTCTTTTTGATCAGAAGATATCATTCTTGGAGCTTCCATAAGCGTATGAGTTTGTGAGAGGAATTCACAATTAGCTCAACAAGTAGTTTTAAGATAAAAAGAGGTTTTAGAGAAGGAAAAGAAATGTAGGGTTTGAAACCTAAAATAGGTTCGTGGACGATCAACTCTTATCCCTATAAAGAGTAGAATTGTCGATAATACCCTTTTCTATTTTGTTTGATAGACAAAAATAAGACAAAACTAAGAAAAGAAGAATCAAAACTTTTCTTGAAGCCTGAGAGGTACAAAATCATTGTCTCTTTTGATCAGGCACATGAGACAAGATTTTAGACACGACACAATTAATTTGTGCTGCGGTGAATAACAATTTGTCCACCAATTTCCTCTTGAGAGGAATCCATAGACCTATGTCTATCAAAACGATTTGACCATACTTTCTTCTCAAATGGTCTTGATTTTTCCTTGGAAACTTACTTCTTGGACGAAGATAAAATCTTACATACCTCTACGGTCTTCTGAGCAAGTTTGAGCTTTCTTGCTAGATGATTTGCTCTTCGTTGAAGTTTGTTGACGTGTCTTTGCTTGTGTTTGAACTTGTAACACCTTGAGAGTTCATGTCCTTTTAATGAACAATATGAGCACGTCACACTTGGATAATAATCAGGCTTCTGAATTGTGTAGGCGGCTAGGCACATAGTGGATCCTGAAACATTATAAACAGTGTTTCCAAGAAAAGGGTCAACTTTTTCTTCCAGAATGGTTGGATTATCTTCTGAAAGAATATCAAAATTGATATGTGTATTGCTACAATTATCAAAATCAATATTTTCACCAAGAAGTGCAACACTTGATTTCTCATCTTCATTTGAATCATAGTCGTCAGATATTTCATCAAGAGTTGCAGCAAGACCTTTGTTCCCAGTGTATTTTCTCCGATTTGGACACTCGTTTGCAAAATGACAAAATCCTTTACACTTAAAGCACTGAGACATATCCTCTTCATCAGTTTCATCAATATACCTGTTTTTAAGAGGAACACGATTATGAGGTTTGACTGATGACTTAGGCTTATCTCTGGAGAACCGTTTACATCTCTTCAAAAGAATATCCCTAAACTGTCCGATTTGTCAAGATATTCATCTGATGAATCTATCTCAGAGTGATCATCTTCAGAGATATACACTTTTTTTATTTTACCAAGTAATTTAGTGTCCTTTAGTACTTTGAACGCAACATCCTTAGCCTTGGATGAAAGTTCGTGATCAAAGATCTTAAGCTTACCAACCAGCGTGTTTCTGGAGAGAGTATCTATGTTATTTCCCTCAACGATGGCATGCTTCTTAGAATCGTATCTAGATGGCAGTGATCTGAGAATTTTCATCACAATATCCTTTTCAGGAATAGTCTCACCCAATGCAAAAGATGCATTAACAATTTCAGATACTTTGTGATTAAACTCATCAAATGTTTCTCCATCTGCCATAAAAATATTTTCCCAATCGGAATTAAGGTTCTGAAGCCTTGCATCCTTTTCATTGGAGTTTCATTCGAATACGGTTGCTAAGATATCCCAAGCTTCTTGCAACTTAGTGCAATTAGACACATGGTGCTGAAGATTTGGGGTAATGGCATGTATGATCGCATTCAAACCGTCGGAGCTTTGCTTTGCAGCAAGAACTTCTGCAGGAGTATATTCAGCAATATTCTTTGGAACATTTTCTCCTTCTATAGCCACGGGAGGATCATAGCCATTAAAAACATATACCCATGATTGAAAATCATGTGCTTGAAGAAAATATCGCATACCAATTTTCCATCATAAGTAATTAGAGCCATCGAAGACTGGTGGTACGTTTATTGAGATAGCACCTTTATCCATAGAGTCAGATCGCTACAAACACATACTTGTAAGGTCTTTAACGTGTTTGCCATCTCTGATACCAATTGAAAATGCGGGGGTCTAACAACCTCACCCAATATTTCGATTAGCAATCTGTATGGACAACTCCGAGTTATTTTCTAGAGAATCAACAAGACTCAATCAATAGAAAGTATCTCAAGGAGTTATTATCTCAATCTCTCGATTTGATTTACTCAAGCAAATAAGATTCGCGAGCCTAATCAAAGAGAGATAACTTGGATGGTACCAAATACCAATATCCAAGTGTCAATCAATTTAAATCAACACCAATAAGGTCGGATATTCGAATCGATTGAACAACGCACAACCTGTATTATTTCAATTATATAAAAATATAATGCGGAAAAGAAATAACACAGACACCAGAATTTTGTTAACAAGGAAACCTCAAATGCACAAAAACCCCGGGACCTAGTCCAGATTAAATATATATTGTATTAAGCCGCTACAGATACTAGCCTACTCTAAATTAACTTCGGTCTGGATTGTAGTTGAACCCCAACCAATCTCACACTAATCCAAGGTACAGTTATGCTCCTACACCTCTGATCCTAGCAGGATACTATGCACTTGATTCCCTTAGCTGATCTCACCCACATCCACGAGTTGCTACGACTCAAAGTCGAAGACTTTAGCAAATAAATCTGTCTCACACAGAAAATTCTACAGGTAATAGATAAATTCGTCTCCCACGAATAAACCTATGAGTTTTGTTCCGTCTTTTGATAAATCAAGGTGAAAAAGAACCAATCGATAAAACCAGACTTATATTCCCGAAGAATAGCTCAGTTTCATCAATCACCTCACAATAAACTTAATTGACGCAGCGAAGAAGATTATTGAGGAATCACAAACAATGAGACAAAGATGTTTGTGACTACTTTTATCTTGCCTATCGTAGATAGAAATCTCAAGCCAATTATTATAATTGTACTTGTACGATAGATATAGCAAGATCAGATCACAATACTACAAGAAAAGTAGTATCGGTCTGGCTTCACAATCCCAATGAATTCTTTAAGTCGTTAACCCGAATTTAGAGAGAAAACTCAAGGGTTAATGGAGATCGAATCTAGCTTAGAGAAAACTAGTATCACATAATAAAAGTTTGTGTGGATTAGTTTTTCCAATGGCTAGAGTTCTCCCTTATATAATCTTTCAAATCAGGGTTTGCAATCAATGTTAGCTTACTAACAAAGCATTCAATATTCATCGTTAGATGAAAATCTGATTAGATACAAGCTAATATCTCTCAACCGTTAGATCGAAAACTTAGCTTGTCATACACACATGTACTTGACGTTTTGAGTTAGTGTAACCGTACCGAAACGTGTACATTGGTTGGTTCAATATTAGTCAACCAAATGGTTAGCTAAATGATAACTTTCATATCAACCATATTCTTCTTCACCATAACTAATCCAAATGACTCAAATGAACTAGTTAGAGAGTTTCTCAATTGCTATGAGAACTCAAGTACTACAGGAGACACAATTGAATCAAAAACGATGTGATTCACTCGAATCATTAATCATGAACTATAAAGCCACGGTTTGCAAAAGCATTCCTTAGTAATTTAAGATAAGTTCACGAACAACGTTTTCAGACATAACTTCTTGAGTTCGCGGACTCAAGCTAACCGGTTGAAGTTAATAAACTCCATCAGAATTTCTCGGGATGAGAACTTCCGCCAGTTCGCGGACTGCACCTGAGATTCAACTTCAGCAGATATTCTCGGGTTCGAGAACTTACACCAGTTCGCGGACTGGGTTCGCGGACTGAGTTGCTGCTCACGTTTCGGTTCCACTTGATCAATAAAGTTCGCAAACTTCGGTTCAAGTGTTAAGGACTTATACATATATGGGTTGCCATAATAATTTTTATATCCCATAATGGTTATATAGTCTAAACTCTCATTTCAATCATTGAAACATTCTCAAAGGACGTCATATAGTTGTTTTCACGAACTAGTTTTCGTCAGAGCGATTTCCAAAGTGATTGAAACATAACATGACTTTCGTCACTAGGCAAATATAAACTTGGCTAAAGCGAAAGCTTTACCAATACATATTTCGAGAAATATATAAGTGAGATACACTCAGCTCGAAATGTCACATTTGCATATTCTTAGTCTATATAGTAAACCGACTTTTGTCTCAAGATAGAAAATAGAGTAGATATACTTTTGAGTGATAGATAATTTCAAGTCTCCACATACCTTTTAGTCGATGAAGATCCACTGGTTCCTTAAGTAATCCTTAGTCTTGTATGATGATCAACATGGAGCTCTTGAGATCAACTACACTTTCTATCCTAGTCCAAGACCTTAGCTATAATAGACTAGAAATCAAGACTATATAGTTTTGATCACTAATATTAACAAACATGCTTGAGATAGCAATGCATGCGAGTTTGACCGAGCAGTGCTCTAACAATTGGGATTCCCCCATTTCTCCAATTTGACAGGTAGTAGGGATAAGCAGTAGCAGCAGTGAGGAACCAAAGTCAAACATGCAAGTTGGTACTGGAGGTGTTGGACAAGTCAAAGAGGATGTTATATATGATAGTGCTTGTGCTTATGCGTTGAATCCTCAACTTCCTCAACTCCAAGGGGCTAATGAAGGGTGGGTGGTGTATGTTGTTCATCCTGACAAAGGTCGATTTATGATTAATGAAGGTGTAGTGCTTGTAGGGGAGTAGTAGTTGGTTTGTGGTGGTACTAGACAGGGGTTCTATTCTACACCAGTTCTAGTTGCATGCAAAGCTAAGATTCGGACAAGAGGATGCTTATGATATTGTAATCTTCGGACCAGGGGAGATAATTGATTCTAATGAGATTCCTGAGGACGTAGTAGTGCCTATGCCTCCTCCTAGGGGAAACTATTTTGTGCCAAGGAGGAGGGCTGCACCAGAAAGGAGTGGAGCTAACAAGAAGGTTGTTGGAAGTGGTGTGGGGACCTCTGGGGTTGCACCAGGAGCTTAACCAGTATTCAACCATCCCCTTCCAGATGGTAAAGTAAGTATTCCTGTAAATGTTTTTTGGCTGAATATTGCATATGTTTCTCATGGATAAACAGTTAATGCTAGTGGTGCTGATTTTGGATTTGATAGTGTTGGTTTTAAAGAAAATGATTTTGGATTTGATAGTGTTGGTTTTAAAGACAATGATGTTCAATTAAATGTATATGTGGTTCTGGGTTATTGTATTACGCTTGGTTGAGTGGCTGTTGTGTTTAATTTTGGTTTTGAGCTTGATATAGTGACTATAGTAAATAGCAAGGGGAATTTGAAAGGGGGCTATGCCTAAAAGTGTTTTCTACATAAAGTTATTTACTAAAAATATCTAGTTTTTTAAAAATTCCGAAAAAGGTATAATGTGTACACATTATAGGTGTGGATGCTTGATATTGTGTACACAATATCAAGCAGTGGGTACACATTCAAACATTTTTGGTAATTTATAACATTTTTGGGAATAACTAAAGAAAACTAGACACCTTTGGAAATTTTCTCGTTATCATGAAGGTTTGAAATTGTTTTACGGGGTTAATAGTTTTATCTGGGCATTCATATGAACTACTCCAACTGGTAGCATAGGCAGCTTTGATGTTATAGAGATAGAATAACATATTAATACATGAATGCTTGAGAGAGAAATGACAAATCTTACCAGAAATGCAGTGTGGTGGCTGAGAGGAAATTTTGATAGCACACATAGTCCAAGAGTAGGATCTATTGGAATCCAAATTGCAGACTCCCAAGTTATTTATAGCATTCCAATGCAATGGATTACCAAATAAATTTTGATTATAGGTGTTTAGAAGATTTGCAGAAATAGTTTTGAAGAACCCAATAACTTGCAAAACATGCAAGTCAGAATCTATTCCAGAGAAATCTAGGGAATTACTCTTGATGGTTTTGGGTGTACTTTTTGGCCACACTTTCAACTTGGCGTATTTATTTAAATGTTGAGTAGTTCAACCAGTCTAGTATTTTCAAAACACTGATCATAAACATCTAAAGATGGGTAGCTTGGTGGATTGGTATGTTATCTAACTCCTTCAAGGTCATGTGTTCGAATATGGGCGAAAGATTTTTATTAATTTTTTCAAAACGAACTTTTTAGCCCCACTATAAAACCGGCGTGTCTATAGAATGCACACTATGGACACTATGGACACACACATACTAGCGTGTTCAAAGAAGAACTTTTTGGCCACACTTTAAACTTGGTGTGTTTATTTAAATGTTGAGTAGTTCAACCAATCTAGTATTTTCAAAACACTAATCATAAATATATAAAGATGGGCAGCTTGGTGGATTGGTATGTTATCTAAATCCTTCGTGGTCATGCGTTCGAATATGGGCGAAAGATTTTTATTAATTTTCTCAAAACGAACTTTTTAGCCACGCTATAAAACCGGCGTGTCTGTAGAACGCACACTATGGACACACATATACTAGCGTGTACAAAGAAGAACTTTTGGGCCACACTTTTAATTTGGCGTGTCTATATATCCTACACTATGGACACGATATACTAGCATGTCTCTAAATCGTGCACTATGGACACACATATACCGGCATGTCCAAAGAAGAACTTTTTGTCCACACTTTGAATTTGGCGTGTCAATCGATCGTACACTATGGACACACATATACTGGCGTGTCTAATGAACCAACTTTAAAACCACACCTTAAATGGCGTGACTAACCTTTTGGACACGCCACAACTCCATAATGTGGCCATAAACTGGTCTATAAACACGCCCAATACCTAAAATTTGAAGTTAACGTGACTAAACGGTTGAAATTTTGACACACTAGTAGCCCTGGCGTGGCTGAAAGCACTTATATGAACACGCCCATTGTACATTGCGTGCCTATAGGGTAGAAGTATACCCTATAGACATGCCAAAACCAAAAAGGCATGACAGGGAAATTTATATTTGGCGTGGCTAAAGGCCATTTCTGTACTAGTGTATGAACATACTGTTTTTGCTCCTTTTCCATTGTTGCATGCAAAAAGTTTAGTTTTTGAAAGAAACCCTGGCTTGAAATTCGTAGACATGAAACCATGGATAAAATTGCTTGCTCTTCCGCCCAAAGAGAAAAACAGTGTATGCAACCTTAGACGAATGTGGGACCCGCTAGTGTATGCTTCGACCAAACTACAGCCCTGTTATACCTACTTGACCGAACGTGGGCACCACCCGTGCCTGCTTTGCTCGTGAGACTTGTTGTGTGCCTGCTTGATTAAACGTGGGTCCCACCCGTGTTTGCTTTGTTCGAAGGACCTACGTGCCTGCTTTGCTCGGACATGGACATGAGCTCCGTTGTGCTCATGTTCTTCCACGGCTGAGGAGTATGCTTTTCCAGCCGTGAGTACATATCCCATGAAAGAGATTTTTTTTTTATAACAACTTCGGACCATTAACACCCATATTGTACTAATTTCTCCCTTAGCACGTAATGACTCTTTCCTTTTGCACTTCGTTGTAGTTATTTAAAAATGAACAAAGCGCCTCTTGTTAAGATGTCACCTGGGGATAGCGCTGTTACAAAATCGGGAGGTGTTGACAACTCCAGGGACATGCCAAATATAGCTGATGAACTGTTCACCATGCCTTTTCCGAGTGTTAGGAAACATCCTAGCCATAAGATAACACTGCTTTCAAATTCGGAAAATGAAGAGATTGCTCCGTCACCTTCTCCGGAATTCGTGATGAGATTCTGTCTTCGAAAGAATGAATATCCGCCTTTTCCTATCGATTTCAAGGTTTGTCACACTCCACTGAGCTCTTATGAGGGATGGATGAGGCGCATGCTGGGCAATGAGACTATTAAGGATAACTTGACCAAAGCGTAGATCATCGAGGCTGTTATGGCATCTGCTAATCTTCACGTTAAGATAGATACTGCAGGTTTGATCACTTTTATTTCTTGATGGCATCCCTCCACACACATGGCCATTTGTAGATGGGGAGAATGACCATTACCCTGGAAAGTGTAGCCGTGATGATAAACCTCCCGATTGCTGGGAGTTTTCACTACAAGTTATCTGATGAAGAGAAGGCAACCCCCAAAGCTATACTTCAAAAGGTCGGAGAGTATGGCCAACAAAAAAGTGATGTGAAATGCTTCTATACTTGGTGAGTGTATGAGTGGTCTCCTGCAAAACCGAAGTCGGGCCAAAAACTGGATGATAAACTCAGCGTAGTTGCGTTCCTGTCCTTGTGGTTGTCTAGGGACATCTTCGATAACGGTTCTGGGAAGAAGACTATAAGACATGACCTCGTCATGTTTGCTATAAAATTAGCGAAAGGTGTGGTTTTCCCTTTGGGTGCCTTATTCCTTGGATCGTTGTATTCTCATCTGGATGCTTTGGCGGTAGTTATGTATGCTTCTAATGGATATAATAAAGTGGAATCGCATATCCACATTGATTTTCTCCAAGCGTGTTTGTGGGAACATTTCAAAGTTTACGCTCCTGCCCCTGCGATTTCGCTCTCTGGTTTGTATGGTGGTTCAAGGATACTCCGTTGGCAGAACAGACGTCCAAAACCCGGGTTAAGACTTGTTGATTTTCTTGATAATGTGTATGCTATAGACTTCCGCCCGTGGGGACCGGTCCATTCTTCCGTGATTCAACCGAAAACCTCTACCATTGCTTCTGACATTGTGTTGTTGTTGATGGTGGTTTTTAAACAAATGGTAAAATTGTAAAACCCCAAATAACCTAATGTCACCGGTGACACATTTATTAGGACATTTAATGCATATAGTCAGTAATTAATGGGGGGTATTTTTTCAAATTAGGATTACAATGAACAAAACCCTAATCACCTCCGTGCCAATGGCAAATCATGCCAGCCACACCTAGCCCAAGCTAGCCGCGCCATGCCAAACGCACTCTGCCTTGGCCCTAGCTATGCTAGTCACACCAAACACGCAAAAGCATGCTAACCATGCTAGCCGCACCTCCGTGCCAATGGCAAATCATGCCAGCCACACCTAGCCCAAGCTAGTCGCGCCATGCCAAACGCACTCTGCCTTGGCCCTAGCTATGCTAGTCACACCAAACGCGCCAAAGCATGCTAACCATGCTAGCCACACCTCCGTGCCAATGGAAAATCATGCCAGCCACACCTATCCCAAGCTAGTCGCGCCATGCTAAACGCACTATGCCTTGTCCCTAGCTATGCTAGTCACACCGAATGCGCCAAAGCATGCTAACCATGCTAGCCGCACCTCCGTGCCAATGGAAAATCATGCCATCCACACCTATCTCAAGCTAGCCGTGCCATGCCGAACACACTCTGACTTGGCCCTAGCTACGCTGGTCACGCCAAGCCAAACACCCTTACCTTGGCCCTAGCCACGCCATGCCAAAGTAGAACCCGCACTTAGGCTTGCAAACCGTGCAACCTAGGCCAAATTGGTCACGCATGCCATTGGCAAATGCCAACATGCTCGATGGTAGCTTTCCTTACCAAACCGTGGCCCTAATGGCCGAGCATGCCATTGGCACATGCCAACATGCTCGTTGGTAGCTTTCCTTACCAAACCGTGGCCCTAATGTCCGAGCATGCCATTGGCACATGCCAACATGCTCGCTGGTAGCTTTACTTACCAAATTGTGGCCCTAATGGCCGAGCATGCCATTGGCACATGCCAACATGCTCGCTGGTAGCTTTCCTTACCAAACCGTGGCCCTAATGGCCGAGCATGCCATTGGCACATGCCAACATGCTCGCTGGTAGCTTTTCTTACCAAACCGTGGCCCTAATGGCCGAGCATGCCATTGGCACATGCCAACATAATCGCTGGTAGCTTTCCTTACCAAACCGTGGCCCTAATGGCCGAGCATGTCATTGGAACATGTCAACATGCTCGCAGGTAGCTTTTCTTGCCAAACTGTGGCCCTAATGGCCGAGCATGCCATTGGCACATGCCAACACGCTCGCTGGTAGCTTTTCTTACTAGGCCATGATCCAAGTTGGCCACGCATGCCATTGGTACATGCCAAAACCCACGCTGGTAGCCTAACTTGCAAACCGTACAACCTACCACCAAGGTATTCCACACATGCCATTGGCACATGCCACACACGCCACTAGCAGCTCTGGCACTGACACTTACACTCAATGTACAACCTACCACCAAGGCATTCCACACATGCCATTGGCACACGCCACTAGCAGCTCTGGCACTGCCACTTGCACTCGAGGTAGAACCCGCAACAAAGGCATTCCGCACATACCATTGGCACATGCCACACACGCCCCTAGCAGCGCCATTTGCACTCAAGGTGCGACCAACATTCGAGACATCATCACAAACTGGGGGATGCTTTCTTGGGGTTTTGGTTTGGCGGTCATAGCGTGCAGTGTACACTACGCTCGCAATAAGAATGGCGTGAAAAGGAATAAAAGCGGTTAATTAAATAAGGCAGTAATGGTGAAAAACGTTTTCACCATAAACACCTGCGGTTACCACCTCCTCTATTTAATCCACGACTTTACTCTATTCCTTAATGAGGCCAGGGTACGTTCGATCTCACTTGTATAAATAGGTCTCACCTATTTCTACCAGATAACAAGTCTTGGTCAGGAAAAATACAACACTATCAGATAGCCACTTTGCAAGCTCTCTTAAAAGCTTCCATCACTAGCAAGCTTCCTAAGCTTCTACTTTTATGATACAAGTCGAGATACTACCTTTCCAGAACTCTCTGGTCTCAACACCCTTCTTCGCTATCCTCCCCAAATCAACCCTTATCCTCCACTTTATGACCGAAGCAAGTCTGGAACGGCCATTTCTTGGTTTAGGCCGGACTTGTACAGATTGATTTCTCGAACCTAAAAGTGCTCAACGTGCAGGACATTTGTTTAGGGTTTGAACCAGTTTCTCACTCACCTACCGAATTTACCGAAATCGGCAGAAACGATTTTTACCCATAAACAATTGGCGACCACGGCGGGAGGATTGATCTATCGGCTACAATTTCAGACTGTCGATCTGGTTCTTCGACCCAGATGTCAAGATGGTATGGGAAGGCGACTCAATCCAAATCAACTGCCAGACGACCCGGTTACCAGTTGTAAAAACTACACCAGAAACCCGGGGACTCGCTGAAGATGCTACCAGCGATTGGGGACTTGCTGGTGATGCTACCAGCAAAGCCTCCTTTTTACATGGAGAGGGGCGTGTTTCCAAAAACCTATGAAGTGAGTAAATTTAGACTTGGAAAGATATGCGATCTGTTTTTAGGTTCTTAATAAAACCTGTCATACTACTGCGTCTTGTGCCTATTGCTAGCACACACTTTCATAAAAGCAATATTCCTTTCACAAAACATAATCAGAGTTATACCATCAAAACCATTCATCCCAGAAACAATCCAATATCCTCAAAATCTAACAACTGTCTATCAAAACCGGTCGAACTTTGAACTAGACATCTGGTATGTTTTTCAAAAAAAAAAACAAAAAAAGAAGAAGAACCTAAATGAAAGTTTAACAGAGAAACATTCAAGGAAAATCATCCAACAGAGGTTTGCTTTTCTTGGAGAAAGTAAACTATGCATCTTCAAGAGCTGCTCTCTTCATAATCAACATCTCGGAAAGCTTTTCGAGTTCTACCTCCTGTCGTGCAATCTCCTCTACAAAAAGGTTTTCGACTGCTGCATATTTCGACTTCTGGATCTCAGCAAGGCCTTCGACAAACCACGAAGCGTTGAACTTCTTTTCTACACACACGTCGTGATGGTGCTCCCAGTTGGCAATAATGTCTTCAGAAACGGTGTGGCCAGTCACCTCACGTATGTCCTCGATGGAAGATAAAGCCTCTTCCACACGCTTAACCAGTGAAAATCGACTAGTGATCTTCTTGGTTGTGGCCATATGTCCATACTTCTCCCAGATTCTGGTGTACAACGCCTCATACTTAGCCAGCACGCTGAAACCGCCAACCAGCACATGACCTGGATAAGGAACCAAGTACAGGGGATCGAAAATGGCGCCTGCAACTGGCCTCACGACTTGCAAAGGGTCTTTTTCCATGTCTACGGAAGCAACCGTCATGGAATCATCCACCGTATGAACCACATCGGTGCCCAAAAATTGGCTAACTCCCATCTCTAAGTCACCAGCGGTGGTCACCAAGGGCAAGTTTTCGTGTGTCTCCACCCCAGAATCGTCCTTCGAACCGGATTCCCCCTGCGAACTTGAGTTAGGCATTTTCCAAAAGAAGAAACGGAAGAAGAAAGAAAAGAAGCGTGAAACTCACCGAACCACTTCCCGAAAAAGAACCAGTGCTGCCAGAGGAATCACTCTCACTTGTCGAACTTTCTCCTTTCTCTGACTCATCACCACTATGAGAAGGCTCAGTACCGCCGGAATTATTCGAAGAAATTGTCGTCTCCTGGCAATGTGTAAGGGCAGCGAAAGCATTAAGACTACCGAAACCCTGGAAGAAACAAGACACATGTTTTTAGCAGAAATTCACGTGTTTTGAGACAAACCAACAAGGAGGCGACACATACCTGGTTGCTGGAAGAATTGAAAGACACAAGAGCTGCGGGAGGATCTTTTGAAATCGACCGGAAACCGCTAGCACAATTCTTCGTTCTCTGTTCCTTTGCCTGGGGATTTTCCGAGTTGTCAGGAAACTTTCGCTTGGGATCTCTCAACATTAGATACTTCTTCAAAACTGCTGGGGAAGGTTTACAACGAACATTCTCCACCACTTTATCTACAAAATCTTGGATCATAATGAACTTATCGTACCAGAACTCATTATAGCCAAAGGTCGTCGAAGTTACTCTTCCCGTTTGAAAGAAGGGAAGGCGGATACCCGGCTCAAGGGCGTTGGCATTGAGGGCGGCATGCAATGAATCCTTAGAAACCACCAGCTGGTAAGCAAGAGGCACCCCTTGATCGAAGCCCATGTGATGAGCAGCACGGTCAATATTGTAAGCAGTTATTCGGAAAGACCTCATGAAGAAAGACGACATATAGCCGGGCATGCAGCTTTGAATAAACAAGTTTTCACCAACACTCAAGTTGTCTTCAGAAGACAAAGACATGATCGGAGCAGAAGCAAAGGTGTCAATTTGAGTCACCGACCTATGGACCGGCTCCCATGGCGAAAACTGATTTCATGCGACTTATCGAGAAGACTAACCAAGCTCATGCCAACTCTTGGATGCCTGTTCACCCATCGAAGAATTCGGGAGCCGCCCTAACTCGTGGGAATCAAAGGCAACAGTTTCGGAGCATACTTCTCAAAGTGCTCCCATAACCAGGCTTGCAGAAAAGAAACGTGCACATATGAATCCACTTTCATGAAACCATTCGAAACTCGCATGTTCGCAACTAGGTGATCCAGATGCACATACAGGGAACCAAGGAATAGCTTGCCAATGGGAAGAACTTCACCTTTTTCTAACTTCACAGCAATCACTAGCAACTCTGGTAGGGCTTCCCATGGTTCGGTTTTCTACCCGAACCGAACTGGTCCAAACCGACAAAAAAACCCAGAAAACCAGAGACCGAAAAATCCAAAAGCCAATAAACCCAAAAACCGAGAAAACCGATTCTAGGTGGTTGGTTTTGGTTTGATGTCACAAAAGAACCAAAAATCCAAAAAAACCAAACCATAAAAGAAACCGAGAGTAAGAACAAAAAAAAACCGACAAAAGCCATAATAATATGTAGCGAACTTTCCATCATAGTATAATATATATTCACTTCAATGAGTATATCCATAAATAAAGCAAATATAATTTAAAATGTATCTAATGTTGAATTATATATGTATAATATATATTATTTTATTGAGTATACCCATAAATAAAGAAATTATAGTTCAAAATATATCTAATTCTGATGATTTGATTTACAATTTTGATTTATGAGTTAAAAATGAAAGTCTATTAAAAAAAACCAAAAAACCCAGAAAAACCAAAAAAAACGGTGAGACGGTTCTGGTTTCTAATATTCTAAACCGAGCATGGTCTGGTTTGGTTTTTGGTTTCTTATAAGAGATATTGGTTTGGTCCTTAGGTTTGGCAGAAAACCAAACCAAACCGAACCATGGGCAGCCCTAAAATCTGGTCTTATTTCCTTCTTGCCAGAACCATCATCAAAAATGTCTCTAGACAACTAGAGAGCCAAAAATGCCGCAACATGAAGATCACTGCTTTTCTATTTAGGTTCCAGCTCGTCCGGAAACCATTGAGATATCCACCAGCTATAAAAGCACCTTTCATCCTCTTTTTGGACAGAATCCTTCGACTTCGCAGTGGAGTCTTTTCGAGCGAAATCTCCCAACTTAGCGTCGAGGTCATCCCGCATCTTCTCCTCACCTTCAGACAATTGGATATTGAGATTCCCGGTTACCGGAAGATTCAGCAAGAGTGCCACACTCTCCAAGGAGAAAGTTATTTCACCCCATCTACATATGATTGTATGGGTGTCCGAACACCATCTGGAGATAAAAGAAACCAAGCCCGGGATATCCTTCCTAATCTGGAGATTTACCGAAGCTCTGACAGCATCAATAATCATCGCCCAAGTAAAGTTGGTATATATGTGCTCCTTACTCACCATGAACTCAACCCATCTATCAAAAGAATGCAATGGGCTTTGACACATCCTGAAATCAATGTTGGAAGAAGAATATACCCCTTTATGAAGACAGAACCGTACGGTGTTCTCTGGGAGAACCGAACGTGTCTTCTTTTCATCTTCACCACCGGTTAACAAAATTGGAATGAAACCTGGGTGATTCTTCTGAACAGGGGCGAGGGGTTTGGCAAAGAATTCATCATCCGTGTTTGGTTTGGAACTATGAACATCCTTCGATAAGGAGAAATTTTGTTCAGGTAACATCTTGTCCGACTTCTTCATAACAAATCGATAGCTAGATATCTGCACGCAACAAAACAGACGAAGTTAGATCCCTGAAGCATGGAAGAACAATATTTTCTACGGTTTCAAAATATGTATTCAACATTCTTCTCCGGGTTCATGGGATACGGTATTTTCTATGGATTCAAATCGTATATGCGGTAGTGTCTGGTTCGAAATGGATGAGCAAGATTTCTTCTTCAAGATTAACATGAAGCATATACGCAGTGTTTCCTATAGCACCATTATCTAC
Organism: Papaver bracteatum; assembly: GCA_023529315.1. Classification (NCBI taxonomy): domain Eukaryota; kingdom Viridiplantae; phylum Streptophyta; class Magnoliopsida; order Ranunculales; family Papaveraceae; genus Papaver; species Papaver bracteatum. The sequence continues at coordinate 1,162,157 of JAJJWX010001293.1, forward strand.
GGATTTGTAGTTGCAGAATAACCTACAACTACACCCTCAGTAGAATTTGTAAAACTTAAGAAGTTCTTGATGATGAATGACAATTTTCTTATTAATTCTCTCAATTGATTACAAAGAAGTATCTAAATGGAACTAGAATAGTTACAACTTTCTCTATTCTCTTTCCTAAGATATTTTCTAACACTCATTAAAAGAACCTCTCGAATTTTACATTTGAACTCCTATTTATAGTAAAATTTGTACAATCAGATAGTATATGTGTTATAAGTATCGCAACATATCTTCGCAAGATTATTTTATGCTCGCAAATCTTTCATACTTCCCCGTGCTTCCTCTATCATCGTATTGTTTTGTAACTCTTTCCTCTTATATTTATTACGATGTTCGTAAGCTAATGTCTTGCGATATTCGGTACCTACAGGATTCAAGCACATATACGGAATTCTTCTTCGGGATTCATATACAGTATATTTTTTGGGTTCAAGAACATATACGGTATCCTTTCCCGAGTTCAAAATTATATGCGCAGTATATTTTCTGGGTTCAAGGGAATATACAACAATATTTTCTACAAGAAGCACGCCAAAAAATCATATGCGCAATATCAGTGCAAGGATTGTGAAAGAAAAACGCATGTTGTTAGGGTTTGCACCTACATGAAAAGGGAAACAAGAGAAGCATTGGATAACATACCTGGAAGCCGGTTTTTTCTTTGTGACTCTGCAGCTAGTGGATGAAAAAAAAAGCACAAAATAAAAGAGGAGACCTTCATATATATATGCGGGCGTGAATTTTTCCTCAATGAGGAAGGATTTCTCTTTCTTGAAGCCGCGTGTGTAAAAGACGGGCCCACAAAGGAGACCAACTTCCAATGCCGCTCAACCTTGCGCCAAGCATGCTTCCCCACCTTGAGCCAGTCTCTCCGGCTAACATGCTCATTTTCCCAACTCACGTCAACTTCTCAATGCCTCCCAGCTTCCCGTCTCTCAATGACGCTGACTTCCCAATTGTGTCAGCCTCCCGAGTTGTGCAAACTGCCAGAGGCAAGGGTTCCAAATCCTATTTATAAAAAGGTCGGACAAGCCTCCTCAATTCTCTTTATGATTTGTTGATAATTTGTCACCATCTTATGATTACCTCACAACAAAGCTAATGTTCCAAGCTAAGTAGGGGACTTAATGTTGTTGGTGGTTTTTAAACAAAAGGTAAAATTGTAAAACCCCAAATAACCTAATGTCACCGGCGACACAATTATTAGGACATTTAATGCATGTAGTCAGTAATTAATGGGGGTATTTTTTCAAATTAGGGTTACAACGAACAAAACCCAAATCACCTCCGTGCCAATGGAAAGTCATGCCAGCCACACCTAGCCCATGCTAGCCGCGCTATGCCAAACGCACTCTGCCTTGGCCCTAGCTATGCTAGTCACACCAAACGCGCCAAAGCATGCTAACCATGCTATCCGCACCTCCGTTCCAATGGCAAATCATGCCAGCCACACCTAGCCCAAGCTAGCCGCACCATGCCAAATGCACTCTGCCTTGGCCCTAGCTATGCTAGTCACACCAAACGCTCCAAAGCATGATAACCATGCTATCCGCACCTCCGTGCCAATGGCAAATCATGCCAGCCACACCTAGCCCAATCTATCCGCGCCATGCTAAACGTACTCTGCCTTGGCCCTAGCTATGATAGTCACACCGAATGCGCCAAATCATGCTAACCATGCTAGCCGCACCTCCGTGCCAATGGCAAATCATGCCAGCCACACCTAGCTCAAGTTATCCGCGCCATGCCGAACACACTCTGCCTTGGCCCTAGCTACGCTGGTCACGCCAAGCCAAACACCCTTACCTTGGCCCAAGCCAAACACCCTTACCTTGGCCCTAGCCACGCCATGCCAAATTAGCGCCCGCACCTAGGCTTGCAAACCGTGCAACCTAGGCCAAATTGGTCATGCATGCTATTGGAACATGCCAACATGCTCGCTGGTAGTTTTCCTTACCAAACTATGGCCCTAATGACCGAGCATGCCATTGGCACATGCCAATGCTCGCTGGTAGCTTTCCTTGCCAAACCGTGGCCCTAATGGCCGAGCATGCCATTGGCACATGCCAACATGCTCGCTGGTAGCTTTCCTTACCAAACCGTGGCCCTAATGGACGAGCATGCCATTGGCACATGCCAACATGCTCATTGGTAGATTTCCTTACCAAACGGTGGCCCTAATGGCCGAACATGCCATTGGCACATGCCAATATACTCGCTGGTAGCTTTCCTTACCAAACCATGGCCCTAATGGCCGAGCATGTCAATGGCACATGCCAACATGCTCGCTGGTAGCTTTTCTTGCCAAACCATGGCCCTAATGGCCGAGCATGCCATTGGCACATGCCAACACGCTCGCTGGTAGCTTTTCTTACTAGGACATGATCCAAGTTGGCCATGCATGCCATTGGCACATGCCAAAACCCACACTCGTAGCCTAACTTGTAAACCGTACAACCTACCACCAAGGCATTCCACACATGCCACACACGCCACTAGCAGCTCTGGCACTACCACTTACACTCAACGTATAACCTACCACCAAGGCATTCCACACATGCCATTGGCACATGCCACACACGCCACTAGCAGCTCTGGCACTGCCACTTTTGCTCGAGATGCAACCCGCAACAAAGGCATTCCGCACATGTCATTGGCACATGCCACACGCGCCCCTAGCAGCGCCACTTGCACTTAAGGTGCGACCAACACTCGAGATATCAACACAAACTGGGGGATGCTTTCTTGGGGTTTTGGTTTGGCGGTCACAGCGTGCAGCGTACACTACGCTCGCAATAAGAACGGAGTGAAAAGGAATAAAAGCGGTCAATTAAATAAGGCAGTAATGGTGAAAAACGTTTTCACCATAAACACCTGCGGTTACCACCTCCTCTATTTAATCCGCGACTTTACTCTATTCCTTAATGAGGCCAGGGTACGTTCGATCTCACTTGTATAAATAGGTCTCACCTATTTCTACCAGACAACAAGTCGTGGTCAGGAAAAAGACAACACTATCAGATAGCCACTTTGCAAGCTCTCTCAAAAGATTCCATCACTAGCAATCTTTCTAAGCTTATACTTTTCTGATACAAGTCGAGATACTACCTTTCCATAACTCTCTGGTCTCAACACCCTTCTTCGCTATCCTCCCAAAATCAACCCTTCTCCTCCACTTTGTGGCCGAAGCAAGTCTGGAACGACCATTTCTTGGTTTAGGCCGGACTTGTACAGATTGATCTCTCGAACCTAAAAGTGCTCAACATGTAGCACATTTGTTTAGGGTTTGAACCAGTTTCTCACTCACCTACCGAATTTACCGAAATCGGCAGAAATGATTTTTACCCATAAACAGTTGCACACTGAGGGAAGAGCCGTGAGCCATGGATAATCCATCCACCTTCGAAGTTGAATGTCAGGATATATTCCAAATTTCTTCGATGAGCTCCTTTCTGTGGTTTCCTTCAATATTGACAGAGCCGCCCGCTAAATGGGATTTGACCATCTGCATATGCCTTCGATAGATCTCGTCCCATCTATTCTTAATGCTGACATATTCACACCAGAGAAGAGCCTTCCATTCCTGCCTATTAGAAGAAAACCAGTGGCAACTGATAGGTACAAGGAGTTTTGGAGAGAGCAACTATTAGCTTTTTAGACATTTTCAGAAGAAGTTGTGATAGCTCCTCGTGATAAGCCATCTCCTGAGATTCTGAAGCATCACAAACGATTAAAGCCACTTCTGGGTAAACGATCCAGAGCTAATGCTATTGATAACTGCAGTCCCTAGGCCAATAAGCAAGCATGCGGTCCCGTGGTGCTCAATTCCTCTAATATGCAGGTATTTTAAATATCTTCGATCTTTTAATTTGCCCTTCTTGAGTAACTTCCACTAATGGCGATTCTTGTTTGTGATCAGGGAATTCCAAAAGAAAATGCTTTTGCAAGACTGGCACGTAATCATAATGAGAAGTCTGGAGATACTGATCTTCATAACGAGAAGTCTGGTGATACTGAAACTCTTGAAGGAAATAATGAGGATAATGGAGGCTCCATTCACAAAGAAGGAAGCGTCTCCAGGTGTAATGAGGAGATTGATCAGTCCAGCAAACTGGGAGACGAGGCTATGACAGATGCCAACCTCGATATTGGGAGGAATGACAATGCAGGGGCTTTTGGGGATACCACACCCATGGTAGATGTAGACGTGCTTCCTTCTAAAGAGCCTCTCGTGTCTTCTGATGCGTTAGTTGTGCACTCCAACGCTGGTGTCATTTTTGACCCTCCTTTCGACGTTCCTTTCGTAGATCATGTGCTGGTTGGAGGGTTCAGTGTGCCATCTAGGTACAAAGAGTTATAAACCAAGATATGGAAGAAGCACGGTCATATCGCCACTTCCAAGAAGCTTAAAATTCGCTTTGCATTAGTCAAACGTGTCGAAGAAGCTTTATCTTCTATCTACGATATGAGCATCGTGACTGGGCATACTGCTTCTGAATAGGTAATCAAAAACTGGGAGTTCCACCAGGATGTATTCGTGAAGTATGATTTTAATGCTTCCTGGTTTTGTGAAGGACTCGCTGAAATCCAAAAACTGCAAGGCAAAATCCATGAAGTTCTTTCCGCAGACTGTATCGCTCTCCAGGAAGAGAAGATCGAAAGGCTATCTAATGAGTTGAAGCTGGAACAAGCCGTTCTTCAAAAAATAAAAGCTGCTCTTGCACGGAAGGATGGGTTGTTGCTGAAGGACTTCCCTTGAATGGTTCATGCCGTCTACTTAAGCTTTTTCCTTTTAGGAGTTTTGAGTGATGTGAGGGCTTCCTTTCACAACTTTATTTTAGATATTGAACTAATAGGTAATTGAATTTTGAATTGGTTTATTTTGAGATAGTTTTTGAGAATGATTCTTGAGAGATATTATTCTGAATGGATCTTTCATTATGGTCATGAATAACGCGGCTAGTACAACGATATTATTCATATGGATTTACAAATATCATGCTGGGATGAAAGGGAACAAACATGCCGTTTGATCATCGAATCTCTTTCTCGTGTGGGATGCCAAGTCCCAGTAAATTCTAAAACTATCTTGTAAAAATTACGTGATAAAACTTACTTACTTTTGGAATTCCATCTGTATGAAATTAGACCTTCCCTAGTACTTGCTTCGAGAAATTGCACATGTTAATCTTTGGAGACAGGAGGAAAATCTTCTAAACTATGATTCTTTTGGAAAATGCACTTCAGGGCGTTGCATTCACTGGTAGTGTGGTGCAGAAAACGGTGGTAATGTAAATATCTTGGATATATCATCTCCTGATCAGTCAGTTGTCGCCATACCTGAGGCAGTTGGACTTCTCCGTCTCGTAACCATATCTCCAATAACTCCAAGACTTTATTCATAGAAAATTGGAAGTGTGGGTATCTTGATCCAGGATTTTCTGGCATTGACGGATGTTGTTGTGATATCCCTTGTTGACCTTGATATGAAGAACGTTTCGGGGTCAGGACGCAAGTGTGTGCCAATATATACGCGACCCGCTTGGTTGGTCATCTCTGCTGAGACACATCTTAGGGACTTGTATCAACGAGAGCATCATTGTCAAGCGGTTGAGTCAGGTATTCCCATCCTCTATATATATGTGACTCTTGGCTGATTTCTCCTTTTTCAGGCAATTCTTCGTTTGGCTGAAAATTCGCGGCAGATTGAACATCTTTTTGTACTTCAGCAAGGGTTTTGAGATATAAATCTCCCAGCAAGGTTTCATAAGCTGGCCCTTTTCCTTTATCCGATAAAGGCTATGGCATTCCTGACAAGTCCTCTCCTCTATAGAGTTTCTTTGAGCCACTTATGTTAGCTGGGTCATGTTGTTCGTCTCTCCCTGGCTTCCTGGTGTGGTCATATGTTCTTTCTGCATCCTGGTTGGTAAAAACACGATTTCTAGATAGAGATTCAACTGTGTCGTCGTTCCCGATACTCCCTGGGTAAGCACATGTCGAACCTTCTTGCAATTTAACTGCTATATCATTCAAAAGACGGAAAGTCTCGCTCTGCCTTCTAGCGATACCATCTTGGATTTCTAGGATATCTTCTAGCATTCTAGCCACACCCTCAATGAGATTTGGATTATTCATGGATTCTGGATAACTCGGCTGGTGAGGATACATCATAAGACAGGATCTGGGCTTTTATGTTCGAAAGAAATGAACAGGTTGATGATTGAAATGGATCTAAGATCTATCCCCTTGAAATTGAGAAATTAAATCGGGTTTTGAAGAAATTGACTTCACAACCGAGAGATTAATCTCCCACTGTGATCGCCAATTGTTTATGGGTGAAAACTATCTCTGTCGGTTTTGGTAATTTTGGGGTGTGTGGATGAGAAATGAGTTTAAATATTAAACAAATGCACTGCACGGGAGTGCGTTTGATTTGAGAGATCAATCTATACAATTATGGCCTAAACCAAGAAATGGTCGTTCCAGACTTGTTTCGGTCACAAAGTGAAGGAGATGGGATTGATCTTAGGGAGGGAAGCGAAGAAGGTGTTGAGATTGTGAAGGAGTAGGCTGTTTTATGACTTGTAACAGAAAGGTGAGCAGGATTACGAATAATGCAAGCAAGCTCTGGGTGTTTTGAATACAATTGTATTAACACTTGATTTTTGCGTTGTTCGTCTTGGAAATAGGGAGGAGAACCTATTTATACAAGTCATTTGAGCCTTATTCACGTCTCTCGTGGGAAGTGGAGGAAGTGAAATGATGGATTAGTGGAGTTGTGTGTTAGTGTCACACGATCAGTCTTGCCCACTTCTCCCATCATCACTAACCGTCCATGTCTTCCTGACACGTTCTTGTGATGGCGCGTTGTGCGCTGCACGCTGTAAACTGCCAGAAAAATACCCCAGTTTGTGACATGTTTGATGTCTCGATTGTGTGGATCGTGGGACCCACATAAGGTAGCATACGGTGCTAGGTTGAATAACTAAGTTATTTGGGAAGTCGATATTTATAAAATATCGTGTGTATTCTATGCATGTAATGCATTTAATATATTCAACATGTATGAAGCATTGTTGTTTTAAGGCTTAACGGAGTAGGTTGCGGATTAAGCATCTTAAAACAGATGCATGTCTAGCCATCTTCGAATGATCGTTTGGAGGCTGCGCAAGAAAGCTCTCCCTTGGCCGATCATTCTATGTGGTAGAGTGACGGATGGTAATCACCATGACACCCTATTGGCTGTTTAACTCTTAGCCTGGGCTTCCCAACCAAGCTGGTAGAGTTGGACGGATGAGATGATGCATCTGCGACCATTGATTAGGGTTTGAAGAGGTGCGCAAGCATCACTCTTTAGCTTGGTCAAAACCGAGCATGAGAGATGTATTGGGCAGGGCCGATCGGGCATGCAAGTAAATAGCTTGTCGGTCTACATGTCCATACCTCGTTACCCCATGAAGATATGATCTAGGCCACTCAATTTTTCTGGCGAAGTTGAGTGGTTGAGATCGGTTTGCGGCAGAAATCCGTTGCCGCAAAGGAATCGGGGACCGCACGTCCATGCCTAGTTTGGGTGCACGAATCGAGGCGCCTAGCCACGGTCGGTCTTGGTCGATTGGTTACACATATAGACGAGCCCATGGTGATTGTATTGCCATGCTTGGGACCCTTTGAATCTACATATACACCCTCTGTAGTTGCAGAAAATCCTACACTACACCCTTGATAAGATCTTACAGTAATTAACACACATTTGATGATTATAACAACACTTTATTATTTGATTTTTAGAAATGTTTACAAGTAAAGGAAGAAGATCAAGAATACAACCGCTATCTTAAATTTTCTCTCTCTTCAAGACTTTCTCAACACTCAAAAAAATACATCATCCTCTCTCTGGACATATTGGGTCTCTATATATATGGTAGTTACATAATGGATGACAGCTAAGCTCCCCTTTAATTTCGGATTTGATTTGCGATCCTATCGCAACAGTTGTAATATGAAATCTCGCAAGCATTGTAACCATCGCAGATCAATCATGCTTTTCTCATGTTTCTTCAATCGTCATATATTACGTCATTATTTGAATCATTCTTTAAGTTATTCTGTGACGCTCGCAAAGTGTTTTTGAAGAGCTCGCGCTGATGATCGCAGGAGTGTTGTTAATCTCGCAAGAATACTATCATGGAGATATTCTGGTCCTACATCTTGCCTCTTCTCATGTCTTTTCTGCGAAGGAGGAAAGATCATGAGAATTGAATTTTTTACAATGCCGCAGCTGTTTATCTTTTTGCATTCTTCCGCTTTGACACGTTTCTGTATTCTTCGCCAGCTGTTTTCTCGTACTTTTTCTTCTAGTAAATCTTTGACACGTCCTTTTCAACCGTTGCGATCTGACCGTTCACGTCTTTTCTTTGCATTAATTGCATTCATCTTCCAGAGAAATTTCTTCTTATATAAATACTTCTTTCATTCTTTTCTTTCCCTCTTTTTACTTTCTTCTTTCTTTCTCTCTGCAATTTCTCTGCAATTTTACTGTTCTTCCATAAATTCCGGATCAGCTACTGTTAAAAATTTTCTTTCGATTTTTTACTCTTTCAATCTTCATTTCCATACTAAAAATGGTTGCAGCCGGTCATAAAAATGTTCTTGCCTTTGAGAAGATGCGAAAGAAACTTAAAGATAAAGGTTTCACCTTATCTACTATTCATGATCAAAGCCCTAAGGCTGAACTCTCTATTCCATTATTTTCTAATTTTTCATGTAACCGTGAGAAAATCATAATCTCGCTAGGTAAGCTTGAGGATGGTCTTCCCATTCCTCTCTATGATCCCGCACTTCCTTTATTCTATGAAATTATCTCTCACGCGAAGTTCTCGCGGGCGGTATATTAATTGAGTAGGGATTGTATTCGGTTAATGCTTGAGTATGCTACTCGCGATGATGATAAAGAATCTCGCTACCCTGACGCTCCAAAGAATCCCAAATTTAAAGATGTCCCAATCGTTCCCGCAAAGTATACTGTGGAGAATTTCTTCGCAAATTACGATATAGTCACTTGTAAAAAGGATAGCACTCGTTGGGGCGTCCGCTTGCAAAAGAAGGATAACATCACTGAAGATGAAGTTCTTATGTCAGATATTGATTGGCATACGGGTAATAATCAAGGCCCTCGCCATTCCAATGATGACAAATGGTTCATTTTTCCATTATGTTTAGAAGGTCCCTACATCTTTGGTCCTCATGCATTGCCTGTGAATTTCTCAGAATATCATCCGTGGGTCTTCAACTGGTCTGAAAGAAATAAAGAGGTACCTTGTTTTTCCATTATTTTTACACTGCCTAATTATCATTATTATCTTCCTCATGTCTTCATACTCTCGTTGACTACTCCTATTTTTTCCAGATTGAAAAGTTGAAACTTCATTACCAGAAATTTGGGAAGCCCAACACCTTTTTAGCCCTAAAATCTCTCACAGATGAAGTAAGAAATACTTCTTTATGATTCTTAACAATATATTGTTGCCTCTATTTCTTACCTTTATATGTGCTCGCAGGTTATTGAGGAAATAGAACTTGTGAAGATTTTGAAAAATAAAGGGAAAGACAAAGATGTTTCTTGCCAGGAGAAATCTATTATTCCTCTTAAAGAGAAGTCTACTGCCCCTCGCAGAGGGAAATCTGGTGCTCCTCCCTTAAAGAAAAGAAAAACCCAATTCTCTTCTTCTTCAACTCCTCAAGTTAATGCAGAAAACTCGAGTGGTAATTCTGATGATGACGATAATGATGATGATGATTCTAATGTTGATATCCCTTCTACAATGGAGTCTTCCCAATCTGATTCTTCCATGACTCAATTGTCCAAGATCTTTGGAGATATTACACATGGTATCACAAATGACTATGGAGATGAAGCTCTTAATGGGATATCTCAGGCTCTCGCTAAAGTCTGTGATGCTCCCATATTGGTTGATAATGATTCTCTTCAAGGAATCTCAAGATCAGTGACTCCCAGTATCTTAAATTCTCTTGGTATTCTGGTATGTTTCCACTTTTTCATCTTATTTATGCATTTATTTCTTCGTCAAATCTTAATTTATATTGTTCCATCGCAGGTTGGAAGAGCTTCCTTCGTTGTTGCCTCTGATTTGGATAGAAGACGTGTTATTTGTGAAAAGAAAGCTGCTAATTTTCGCAAGAAAAAAAAAATATCATCTGAATCTGTTGAGCTTCGCCAAGATAAGGAAAAATTAGAAGCTGAGGTTGCTGATCTTCGCAAGAAGAACAAGAAATTAGAAATTGATGCTTCAAATGATAGACAAAAGATCTCCGATCTTGACAAGGCTAACCAGCAACTCTATGGTATGAATTGTTTCCTTTTTCTTTTAGTTATTTTTACCCTACTGCAGCTTATTCAAGCAACCATTTTTGCAGATGTTTATGGCCTTACTGATGAGGCTACATTTTCCAATCTTTTCCTGAACCTGTAAATGAGGAAACCCTTCTTGCTCGCCTTAATAGTTCTTTAAGTAGTTTCTTAGACGATCAGATTAGATCCCTTTCCATAGATAAACTTAAATCCAAATTTCATCTCTTAAAAATTGAGCACAGATTCAATTTGAGTTTAACCAATAAGTTTAAATGTCTTTATCTTGACTCAAAAGAAGAAATTAATAGACTAAGAAGAAAAAAATAGCGATCTTATTGATGAAAAAGATCTTGTTGTTAAAAATGGTACTAAAGCCTTAGAAAATTTCCATAAAACTCTTCTCGATATTCAAGTTGAAAGAGATAGAGTTATCTGTGAGAATAGAGATCTTCTTGCGAGGGAGAATCAAGTTCGCTCTCGTCTTCTTATTAACAGCGATGATGAGTTTTCTTGGGCTGCGAAGGTTCTTGACAATGCCAGAATTAATTTAGGTGTAGATGTTAGTCTTCAAGTTGATCATTCTGCCTTAATTAGAGATATGATTGCCGAAAGAGAAGTTTATTACTCTTGTTTTTTCACTAATTCATCTTCTGATTAAATCACCATTATTTGTATTAACTTGTACTCTTGCTTTTGTTCGCAGCGTCTGAAAAGAATCTTCGCGATAGAATTGGAGAACTGGAAGAAGATAAAAACCAACTCGCAAGAGATCTATCTTCTCGCAATGAATAATATTCAAGGCTGAAGGACCAATTAAATATTACTTCTACGAATTTTAGCAATGCCCTTATTGTTGTTCGTAACGATTCTATTAAAATGGTCTGCAATGATCATAACATTCCTCATTCTACATAACCTGATCTAGCAGAAGAAATTCCAACAGATACTCCAAACCTTATTATCTCTGATAGTGAAGCTGAGGAGTCTGGCGAGGATGAAGATGATGATAAAGATAAAGAAGTAGATAAATCTGGCGAATATGACGATGGATCTAATTAGTTTTGTTTCTTCTTTTTATCTTCCTTGTAATTTTTTGTACACTTATTTCCTTCTTTTTGTAATATTGCTGCGAGTTTCTCCAACTTGTAGATTTCCTTGATATATAAATTTCTTTTGTTTCTATCTGTATGAATTAGAAAACAATTCTTTTCTGCAACATAGTCAATCAACATAATTATTACCCTTTAACTATCTGCGTAAATGTGTCATATAATAAGATCTACGTAATTTTATCGTATGATGATGAATAATAATTTCATCGCTCTGTGCATTCCCATACTTGCCTCTATTATTCATCTGCAATATGAAAAAATTGAGTAGAGCTTAGATATCAATTGTAAATTAAATATTTTTGCCTTAATATTTGCGATGAGGTCGCTAGTAATAGCTTTATGATCTCTGCGTAAATATCGCAAGTCTCATAATTTCTGCGCCGTTATCGCAATCATTCAATCTAGTGGTCTTATCATGCCTTCCTATTTAAAGGTCTTATTTTGCCACATTTTGTATTGGCGACAAAATTGCAGGACGTCCTTACATTTGCATGTAAAAACCCATTGATCTTGCCTTATCCTTGTTTTTTCAAATTTTCTGCGACAATATGACATGCCTAAATTCTCTTGCGAGAACCCATTGATCTTGCCTAAATTCCTTAGATGTGATGTTGATTCCCGAATTCAACAGCACATAACCTGCATTAATTCAATCCTTAAAATGCAGCAGCTGCATCATAATAATAAAGCTCATACTCCCCTTAAAGGTGAGATATGTAGATTTTCAATCCGCACGTCTTTGTTATCCCAATCACATGATATGCTACTCCCCCTTAGTCTGTGCTTTTCCTCATTCGTTAGATAAACATTTCAAGAACCATTGTCCTCTTCCCTAGTGACACCAACCAACCATACGATTGATACCATTATCACTTGTTTACTCCATATATTTCACCCCCTTTTTGTCACAAAATTGACAAAGAAGCGAACAAATAAAGGACAACACGAAAAGGATCTTACAAATCTCAAAATAGACTTGCAACCTGTTGAGTCAAGCACGAGGGTTTTACACACCATTTTTGATAACCAATATCAAAACCGAAACAACAAAGTAATTACGTTTTGATATGTTATCATGGAAATAATTGCCCGAAGCAATTTTCCCAACTAGTTTAGCAAACCAAAAATCTACTAAGCAACTTAGTTTCTTTGCTAAACCGATTGTATAAATACAACCGCTTCATTTGATAAGACCAAAACAAAGATAAACTCCATTTTTCCCATCAGGTTCTAATTATCCATATAACTTAGACCTTTAGATTTCAAACAATCTAAATACTAGGTTAGTTATCTAGCATTTCCTAGTTTAGGCTTTCGGCTAGACTTGAATAACCGAAATATCCACTTTGATAAGTCTAACTAAGATCAGAATAACTTAGCTTAGCTTATCCGGAATTGAATTGGACTAAACAACTCGTCCCGTCAACATATTAATTCGTTAAGCCGTAAATAATTCATACAAACCAATAAATCAACTTGCATAATTATTCACCTCAATCGGATGCAATTGAAACAACACAGATAAATCAAAGTTTCAATATTGCACCGAAATTTTGTAAGCTTAAACAATTGATACTACACAATAAAGCCAAATAACAATTGTTTTACTTAACTGGAAGCAATTGAATTAACATAGACATTAAAGCACCGCAACACCAAATTTTGTAAGCCTAAACTATTGAAATCACACAACAAAGTAAGATAACAAAAATTTTACTTAACCGGAAATAATTGAATCACATAATGGAAACAAAGTAAGATAAAAAAAGTTTTACTTAGCCGGAAACAAAGTAAGATAACAAAAGTTTTACAACAATTGTTTATTCCATACATACATAATGGAATAAACAAATCAAATGTACCAACTATTTTGTTTAAGCAAAAGCAATATATATATATATCAAATAAAAATATGCTTTTCTTAAAACAGGAAAACAATAAACTAACAAGATTGTTACCTCAATTTCGCATCCAACTTCTCCAAATATGATTGCATCGCTTTCATCTTCCTGGAGAATTGATATCGAAATACCATTATGGTGTCATTCTCATTCCAAAAACAAAAGAATAACAACAACTAACCTTTACTATAGAAAGGTTGAAAATCGGTTTTAACAATTGCAAGCAAAAGTTGAAAAATACTTTTATGTTAAACCAAAACCGATTCAACATATTGTGACTTTTTCACATATTGTTTCTACAAGAACCCCTCATGATCCTTTGATAAAGCCTACCAACATGGGCTAGAACTTAATCCTGCTAAATCAAAAAGACATCCAAACCATAAGGGTACACAACATATTATGAGATCACATATCAAGGTATAAAACCGAAATTAAACATCCCATAAACATACATAGCAAAAAAAAGATAAAGCATTAAAGTTCCGGCTATGTAAATCAAAAACTATCACAAGAAAAATTATAAATAAAATAACTTTATTCATAATAGTTTTATTCAATAGACTTATACAATCAATAAAAACAATCAAAAATTGATGTCTATTTTTCTAATACAACTCAGTCCTTCATATCAACACCACATGAAGGAAGGTTTCCATTTTAATTTTTCAGCTTGTGAATTTATTTAAGTAGAAAACCTTGTTGCTTAACCAGAACCTCTTGCAGGTGAGAAATTTTTGTGAAGGATTCTGCAAGAGCATGTAGTTTTGTCTTTCATTGAACACAAAAGAGTGTCAATGCTTCAATACACTAATATTTCTTCAGCGTATTCTATTTTTCCTTCTTGCTAAGACAATCTCCCCTTTTGATTTTACCCCTAATCTCAAGAGAACCCCCTAACTTATTCTTAGAATGATCATTCTGGTATATCATCTTTTCATACAAAGATGTTTGATCCAGACTCATGGTTTGGACATGGAAAGATCACAAACAAAAAGGATCTGTTTATATTTCTCATATTTCCGAAAATATAATATATCAAATATAATATATCAAATATTTTCAATTACTAGATTTTATTTCCATAATCTACACAAAAGGTGCCTTGATTTCTTCTTCCTCACTCGAATATGGGACATATGGTGAGGAAAGAATTCTAATACCGATCAGGTGGTTTTAGTATGAGATTTTCTTTCATTATGGAATTTTGAACAACCCGAGTGTTCTTGATCTAGAATCATATGAGAATTTCTCCTTTTGTTACCTCGAAATAGCGAAGTATCTTGACTTTGGTTGTCTACGCAACTCTTAGCAGTTTTGTTCTTGAGACATTTTTTGCACCTTATCTTATCCTTTCCTTTACTATTATGTGATTTAATAACATCGGAAGACATGTCCATTCTTATAATGGGTAAATCACTAATGGAGGAGGAAGAAATAAGATTCACAACTAGTGTTATATTAGTTGTTTCCTCTTCTTCAGAATCGTATGAATCTGAGCCCTCATCATGAGTTACAGCCAATGTATTATTTCCAGTATACTTCTTACGATAGGGATTGGGATAGTCTTTATCAATAGGACCAAACCCTTTACACTTGAAGCATTGCGGATGATATTCATCATCTTCTTCATGTTCCCTTTTAACATGAACTCGATCATGTGGTCGAGAAGATTGGTGAGTATCCTCTATGAATCTTTTATTTCTTAACCTTAAGAGATCTTGAAACTGTCTAGTAATCAAAGATAATAATTCTTCGATTTCATCATCAGAGTTTCCTGCAATATGTTCATCTGAATCATCCTGTCTATTCCTTTCCATTGGAACTTTAGGAATTTTTTTAGCTTTAAAAGCAATCCCTTTATTTTAAATAGACTGTGATTCATGATCAAAGATCTTTAACTTTCCAACGAGTGTGCTTCATGAGAGAGTTGAGATATCATTTGCTTCTATGATTGCATGCTTCTTAGAATCGTATCTTGGAGGCAATGATATGAGAATTTTGCATACTATATCTTTTTCAGAAATAGTCGTTCTTAGCGAGAAAGAAGCATTAATTATCTCAGAGAGTTTTAGATGAAACTCTTCAAAAGTGTCGTTGTCATCCATTCGAAGGTTTTCCCAATCAGATGTAAGAGTTTGAAGTTTAGCTTCCTTTTCTGATGTGTTTCCTTTGAAAACACGATTTGAAGATTATCCCAAGCTTCTTTCGAAGTTTGACATGTTGATACATGATGTTGTAGATCACGGCTTACATCATGTATTATAGCATTCAAACCATCTGAATTCTGCTTAGATAGTGCCTTTTCTTCGTTCGAAAAATCTACTAGGAGTTTAAGCTCAGTATCCGAATTTTTTATCTTTGGAAGAATGTAACCATCGGCGACTAATAACCAAGTATTAAAGTCTCGTGATTGAAGAAAAGATCGCATAGCAGATTTACACCATAGATAGTTTGTTCCGTCAAATCTTGGCGGTAGGTTAATTGAAATCGATTCGTGAGAACTCGAGTTCATTCTTATAGGATGGATCATACCAAACACAGATTGTTAGATCTTTTCGTGTTTGCCTGCTCTGATACCAATTGAAAAGGCGAGGGTACCCAAATATACCTCAAGCTATAACTTTTCCTTCCTATAAGTCCTTTCCCCGAAAGTGATTTCTATGGACTGAGTTGAGACAATACAACAAATTGGTTCACACTTTGTGTGATCGTCTATGGATACGAGATCGAGACAATACAACAACAAAGTGTGTTTACTTGATACAAAGGTTTGGACTTAACCAAACTCAATATGATTCACGTATCAAGTAAATAGGAATTAACGTTTGTGCAATTTACTTTAATTATAATAAAATAATTATAATGCGGAAATATAAAGTAAATGACACAGCAAGATTTTGTTTACGAGGAAAACGCAAATGCAGAAAACCCCCGGGACCTAGTCCATAATTGAATACTCTCAGGATTAAGCTGCTATACAAAATAAGACAACTTCGTATAGTTATGACCAAGCAACTAAATATAGTTCACCTATTTCCTTCTGTATTCCCATGCCTCAAACCTGTAAACAAGTCACGTACTTGGACCAATTTCTTTGGTTCGTATTCCAAACAGAAAAGGAACAACAAATCTGTTGGGTATCAAGTCTCTTCAACCAAGTGATATGAGTTGTGCAAAGGTTCCCTTGTTTATCTTAACATAAACTCCTTTGCTATGTTCCAAGATCTATCTTATATTCAATCACCCAAAGGTAATCGTTAATATTAAGCCAACAACACTCTTCAACCAAGTGATATGTGTTGATGCCGATCTTTCTCAACTAATCAATCCAATCTACCACAAGGATAAACCGATTATTAATTGGATCCTATTTTTCCCAAACAAGTATTGTGTACACCAAAGATTGTAAAAACCAAGTCAGAAATCTTCAATATCTTCTTTGTCTTCAAATCTTCTTAAATCTTCAATAAACACCTGCACACAACTACTTGAATCCCTTTTGATCAATCACACACAGAACGGAGTCTGTTAACAATGGATTATCACAAGATCGTATTTAGATATAAAAACAGTCTAAAGATCCCTGTCGAAACCTTAAACTAGTTTAAGTGAATGTTATATCAGAATAGAAGATTCTCAAGCATAAATAAACTATGTGCAATCAAAGTTCAACCACCGTTAGTCAATCAAATCAATACGAAAACTAAAGATAAACCGCAATATCTAGTTTCCCACCAACGGGTCGCACTAGAGCTTCTCAATCCCAAAGAAGACTTTAAATTGAGCGGCCGTAAGAGATTTCACCTAATTAGATTACTATCCTCTCTGATAGGAGGCTTCACCAGTAACAAAGACAAAAGAGGAAGTCTATGTCACACAGGATTAGTTTGCTAGAAATGCAAACTCAAAGTATTTATAGACAAGGAAGTTTGGACACCATGGAATTTCCAAAACCGAAAATATTCTCAAGATATTTTTCATTACTCCACCAAATTCGGTTTTCATAATTCCTGTGAATGCACTGTCCAAAAATAATGATCGAAATCTCCTTGGAAAATCTCTAATTAGTAAATGCACATTACTAATTATTATTTTCCATATATAATTAAAAACCCTAAATTAAAAAGATTCTTAACTTATTTAATTCGATCTTGGGATTTACTTCCTTCTTAGGCTTTAAGGAATATGTTTGAACAATAAAGAATAAGCATTAATGCACCGTGTTCAAAGAGTGACGACATCTTACTCTTGCAAGTCTTTTCCATGCTTGCTCACTTGAAACCGATTTACCACACTTCCAAACAAGTTTCGAATTGGTTCATCTAACTTTCAAGAACTATGTGATTAATCAAGTACCACCCAATCACAACTCATGGGTTTACGGTTCTACCAAAACAAGTTTCGGTTCTACCTCCATGTGAGTATTGTGCATAGTTACACTAGCTTACCAAAGATATGGTAGACTAGGTACTAGGATCGGTTCCCCATATATATTTGGTATCTAACTTGTATGCACCGCACATGTTCATCGGATCGGTTCCACCTTCCCAAAAATGTGTTGCACATGTTCATAGGATCGGTTTCCCTTTCTTCCATAAACCTTGATGCACCTCATACAAGGATCAGTTCCCCTTGTGATGCACTGCACCTCTTACTAGGATCGGTTCCCCTTCTCCCAGTAATAAGTTCAGACATACACAACCCGATCATACCCCAGGTGATTAATTAAGATCGGTTTCACTAATAAAAGTCATACCAATACATAAGTCAGGCTTCATATGAATAGTTTTACCAAGAACACAAATAAGTCTTGAGCGGTTATACTAATCACACATATTGGTCGTTCATAAGATATGCAATAACGAACAACCCCAATAACGCCTGGTGATTTCCTTTTCGGTTCACAACACATATCATGAACTTACTTCCTTAGAACACATGTAAACATTGTTCCCTAGGATGAAATCCTCACCTCATACCCATACATAATCACAATAGCATTCATACGATTATGCCGATGTCTTATATACAAAGTTTAATGGTTAAGCAAGAAACTTCATATTGTATTACTTAATACTATGTCTATCTAGAGTGTTCATGCTTCGCAGTTTTATGTTTTAAATATGCACGACTTGAAAGATACGTTAGGGAATGAAACAATTCAAGTCAAATATCACTAACCTCAGGTGGAAGGATGATGTTGTCATTGTAGCTCCTCACTTCTTCACTTCTTCAAGTCTTCGCAATACTTGTAATGTATCACCCTAATAATTTTAAGCTAACCTATACAAAGTTGACTCTAGTACGTTTAAATCAAGCGACTTCTTAAATGAGTTTTGGCTCACTAAAATATGACAACCAAACTTGACATACCAATGCTTGGTGGGTTCAACCGATCAATGCTCTAACAATCTCCCCCTTTGTCAATTTTAGTGACAAAACTCTTCCAATCATATGGATAAAAAAATTACAATAATTCATTACACATATGCTTGATTCCCGAATTCAACATCACATAACCTACATTAATTTAATCCTTAAAATGCAGCAGCTGCATCATAATAACAAAGCTCGTACTCCCCTTAAAGGTGAGATAGGTAGATTTTTAATCCGCACGTCTTTGTTATCCCAATCACATGATATGCTACTCCCCCTTAGTCTGTGCTTTTCCTCATTCGTTAGATAAACGTTATTTGTTGACTCTTTTCTTTGTTGACTCATATAATGACTCATAACAATTCTAGCTCTTTTGTTGACTCTTTTCTTTGCCAAAAGTAGATTTCTAAAACATTAGATGTAAATCACAAGCATGGTATATCAAAAGCTCTTACGTCTAAGCATACACCATCAAACGAAATCACAACTAATTAGTAAAAATCATAAATCAATTAAAATAAGTGCAAAAAGTCATAAAGAATCAATTATAGTTACCAAACAATTGTGATAAGGCTTCCTCCGTCATCCCAGTGATGGGGTTTAGCTCTTCATGGTGCAAACACGCTCAAAATATGAATTCATTTCTCAAAGGTGTATTAAAGATAAAAATACAAAGAAAATCAATAAAACAGATCAACTGCAACGTTTATAAGCGTTACAGATCGACTGTTACTAATGTTACATAAGATATAAGACTGCTGGTGTAGTTGCAGGAATTCCCACACTACACCCAACTCAAGAATTTATGACACAATTTTAAGATTAAGAACCTTTTTTATTGATATGATCTTAAAAGAATTACAGTAATCAAGAATACAATTCACTTAATAAGATTTTCTCTCTCCTAAAAACTTTCTTAGCACTCAAAAATTCATCCCTCTCTCTAAAACTATTCATTTCCTTTATATAGGCATTTACATAGTGGATTACAGCTCATTTACAGCTAAGTTTCCCTTTAGTTTCGGATCTAAGTTCTTGCGATACATCGCAGTTTGCACCGCCTTAATCTTTCGCAGGTTTTATTGATTCATCGCGAAAATGTCACGCCTTTCTCATGTTTCTGTCGTTTTCATCCGATATGTCATTCCTTACGTCATTTTGAGATGTATTGCAGAATATCATTGATGTATCATAAACATGTCTCGCAAAACTGTTGTTTATTTCGCAAGAATAATGTTGTGACAATATTCTGATCCTACATCTTGCCTCTTCTCATATCTTTTCTGCGAAAAAGATAAAGATCATGAGAATTTAAATCTCTTGATTTGCCGCAACTCCTTATCTTTTCACACTACCTTCACTCTGACACGTCTCTGCATCCATCGCTAGATATTCTACGCGTGTTTCTTCTCTCATTTATTCCTTGACACATCTTTTTTCAACCGTTGAATTCTGACCATTCACGTCTTTTCTTCATTGAATGCACTGATGTTCTCGAGAATCTTATTCTCTTATAAATATCTTCTTCGCTAATCTCTCCTCTTCTTTTTACTTTCTCTTTTTACTTTTTCTCTGCAACTCTTCTGTTCTTCATCTTCTTCCGCAAATTCCGGATCTACTACTGTTTCAATCTTGTTTCTTTATTCTTCTTCATCTTAATCATCATTCCTATACTAAAAAATGGCTCCTTCTAAAAAATTAGGTCAACCTACTTTCCAAAAACACCAACAGAAGTTCCAAACCTTAGGTTTCACACTTTCTGAGATCCCTGGTCAATCTTCAGACACTGATCTCTCCATTGATCTAGTTTCAGAATTTCCTTCTTCCAATGGGAAAATCCTTATTTCGCTAGGTCAACTAGAAGCTGGCCTTCCTATCCCTCTTTATAACCCAGATCTCCCTCTTTTTTATGAAATTATTTCTGACGTTAAATTTTCACGAGCAATCTATCAATTAAGTGGAGATTGTATTCGTCTCATTCTCGAATATGCCTTTCGTGGAGCTGGTAAAGGATCTCGCTATCCTGAATCTGCGAAACATCCTAATTTTAAAGATATCCCAATTATTCCAGCGAAATATACCGTGGAGAATTTCTTTGCGAATTATCAAGTGATTCCCATGAAGAAAGATAGCACGTGTTGGGCTGTTCGTTTGAATAGGAATAAAAAGGTTGTGAAGGATAAACTTCTTATGCAAGATATAGATTATCATTCAAGTAAAAACCAAGGTCCAAGCTTCTCAAAAGATGATAAGTGGTGTAGATTTCCTCTCCTCCTTGAAGGTCTATATATTTCTAGCGCTCTCGATCTTCCTGCGAATCCTGCGAATCTTGCGGCGTATTGTCCTTGGGTTTTTAACTGGCCTGAAAGGAATTCTGAGGTATATCTCGCAAAATTTATCATTATTCACAAATTTGGATAAATGTATCATTCTTATTGATTATATTGATATATCTTTTATCAGATTGAAAGAATGAAGCTTAACTATGCCAATACTGGGAGTCCCAATCTCCTTCAAATTTTGAAAACCTTCACAGATGAAGTAAGAAACAATCTTCTATAACCTTTAACAATATATTGTTGCCCCTGTTTCTTATCTTTATATGTGATTGTTTTCAAGGAAATACCATTTGTCGCGGTGGTTGAAGCCAAATATAAAGGCAAAAGAGTAGCAACTCCAAATGAAAGTTCCGGTGCTTCTCCTCGCCGCAATAAAAATCAAATCGCTGACGGTCCCCCAAAGAAGATAAGAAAAACTAAACCACTTCCTTCTGATAATTCTCAACTCAGAGAGACTTCTATTATGTGAAAAAGATAATGAAATTGAAAAAGATAGTGGAATTAATAATGATGCCTCTGTGGGCACTTCAATACATATTTCTTCCGCAAGAATTAGGTCTGCGATGGGTCTTTCTCAACCTGAGACTCCAATGGATCAATTGTCAAACATTTTTAGAAACCCCTTACAAGGTGTTGGAGAGGATGATATTACTCGTACTTGTGACTATCTCTCAAAGATCTGCGACGCTTCAATCTTGACTAATAATAAAGATCTTAAAGGAGTCTCAAGATTTATTAACCCATGTTTTCTTCATGCGTTAGCTTCGTTGGTATGCCCCTTTCCTTCATTTTTCTTGTAGTAAACTTCACATTTGTCATGAGTATCAAAGATCTTTTACTTATCTTACTCATTTTATCTTTTCTGTCACAGACTGCTAGAGCTTCTTTTTCTGTTTCTTCAGAATTAAAAAGTAGATTATCATCATCACAGAAAAGGCTTACTGATTCACAATCTGAATCTGCAAAACTTCTCAAGAAAAATAAGCAATACGAAGCTGAAATCTCCATTCTTCGCGAAAAATGTAAACAGTTGGAAGTAGCTAGAAATATTGAGCTTCTTAATAAAAACAAATCGCTTGAAGTATAAATTCAAGTTCTTCAACATAAATTAGTTGATAAGGAGAAATTCTGCAAACAAGTTATTGGTATATATCTCCCCCCCCCCTTTTTTTTAAGCTTATTTGGGCAACCATTTTGCATATGCCTATAATCTTACTGATGAAGCCATCATTCTTAATTCTTTTGATGAACCCATAGATGAAACTACTCTTCTTCAGCGTCTTAATGACGCTTTAAATAACTATTCAGATGAAAAAATTAATACTTTGTCCATTGATGAGCTTAAATATCATATCTCCCTTATGAGAATGGATTATAGATCTGTCTTAAGTACATCCAATAGTTTAAAGACTTGCAGAGATGAATTTAGAGAAAAAAATCAAAGCCTTAAAAGCCACGAAGAATGAACTTGAGAAGGATAAAGAACGCATTACTCTTCAAGTAGTGAAGCTCTATCAAAATTTCGCAATACCCTTATTGATACTGAACTGAGAGAGATAGACTTAAGAATGAAAATATTAAACTTCGAAAAGAAAAACAAATCCGTTCCCATCTTCTCATTCAAAATGATGATGAATTCGCATGGGCTGCGACAATTCTCGATAACGCTAGGAAAAACTTAGTGATAGATGTCAGTCTTCATACCGAGCAAGCAACATTGATACAAGAAATGATCCATGAAAGAGAAGGTTATTTATTGCTCCTCTAATATCTTTGTATTTCTTGTAGGTTTCCAACCAATTTCTAATTTGTGGTTGTATCATCGCAGAATCTGAAGGAAAATATTCCAAAAGGGTAGCAGAACTTGAAGAAGAAAAAAGTGGTCTTGCGGAAAATCTTGCTTCCCATAATCAAAAAAATCTCAAGACTGCGAGAGAAAATAAAGATATCCAACTCAAACTTGCGTAATAATCTTCTCACCATTCGCAATAATGCTATTGAGAAAGTTTGCAAAGATAATGATCTTCCTCTTAGTCTATATCCTTGTCTTATGGATAATTTCCCAACCAGTTCTCAAGTACCAGTTATTTCTGACAGTGAGGCTGATGCAGATGAAAGTGAGAGCGAAGATGAGGAACGAACTAATGATGAAGATGGTGAAAATGAAGATG